>JAWMAR010000018.1:457271-627870 GCA_036785375.1 Leucoraja ocellata | reverse complement strand
ACTCGAACCACGGCCCAAACCCCTCGACACCGCACTAACCCCTCCAACCCCTCAAACCCGCTCGAAACCACAGCCCCCAATTTAAACCCCTGTAATCCTCTCTAATCCACCTCAACCCCTCCAAACCACTCTATACACCACCGAACCATTCTGAATCCCTCCGAAACCCTCTAAACTATCTGAATACTCCAGAACCAATCTTAAACTTGAAACCTGTCTAAAGACCTCTAAACCGCTCCAATCCCCTCCAAACACCTCTGAACCCCTCTAAACTCCTCTAAACGCATCTAAACGCATCTGGACCCCACTAACACCCTCTAAACCTCTCAACCCCCCCCCCCCCCCCCCTATACACCACCGAACCACTCTGAATCCCTCGAAACTCTTCTAAACCCCTCTGAATTTTGGACATCCGGTTGCGCTCTTGCTAGCTGCCTCCGCTTTCAGTCAGTTTTTTGGGGGTTTTTTTTAATGTTTGAAGTGTGTTGTTTGTGTTTTTTTTTAATGTATTCTGTGGGGGAAGAGGGTACGGTAAGGCGGATACCGTCATTCGAGTCGCGTCCCTCCCCCCCCGCCCCCCCCCCCCCCCCCCCTAAACGTCTCTGAAAAACCTATTAAACCTCTATAAACCTCTATAAACCTCTGTGAAACCCTCCAAACCACCAAAGCCATCGAAACACTCTGAACACATCTGAACCCCTCTAAACACCTCTAAGCGCATTTGGACCACTCTAAACACCTGTAAACATCTTTAAACCCCTCTACACCCAACCGAAACCCCTCTAAACCCATTTTAACCCCTCTAAACCAATCTAAACACAGCTTAAGTCCGCTTAACCACTTCAAGCCCCTCTAAACACCTCCAAATCCCTCCAAATCGCTCCAAACCTGTCTGTACCCATATACACCTCTGTAAACACCTCCAAATCACTAGTACCTCTAAAACCTCCCGAAACCCTCAGAACCACCAAACCCCTCTAAACCCCTGTAAACTCATCTACACCCCCTAGAAACCTGCTCGAAACCCCTCTAAACCCTTCAAACCCCTTCCAAACACCTCGAAACACCTCTAAACCCCTCTAAACCCCTCTAAGCCCCTAAAAATCCCCATAAACCCCTCTAAACTCCTCGAAATACCTATAAGCACCTCTAAAATACTCTGAACGTCTCTAAATCCCTCTAAACCCATCTAAACCATCCGAACACTTCTGAATCCCTCAAAATCACTCTAAACCTGTCTAAAGACTTCCAACCCCCTCCAACCCCCTCTAACACCTCAGAACTCCTCTAAACACATGTAAATACCTCCGAATCCCTCTGAACCTCTCTGAACCCCCTCTAAATATCCCTCTAGAGATCTCGAAACTCCTCTTAACCCCTCCGAACGCCTCAAACCCATGTGAACCACTCTAAACCCCTCTGAACCACTGAACCCCTCAATTCCTTCCAAGCCACACTAAATCCCTCTAAACCCCTCCAAACCCTCGAAACCCCTCCAAACATCTCAAAACTCCTCTAAACCTATCAACCCCTCTGAACACGTTCAAACCCCCTTGAATTTCCTCTAAACCCGTTCAACCCTATCTGGATCCATCTGAACTCCTTTAATCTCCCCTACACCCTCTAAACCATTCTGAACCCCCCTGAACGCCTCTAAACCCATCTAAACATCCCTGAACACCTCTGAACCCTCTAAACTTCTCTGAACCTCTCTACCGCTCTAAACCCGTCTAAACCGCTCGGAACCCCTTTGAACTCATGTAACCCCGTGAAAAAACTCTCTAATTCCCTCTAAACCCCTCGACACCCCTCCAAATATCCCATCTAAACCCCTCGAAACTCCTCTAAACCCTTCGAAACCCCCTCGAAACCCTTGTAAACCCCTCTAAACACATCTCAACCCACCTGAACACGTCAAATCCCGCTTTACCCATCTGTAAACCCCTTCAAACCCCTCTACCCCGTCTAAAACTCTCTAAACACCTCCAAACCCCTCTAAACCCGTCTAAACAACTCTGAACACCTCTGAACACCTCTAAGCCTACCTATGCCCATTTAAACCCCTCTAAACCCCTCCGAACACATCTGAACCCGTATAAACGCAAAAAAAGCAATCTAAACACCCATCCAAAACCCTCCAAACCCTTCTGGATCCCTCTAAACCCCTCCAACGTCTCTGAACCCCCTGAGCCCATCTACACATCCCTAACCCACTCGGAACCCCTCGAAACTACTCTAAAGCCCTCGAAACACGTCGAACCCATTCGAAACCACTCGAAAACACTTTAAACTACACAAACCATCGGAAGCCCTCTAAACCCCTCCAAACTCCCCTGAACCCCTCTGAACCCCTCTAAACCCATCTAAATACCTCTTAACCAATATAAACTCGTCGGAACCCCTCTGGACCTCCTCTAAACCCCCACCAAACCACTCTAAACCTCTCGAAACCCCTCCCAGCGAAACCCATCTCTAATCCCCTCTATACCAATCTAACCCATCTAAACCCCTGTAAAGCCCTCAAATCCCCTTTAGACGTCTCTAAACCCCTCTGAAACCGCTCCAATCCCCATCCAAACCCCTCTGAACCCCTTTAAACGCATCGAAACGCATCTAGATGCAGGAAGATTGTTCCCGACGTTGGGGAAGTCCAGAACAAGGGGTCACAGTTTAAGGATGAGGGGCATATCTTTTAGGACCGAGATGAGAAAAACATTTTTCACACAGAGAGTGGTGAATCTCTGGAAGTCTCTGCCACAGAAGGTAGTTGAGGCCAGTTCATTGGTTGAGGCCAGTTGAGGCCAGTTCATTGTCTATATTTAAGAGGGAGTTAGATGTGGGCCTTGTGGCTAAAGGGATCAGGGGGTATGGAGAGGGCAGGTACAGGATACTGATTTGGATGATCAGACGTGATCATATCGAGAAGAGCTCGTCACCATTCTCCCACCAGCCCCTAACAACAACAACTACACCCTCACTGTGCAGGAGCATGAAGTGAGGCGGGTGTTGAGGGCGGTGAACCCGAGGAAGGCTGCCGGCCCGGATGGCGTGACAGAAGGGTTCTGAAGGAATGTGCAGACTTCAAGAATATCTTCAACCTTTCCCTGTCCAAATCCATCATCCCACCGTGCCTGAAGTCAGCTACAATCATCCCACTACCAAAAAAGCCTGTTATCAGCGGCCTTAACGACCACCGACCGGTCGCTCTCACAACAGTCATCATGAAGTGTTTCGCGAGGCTGGTCCAGCAGCACATCAAAGCCAGCCTCCCGCCCACCTTCGATCCACACCAGTTTGCCTACAGAGCAAATAGGTCCACTGAGGATACCATCGCCACTGCTCTTCACACTGCACTGACCCACCTCGAACACCAGAGGAGCTATGTGAGGATGCTTTTCATTGACTTTAGCTCCGTCTTCAATACCATCATCCCCAGCAGACTGGTCACCAAACTCGTGGATTTAGGACTCTCCCAACCCATCTGCCTCTGGATCAAGGACTTTCTGTCTAACCGCCCCCAGACCGTCAGACTGGGCCATCACCTCTCCACTCCCATCACACTCAGCACCGGCTCCCCACAAGGCTGTGTGTTGAGCCCCCTCCTCTACGCCCTCTACACCCACGATTGTGCCCCCGCTCACTCCACCAACACCATTGTCAAGTTTGCGTACGACACAACTGTGGTTGGACGTATCTCAGGAGGAGATGAGACAGCCTACTGGGAGGAAGTCCAAAGACTGGCAGCGTGGTATTCAGACAACAACCTCATCCTAAACACCACAAAAACAAAGGAAATTATCATAGACTTCCGTAAGAACAGTGCAGCCCCCAAACCCCTATTCATCAATGGGGACGGTGTGGAAAGGGTCTCAGACTTCAGATTCCTGGGCACACAAATGACGGAGGATCTCTCCTGGACTACAAACACCACCACAGCAGTCAAGAAGGCCCAGCAGCGACTCTATTTTCTGAGGATCATCAGGAAAAACAATCTGGAGGAGAAGCTGCTGGTGTCCTTTTACCGCTGCTCCATCGAGAGTGTGCTGGCGTACTGTATAACCACATGGTATGCCAGCTGCTCTGCAGCGGACAGAAGAGCCCTTCAAAGGGTCATCAACACCGCACAAAAAATCACTGGCTGTCCACTGCCCTCCCTGAAGGACATCTTCAGCTCTCGCTGCCTTGGCAGGGCAGCCAATATCCTGAAGGACCCTTCCCACCCTGGACACAACCTGTTCCACCCGCTGCCCTCTGGCAGACGGTACAGGTCTTTCAAAACTCGCACAAACAGACTCAGAGACAGCTTCTACCCCATAGCCATACGTGAACTTAATAATGCAAAATAAGAAATAACGCTCACATTTAACTGAATGGTGCTTACTCACAAGCACCTTAAAAACATCCTGAATGTACTTTACCATTTGCACTACTATATAACTGTATATAACTGTACAACACCGAATACCTCAGCTGCTATTGTTATCTATCTGTAATTTTTTTTATATGTATATATTTTTACCTTTTCTGAAACACTTGTTCTTGTGAATCGCACCGTTGGATTGACTTTTAAATTTCGTTGTACCATGTTAAATGACAATAAAGAGATTCATTCATTCATTCATTCATAATTCATGGTGCAGGCTCTAAGGGCCGAATGGCTTACTCCTGCACCGATTTTCTGTGTTTCTATGTTTCTAAACTCCTCTACACTCCTCTACACCCCTCGAAACCCCTTGAAACCTCTCCAAACACCTCTAACCCCATATAAACTTAAATTATTAATTACTTAAATTATTGTGCAGAAGTCTGGGGCAATAACTATAAAAATTCGATACTCATTAACCATGATGCAAAAAAGAGCAATTCGTATTATACATAATGCCAAGTATCTGGGTCATACGAATCCATTATTTTTAGTCAAAATTATTAAAATTACAAGATTTGGTTACATTCAAAACAGCTCAGATAATGTCTAGGGCCAAAAATAAAAATTTACCTGGAAACATTCAAAAATTATTTAACGAGCGTGTGGGGGGTTACAATTTAAGAGGAATATTTAATTTTAAGAAACAAAGAGTCCGTACGACTAGAAAAACGTTTTGTATTTCGGTTTGTGGAGTAGGAGTGTGGAACAAATTGAACGAGGAATTAAAGCAATGTACAAACATGAATCATTTTAAAATGATATATAAAAAAATAATTTTCAAGGGGTACCGGGATGGAGGGAATGGTTGACAAGTGGGGGTTAATGTTTATCTATTGCTTTACAATTGTTTATTTATGTTTGGTTACTTCATATATGAAGTTTGTATGTGTATAATAGTTGTATGTATATATATGTCTGTAGGTATTATGGGAAATTGCCTGGGGTAGTATTATTATTATTATTAATTAATTGATTTTTAAATATAGTAGAAGTGTTGGGGAAAAGGGGTGAGATTTAATAAGTTATTCTTCTTCTCACTCCTTTTCGAGCGTGTACAGACACAGAGTTCGACATTGGACATTTGCTTTTTGTTCTTTTCATTGCTTGTAAATATTGATTGTAATGTCCAATTGTTTGATAATTTCGATTTTGTTACTATTAATGTATTTAATGTCTTTACTTGTTCGGAATAAATAAAATAAATAAATAAATAAATAAACCCCACTGAACCACGCTGAACCCCTCTGGACAACTCCAAACCCCTCTGATACATTCTGAACGCCGTTAAACCACTCTAAAGCCCTCTAAACCCATCTAACCCCATCTGATCCCCTCTGAACCACTCTAAGCCACTCCAAGCCAATCTAAACCCCTCTGAACCCCTCCGAACCCATCTGAACTGCCGTAACCGCCTCCAAACCCCCCTAAACACTTCTCAACGACTGTGGGTTCATCTGAACACCTCTAAACTCCTCTACACCCCTCTAAACTCCAAACCCCTCAACACCGATCGGAACCCCTCTGAACCTCTCTACACCCGTCTAAAATTATCTAAACCCCTCTAAACCCCTCAGAACACCTCTGAACACCTCTGAGCCCCTCTAAACTCCTGTAAACCTCCATATTCCTTCTCAAACCCTTCTAAACCCCTCTAAACCCCTTTAACCTCATCTAAACCCCTCTAAGCACCTCTGAACCTCTCTAAACACCTCGAAACAACTCGAAACCCCTATAAACCCCTCCAAACCAGTCTGAGCACCTCTGCAACACTGTATACCATTCTACCCCCCCTCTAACCCCCTCTAAATCCCTACAAACCCCTCTAAACCCCTCTAAACCAATCTAGCCCATCTGAACCCCTGTAAAGCCCTCTATTCTCCTTTAAACGCATCTAAATCCCGCTGAACAGGCTGAACGCCCCTAACCACTCTACAGCCATCTAAACCCCTCTAAACCCTTCTGGTCCCCTCTGAACTACTCTAAACCACCCCCAAACCACTCTAATCCCCTCTGAACCCTTCCGAGCCCATCTGAACTGCTCTAAACCCATCCAAACCCCTCTACACCCCTCTAAACCCCAAACCCTTCTACACCGATCGAAACCCACTCTGAACATCTACAAACCACTCTACACACGAATAAATTCCCTAAACCCCTCGAAACCCCCGAAACCCCTAGAAACCCCTCGAAACCCCTCTACACCCCTCTACACCCCTCGAACCCCCTCGAAACCCCTCGAAACCCCTCTAAACACCTCTAAACACCTCTGAGCCCCTCTCAACTCCTGTAAACCTCCATAATCCACCTCAAACGACTCTAAACCCCTCTAACCCCATCTAAACCCCTCTAAGCACCTCTGAACCCATCTAAACCAGTCAAAACCACTCGTCTCCCTCGAAACACCTTGAAACCTCTCTAAACACCTCGAAATCCAGCGAACCCGCTCTAAGCCGCACCAAACCCGTCGAAACCCGTGTAAACTTCTCTACACCCTTAGAACCCTGCTGGAAACCCTTCTAAGCACTTCGAAACCCCGCCAAACACATCTCAGCCCCTATAAACCCCTCTACACCCCATCGGAACCGCCGTAACCCACCTCTAAACCCCTCTAATTTCCTCTGAGAACCCGTGGAACCATCCAAACCCATATAAACCACTCTAAACCACTCTAAACACCTCTAACCAACTCTGAACACTACTGAACCCCTCCAAACAAGTAAACCTCTATAAACCACTCTGAACCTCTCTAAACCCCTCCGAACACCTTTGAACACGTCTGAATCTCTCTAAACCGCTCTGAACGTCTCTGGTCCCCTCTAAACGCCTCTAACCCCCTTTGAACCCCTCTAAACCCACCAGAACCTCTCTAAACCTCTCTAAGCCCCTCTAACCTCCTCTGAACACATGTAAACTCCTCTGAACACCTCTAATCCCCTCTAAATCACACTAAACCCCTCTAACCTCCTCTGAACACCTCTAACCCTTCCAACCGCCTGTCAACGCCTCTGAACACATCTTAAACCTCTATAAATCCCTGTGAAACACTCTAATTCACTACAACCCCCTCAAAACCCCTCCGAACCCCTCTGAACACCACTAAACGCTGCTAAGCGCATTTGGACCCCTCTAAACACCTGTAAACCCCTCTAAACCCATCTAAATCCCTGTAAACCAATCTAAACACATCGTAACTCCACTAAACCGCTTCAAACTCCTCTAAATACATCTAAACATCTCCAAAGCGCTCTCAACCCCTCTAAACCCCTCTGGACCCCTCTGAACCCCTCACAATCCCTCTAAATCCGTCTAAACCCCTCGGAACCCTTCTAAACTCCTCTAACCCCCTCTAAACCCCATCTGAATCCATCTAAATCCCTACCAAACTGTCTAATCCCGTCTGTACCCATATAAACCTCTGTAAACACAAAATCACTGGTCCCTCTAAAACCCTCCAAAACCCCCAGAACCACTAAACCCCTCTAAACGCCTCTAAACCCCTCAGAACCCCTCGCAACTCCACAAAACGTCTCGAAACCCCTCGAATCTCACCATCTCCCCTCCCTGCAGAAAGAAGTGGAACCGGCGCAGGGCAGGAGACCGAACCAGAACGGGGGATCCGGGAGGAAAGCAAGAAGACGGAGAAGGAGGAGGAGAAACGGGTGCAGCAGCGGGCAGACGGGCAGGCGAGCGAGGATGAGCCGGAGGAGACTTTGGCTGGTAGAGCTGAGAAGGCAGGGTCCGAGGCATGCGGGGGGCGACGGGCAGTGTGGGAGACTGCAGCGGAGGAACAAAAGGGTGAGCGGGCTGTGGTGGAGGCTCGTTGACGAGCCGCAGGTGTTGGCGGGACTGATGGTAAACGGTGCCGTCATGGTCGACTAGATAGGAACGCGGCGAGCCCGCGGTACCGACGACGGTTGCGAGCCTGGAGTGGGCGGAGGGGGACTGCAACCGGACGACATGACCAGGGAATAGACGCGGGAGTGGGCCGCACGACTTATCGTGGGAGCGCTTCTGGATCTAGTGCTTAAGGGCAATGCGCTCCTGGACAGCCGCGGGCTTGAGGACGGAGGGCACGAGGGAGCGCTGGGCCACCGGGATGGGGGGCCTTGTGGTGCGAGACATGAGTCTCTGTGCCGGGGAGCCCATGGCAGGGTCGCGGGAGATGTTGCGAAGGTTAAGGAGGGCCAGGTAAAAATCTGAGTGAGACAATCGACAATGTCCCAGCAAGTCCTTGGCACTGCGGACCGCGCGCTCAGCCAGGCCGTTGCTTTGCGGGTACTCCGGGCTGCTGGTGAAGTGGCGGAATTTCCAGCTGGCCGCAAAATCCCGAAACTCGGCGTTCGTAAACTGGTTGCCATTGTCCGACTGCACGCTAGCCGGAGAGCCGAAGGTAGTGAAGTGGCGGCGCAGCTTCCCGATAACGGCCGCAGACGTGAGTGAGTGCAGCTGGTCAACCTCGAACCAGCTGGAGTAAGAGTCGACAAGGACCAGGAAGTGCTTGCCACGCCACTCGAAAATGTCAGTGGCAACTGCCATCCAGGGCAGTTGGGAGCAGGCTGCTGCAGAAGCGGCTGTCGCTGTTGGTGGGGAGCGAGACTGTTGCAGATGGAGCAGGCAGAGACCCTCTCCCGGATGTACTGCCATACCGGGCCAGTAGAACTGAGTGGCCTCGGCCCCAGAATGGCCGCGGTGGGCGCCTGGAAATAGTGGTCGTGCAGCGCAGCAGGCACAACAACCTTGTGTCCCTTCACGGCCACGCCGTCATGCAGTACGAGCTCGTCACGGACCAGGAAGTAGGGCACGGCACCTGCTGGCAAGGCAGAGCGACGGTCTGGCCAGCCCTGCTGGATTGCGGCAGCAAGCTGTTGCAGGGCAGGATCCTTGGCAGTGCGCTGGACCAGGATTGCATTTGCTGTGAAGGCACAATATTCACATTGAGCACCATCAGGTCAGACATTTCATAGGGGTGGCGATCGGTGGACGTTAGCGGTGCGCGGGACAGCGTGTCGGCCATGAACATGTCCTTGCCCTTGCGATAGACAATCTCGAACGTGAAACGCTGGAGCTGCAGAATCATACGCTGCAACCGGGATGAGGCAACGTGGATCGGCTTGTTGAGGATGGTGACCAGCGGCTGGTGGTCGGTCTCGATAGTGAAGCTGTTGCCCAAAATGTAGTGCTTGAACTTGGAGCAGGCAAATACCACCGCTAGCAATTCCTTCTCAATCTGAGCATAGAGCTGCTCGGCAGGTGTCATGGTTCGGGACGCATAGGAAACAGGCAGCTGCAGACCATCATGGATCTGTAGGCAAGCGGCACCAAGACCGGACTTGGAGGCGTCGCAGGTGATGACAATGGGACGCTTGAGGTCGAAACATTTGAGCGTGGGGGTGCTGATCAGCCTGGATTTCAGGACGTCAAAAGCCGTCAGGTGTTGCGGGAACCAGGCCCAGGCAGTGTCCTTCTTGATCAACTCCCTCAGGGGCGCGCTCAGCTCGCTGAGGTCGGGGATGAACTTTCCCAGGTAATTGACCATGCCCAGGAAACGCTGCAAGCTGGGCACATCAGTAGGTGAAGGCATACCGGAGGCCGCAGACGTCTTCTACGGGTCGGGCTTCAGTCCCGAGGCTGTAAAAACGTGGCCCATATAAGCGAGCTCCGGGACGCGGAAACGGCACTTCTTGGGGTTTAATTTGAGGTTGATCTTCCGGGCCCGGTCCAGGACTTGGCGGAGGTTGAAGTCGTGCTCTGCAACATCTTTACCGTAAACAGGATGTCGTCGACGATGATGGCACACGGTAGATCGGCAAACAGTTGCTCCATCGTCCGCTGGAACACCTCGCTGGCAGAATTGATCCCGAATGGCATTCGGAGGAACCGGAACCTGCCAAAAGGGGTGCTGAAAGTTGTCAGTTAGGAGGACTGCTCGTCAAGCGGTATCTGCCAGAAGGAACTCTTGACATTGAGAACCGAAAAGACAGTGGCCGGGCCAACCTGTGCAGCGACGTCCTCTACCGTTCGCATGGGGTAGTGCGGGCGTTTGATGGCAAGGTTCAGGTCCTTGGGATTGATACAAAAGCGTATTTCGCTCTTATCCTTCTTCACAGCAACAACCATGGTGGAGACCCACCCGGTGGGTTCGCTCACCTCTTTCAGGATGCCCATGGTAACCATGTCGTGGAGCGTTGACTCTATTTTGTCCTTCATGGTGAAGGAGACGTGGTGTGGCGGACGGATCACAGGCTCGACATTGGGGTCGACAACAATCTTGTAGCTGCAGGGCAGCTTGCCCAGCTCGTCATCAAAACGGTCAGGATATTCGATCAGGGGGTTCATAACGGTCTGCACCTGGTGGATTTCGCGGTGGAAAGAGACAAATCCCAGGTCTTGGCACGCACGGATGTCCAGCAGGGTGATGCAGTTATTGTCTAGCAGATAAAAAGTGAGGGGCCGAGAGGCCTTCAGTATTCTGCAGTGCATGGTGGCCTTCCCCACAGGAACGAGCACGCCTCCCCCGTAGGCATGCAAAAGGGAGCGATCAGGAGTAACCTTTTCATCAGTCCTTATCTTCCTGAAAAGGCTTGTTGACATTACATTCGCGACCGCCCCGTGTCGATTTTTGCGGTGAAGGTCGAGCCGTTTACAGTTACACGAACCGAAGGGTCCGTTATCAGAGCAGGTGCATCCAACAGTGAAAATATGCTGGTCTCCCCCTGGGAGGAACTGGAGTCAGACATAGGGAGTTCGTCAGGCTGGTACTGGTAACCAAGCGCACTATCAGCTTGTACCAAATTGTTTAACATGCTTCGCTGAGCAACAACCGGTCTCCTACGGGAACGACAGGCTGCAGAGAAATTGTTTAACTTTCTGCAGAAATTACACGTTTTGCCCAAGGCAGGGCACACATTAAATTGATGAGAGGCAAAGTTGCAATTGGGGCAACGCTGCGGGTTGCTCCCCCCGGTTACAGGGGGCCTCGGTTTCCGTGGCGAGCCCGTGTTCCGCCGACGGCCAACAACACTGGCAAAATTAATGTCATGATCAGCCGGTGACACCGCCGAGGAGACAGCCTCGGCCATGCGGGAGGCCTGCAGAGCCTCATCAAAAGACAGGTCGGGCTTGCGCAGAAGTTCAGCCTTCAGCTTGTCATCACGTAGACCATAAACAAGAATGTCCCGGGTCAGTTCATCGGGGATCAGCGTGTCAAGGCGGCACTGCCTGGCCAGGTGTCGCAGCGCAGTGACATAATTATCAACGGATTCGCCCGGGTTCTGACGTCGCCCGAACAGTTTAAAACGCTCTAATATGCAGTTAGTGGGGATGTCGCACATCGCGGTAAACCTAGCCACTAGGCATACCGGGTCCCGAGCATCTTCACCCGCAGCATAGACGAATGAGTCAGACCGTTCTAGGGCATCCGGACCAGCCAGGTTGAGGAGCAGAGAAGCCTTGACATCAGGGTGGCGTTAGGATGAGCGACCGTAATATAGTGGTCTAAGTCACGTCTAAAGACATTCCACCAATGGGCAATGTCGGAATCGAAGCCAAGCACATCGGGCTTGCGGCAAGAAGTGGCCATCACGAGGAAACAGAGAAAGGGAGTGAGGAACTGGGTCAAAAGGGACTAAACAAATCCCGATAAACAGGAGCCGCAAGGGAACGATTATGACACCATGTAAAGACGAGTCATTTACACTCTGTGGTTTTACTCCAGTTTATTCATACTGTACATACATTACTGCACTAGCTGTACGTGGTCTGTCACGGGAACTGGAGAGGGATCAGTCGGTGGGGAGGTTGTAATTATACTTGTGATATGGGGAGTGGTTAGTAGTAGTGAGGTCACTATGTTAAAGGTACATGCACATGTCATCTACATAACCGCCCTTGAACTTCCTCTAAACCCCTTTCAAACACCTCTGAACCAATCAGAACATCTATAAACTCCTCTACACCCCTCTAAACCACTCTAAACACCCCTGAACACCTCTGAAGCCCTCTAAATACCTCTGAACCCATCTAAACCGCTTTAAACCCAACTAAACCGCTCGAAACCCATTTGAACTCATCTAACCCCGTCAAAAACTCTCCAAACTCCTCTAATCCCCTCTAAATCTCTGAACGCCTCTGAACCCCTCAAAACCACACACAACCCATCTGAACCCCTCGAAGCCCCTCCAGAAATCCCATCTAAACCCGTCGAAACTACTATAAACCCCTCGAAATCCATTCGAAACCCGTCTAAACCTCTCCAAACACCTCTCAACCCATCTGAACAAGTCTAATCCCCCTTTAACCACCTCTAAACCCCTTCAAACCCATCTAACCCCGTCGAAAACTCTCTAAACCCCTTCAAATCCCTCTAACCCCCTCTTAACAACTCAGAATCCCTCTGAACACCTCTAAGCCTACCTAAGCCCCTCTAAATCCCCTCTACACCCATCTGAACCCCTCTAACCCCAGCAAAAGTCTTCTAAACTCCTCCAAACCCACCCAAAGCCCTCTAAATCCCTCTAACCACCCCCAAACGTCTCTGAACCAATCTGGACCCGTCTAAACCACTCTGAACCCCTCGAGATCTCTCTAAAGCCCTAAAGGCTACTGGGGAGAATTTATAATAGTATGGTTGGGGGGAGGGACTCAAATTGGGAAAGCTAGCAGTCAGTGTGTGAGGCAGGAGGCAGAGAATGGTAGCACTCTGACCCAAAATGTAGGGAAGACAGACAAAAAAGACAATAAACAGAGAATAAGAGAGGACGGGTTTCTTAAATGTGCATATTTTAATGCTAGGAGCATTGTAAGAAAGGTGGATGAACTTAGAGCCTGGATTGACACCTGGAAGTATGATGTTGTGGCGATCAGTGAAACATGGTTGCAAGAGGGCTGTGATTGGAAACTAAATATTCCAGGGTTTCGTTGCTTCAGGTGTGATAGAATTGGACGGGTAAGAGGCGGAGGTGTTGCATTGCTTATCAGGGGAGATATTACAGCAGTGCTTTGGCAGGATAGATTAGAGGGCTCGTCTAGGGAGGCTATTTTGGGTGGAACTGAGAAATGGGAAAGGGGTAGCAACACTTATAGGGGTGTATTATAGACCGCCAAATGGGGAGCGAGAATTGGAAGAGCAAATATGTAAGGAGATTGCAGATATTAGTAGTAAGCACAAGTTAGTGATTGTGGGAGATTTCAATTTTCCACACATAGACTGGGAAACACATTCTGTAAATGGGCTGGTTGGGTTGGAGTTTGTAAAATGTGTGCAGGATAGTTTTTTGCAGCAATACATAGAAGTACCTACTAGAGAAGGTCCTCCTGTTAGGAAATGAGACGGGTCAGGTGGCAGAGGTATGCATTGGGGAATAGTTCGGGACCAGTGATCACAATACCATTAGTTTCAATATAATTATGGAGAGGTTCAGAACTGGACCTATGGTTGAGATTTTTGATTGGAGAAAGGCTAACTTTGAGGAGATGCGAAAGGATTTAAAAGGAGTAAATTGGGACAGTTTGTTTTATGGGAACGATGTGGAAGAGAAATGGAGGACATTTAAAGGTGACATTTTAAGAGTACAGAATATTTATGTCCCTGTTCGGTTGAAAGGAAATAGTAGCAATTGGAAAGAGCCATGGTTTTCAAGGGAAATTGGACACTTGGTTCGGAAAAAGAGAGAGAGATCTTCAATAATTATAGGCAGCATGGAGTAAATGAGGTGCTTGAGGAGTATAAAGAATGTAAAAAGAATCTTAAGAAAGAAATTAGAAAATCTAAAAGAAGATATGAGGTTGCTTTGGCAAGTAAGGTGAAAGTAAATCCAAAGGGTTTCTACAGATATATTAATAGCAAAATGATAACGAGGGATAAAATTGGTCCATTAGAGAGTTAGAGTGGACAGCTATCTGCACAGTCAAACGTGATGGGGGAGATATTGAACAATTTAGTGTCAGAAATATTTCAAATGTCATTAGAAACGGGAATAGTGCCGGAGGATTGGCGTACTGCGCACGTTGTTCCATTGTTTAAAAAGGGGTCTAAGAGTAAACCTAGCAATTATAGACCTGTTAGTTAGACGTCAGTGGTGGGCAAATTAATGGAAAGGATACTAAGAGATAATATATATAAGCATCTGGATAAACAGGGTCTGATTAGGAACAGTCAACATGGATTTGTGCCTGGAAGATCATGTTTGACTAATCTTCTTGAATTTTTTGAAGAGGTTACTCGGGAAATTGATGAGGGTAAAGCAGTGGATGTTGTATATATGGACTTCAGTAAGGCCTTTGACAAGGTTTCTCAGGGAAGGTTGGTTAAGAAGGTTCAATTGTTGGGTATTAATGGTGGAGTAGTAAGATGGATTCAACAGTGGCTGAATGGGAGATGCCAAAGAGTAATGGTGGATCGTTGTTTGTCAGGTTGGAGGCCAGTGACTAGTGGGGTGCCACAGGGATCTGTGTTGGGTCCACTGTTGTTTGTCATGTACATCAATGATCTGGATGATGGTGTGGTAAATTGGATTAGTAAGTATGCAGATGATACTAAGCAAGGTGGGGTTGTGGATAATGAAGTAGATTTTCAAAGTCTACAGAGAGATTTATGCCAGTTAGAAGAGTGGGCTGAAAGATGGCAGATGGAGTTTAATGCTGATATGTGTGAGGTGCTACATCTTGGCAGGACAAATCAAAATAGGACGTGAATTGAAGAATGCAGGTGAACAGAGGGATCTGGGAATAACTGCACAGTTCCCTGAAAGTGGAATCTCATGTAGATAGGGTGTAAAGAAAGCTTTTGGTGTGCTGGCCTTTATAAATCAGAGCATTGAGTATAGAAGTTGGGATGTAATGTTAAAATTGTACAAGGCATTGGTGAGGCCAATTCTGGAGTACGGTGTACAATTTTGGTCGCCTAATTATAGGAAGGATGTCAACAAAATAGAGAGAGTACAGAGGAGATTTACTAGAATGTTGCCTGGGTTTCAGCAACTAAGTTACAGAGAAAGGTTGAACAAGTTAGGGCTTTATTCTTTGGAGCGCAGAAGGTGGATAAGCTTTTCCCACTGAGAGTAGGGAAGATTCAAACAAGGGGACATGACTTGAGAATTAAGGGACAGAGGTTTAGGGGTAACATGAGGGGGGACTTCTTTACTCAGAGAGTGGTGGCTGTGTGGAATGAGCTTCCAGTGAAGGTGGTGGAGGCAGGTTCGTATTTATCATTTAAAAATAAATTGGATAGTTATATGGACGGGAAAGGTATAAGAGGGTCATGGTCTGAACGCAGGTGTATGTGACTAGGGGAGAATACGTGTTCGGCACGGACTAGAAGGGTCGAGATGGCCTGTTTCCGTGCTGTAAATTGTTATATGGTTATATGGTTATAAGGTTAACATAGAAACATAGAAACATAGAAAATATGTTTTGAGAATTAAGGGACAGAAGTTTAGGGGTAACATGAGCCTCCTCTTGAACATCAAAAAAACAAAGGAGCTGATCATGGACTTTAGGAGGGCACATCATCCGAGGACGTACACTCCATTGAGGATAAATGGGGATCCTGTGGATAGGTTGAACTGTTTTAAATATCTGGGAGTCCACATCTCTGAGAATATGACATGGGCATCACACGCCTCAGCACTCGTGAGTAAGGCAAGGCAGCGCCTTTACCACGTCAGGCAATTGAGGAAATTCAGAGTGTCTCCGAGGATCCTCCAGTGCTTCTACGCAGCGGCGGTGGAAAGCATCTTGTCCGGGAACATTACCATCTGGTTTGGGAATTGCTCTGCCAAGGACAAGAAGGCTCTGCAGAGAGTAGTGCGTTCGGCCGAACGCACTATGGGAACTTCACTCACCCCCCTGCAGGAACTATACAACAGGAGGTGCAACTCCAGAGCAAACAAAATCATGAGAGACCCCTTCCACCCCTGCAACGGACTGTTCCAGCTGCTACAGTCAGGCAAACGCCTCCGTTGCCATGCGGTGAGAACGGAGAGGTTGAGAAGGAGTTTCTTCCCAGAGGCAATTCGGACTGTAAACGCCTATCTCACCAGGGACTAACTCTACAGAACGTTTTTCCTTCCATTATTTATTATGTAAAATAATATGTGTGTTATGATTGTGTTTATAATTTGTTTGGTTGTTTTGTTGTTTGTCTTTTGCACAAAAGTCCGCGAGCATTGCCACTTTCATTTCACTGCACATCTCGTATGTGTATGTGACAAATAAACTTGACTTGACTTGACTTGACTTGAATAGCAGGAGTAGGCCATTCGGCCCTTCGAGCCTGCACCACCATTCAATATGATCATGGCTGATCATCCAACTCAGTATCCCGTTCCTGCCTTCTCTCCATACCCCCTGATCCCTTTAGCCACAAGGGCCACATCTAACTCCCTCTTAAATATAGCCAATGAACTGGCCTCAACTACCTTCTGCGGCAGAGAATTCCAGAGATTCACCACTCTCTGTGTGAAAAAGGTTTTCCTCATCTCGGTCCAAAAAGATTTACCCCTTATCCTTAAACTGTGACCCCTTGTTCTGGACTTCCCCAACATCGGGAACAATCTTCCTGCTTCAAGCCTGTCCAACCCCTTAAGGGGGGACTTGATATAGGTCTTTAAAATGATGAGAGGGATAGACAGAGTTGACGTGGATAAGCTTTTCCCACTCAGAGTAGGGAAGATTCAAACAAGGGGACATGACTTCAGAATTAAGGGACAGACGTTTAGGGGTAACATGAGGGGGAACTTATTTACTCAGAGAGTGGTGGCTGTGTGGAATGAGCTTCCGGTGAAGGTGGTGGAGGCAGGTTCGTTTTTATCATTTAAAAATAAATTGGATAGTTATATGGACGGCAAAGGAATGGAGTGTTATAGACTGAGCGCAGCTATATGGGACTAGCGGAGAATACGTGTTCGGCACGGACTAGAAGGGTCGAGATGGCCTGTTTCCGTGCTGTAATTGTTATATATGGTTATATGGTTAAGCACGTCGAGCCCCTTTGAAACCACTCGAAACCCCATTAAACAAATCGAAACCCCTCGAAGACCCTCGAAACCCTTCCAAACACCTCTGAAAACCGCTGAACCTCTCTAAACCCCTCTAAACCCCTCCAAACTCCCCTGAACCCCTCTAAACCCCTCTAAACCCATCTAAATCCCTCTTAACCGCTCTAAACTCATCGGAACCCCTCTGGACGGCACTAGACCCCTCCAAACCACTCGAAACCTCTCGAAATCCCTCCAATCGAAACACATCTAAACACCCCGAAACCCCTCTAAACCGCTCGAATCCCCTGGAAACGAGTTCGGCACGGACTTGAAGGGTTGAGATGGCTTGTTTCCGTGCTGTAATTGTTATATGGTTATATGGTAAGCACTTCTGAACCCCTCTAAACACCTCGAAACCCCCTATAAATCCATCCAAACGATTCTGAGCACCTCTGAACACCTGTATACACCTATAAACCCTCTAAACCCTGTAAATCCCTCCAAAGCACTCTGATCACCTCTGAACCCATCTAAACCCCTCAAAAGCACTCTAAACCCCTCTAAACACCTCTGAATCCCTCTGAACCCCTCTAAATCCCTCCAAACCTCTCGCAACCCATGTGAACCCTCTCTAAACCTCTAAACCCCTGTAAAGCCCTATAATCCACTCTAAACGCCTCTAAACCCCTCTAAATCTCTATAAACCACTAAACCAATCAAACCCCATCTGAACCCCTTTAAACACATGTAAAGCCCTCTAATCACTTTTAAACGTCTCTGAAATCGTCTGAGCGCCTCTAAACCACTCTAAAGCCCCCTAAACCCCTCTAAACGCCTCTGATCCCCTCTGAACACCTCTAAACCACTCCAAACTACACGAAACCCCTCTGAACTCATCTGAACCCTTCTGATCCTCTACGCCCCTCTAAATCCCTCCAAACCCCATCTGAAACACTCAGAACACCTCTAAACCCATCGAAAAACATCTGTATATCTCTGCTCTGAACCCCTATAAACCCTTCTAACCCCTAAACTCCTCCAAAGTTCTCTGAAAACTCTGAACCCCTCTAAACCCATCGAAATCACTCCAAACCCCTCTGAAACCATCTGAACCCCTCTAAACCAATCTAACCCATCTGAACCCCTTTAAACCCCTGTAATGCCCTCTGATCTGCTTTAAACGCCTCTAAACCCCTCTGAGACAGTCTGAACGGCTCTAAACCACTCTAAAGCCCTCTAAACCCATCGAACCCCCTCTGATCCCCTCTAAACCACTCCAACCAACTCTAAACCCCTCTGAACTCCTCTGAGCCCATCTGAACACATCTAAACCTCTCTAAATCCCTCTAAACACCTCTAAATCCCTCTGAACACTAATTAACCCCTCTAAACCCTCCCAACCCCCTAAATACCCCTGAACCGCTCTGAGAACATCTGCACCCCTCTGAACCGCTGTAAACCCCCTCTAAACCCCTCAAATTCCCTCTGAACTGCTCTGAACCCCTCTAAGCTGCTTTAAACCGCAATAATATCCCCTCTAAACCTCTCTAACCCCTTCTGAACCCCTCTGAGCCCCTCTGAAACCCTCAAAACCCATCTAAATCCCTCTACACCCCTCTAAACACATCTGAACCCCGCTTCAAACATCTCTGAATCCGTCTGGACCCCATATACACGTCTCTAAACCCCTTTAAACCCATCTAAACCCACCTGGGCCTCTTTAAACCCCCTATAATCCATTCTAAACTCCTCTGAACCCATCTAATCCCTCTAAACACCTCTAAAGCATTCTAACCCCCTCTAAACCTCTTGCAACCCATGTAAATCAGTCGAACCACCTCTAAACCCTTCCAACCCACTCTAAACCGCTCTGAACCGCTCTGAACCGCTCTGATCCCCTCTGAACACCTCTATACACCTACAAACCCTTCTAACCCCTCTAAATCCCTCCAAACCTCTCGCAACCCATGTGAACCCTCTCTAAACCTCTAAACCCCTGTAAAGCCCTATAATCCACTCTAAACGCCTCTAAACCCCTCTAAATCTCTATAAACCACTAAACCAATCAAACCCCATCTGAACCCCTCTAAACACATGTAAAGCCCTCTAATCACTTTTAAACGTCTCTGAAATCGTCTGAGCGCCTCTAAACCACTCTAAAGCCCCCTAAACCCCTCTAAACGCCTCTGATCCCCTCTGAACACCTCTAAACCACTCCAAACTACACGAAACCCCTCTGAACTCATCTGAACCCTTCTGATCCTCTAAGCCCCTCTAAATCCCTCCAAACCCCATCTGAAACACTCGGAACACCTCTAAACCCATCGAAAAACATCTGTATATCTCTGCTCTGAACCCCTATAAACCCTTCTAACCCCTAAACTCCTCCAAAGTTCTCTGAAAACTCTGAACCCCTCTAAACCCCTCGAAATCACTCCAAACCCCTCTGAAACCATCTGAACCCCTCTAAACCAATCTAACCCATCTGAACCCCTCTAAACCCCTGTAAAGCCCTCTAATCTGCTTTAAACGCCTCTAAACCCCTCTGAGACAGTCTGAACGGCTCTAAACCACTCTAAAGCCCTCTAAACCCCTCGAACCCCCTCTGATCCCCTCTAAATCCCTCTAAACCACTCCAACCAACTCTACACTCCTCTGAACTCCTCTGAGCCCATCTGAACACATCTAAACCTCTCTAAATCCCTCTAAACACCTCTAAATCCATCTGAACACTAATTAACCCCTCTAAACCCTCCCAACCCCCTAAATACCTCTGAACCGCTCCGAGAACATCTGCACCCCTCTGAACCGCTGTAAACCCCCTCTAAACCCCTCAAATTCCCTCTGAACTGCTCTGAACCCCTCTAAGCTGCTTTAAACCGCAATAATATCCCCTCTAAACCTCTCTAACCCCTTCTGAACCCCTCTGAGCCCCTCTGAAACCCTCAAACCCCATCTAAATCCCTCTACACCCCTCTAAACACATCTGAACCCCGCTTCAAACATCTCTGAATCCGTCTGGACCCCATATAAACGTCTCTAAACCCCTTTAAACCCATCTAAACCCACCTGGGCCCCTTTAAACCCCCCTATAATCCATTCTAAACCCCTCTGAACCCATGTAACCCCTCTAAATACCGCTAAAGCACTCTAACCCCCTCTAAACCTCTTGAAACCCATGTAAATCAGTCGAACCACCTCTAAACCCTTCCAACCCACTCTAAACCGCTCTGAACCGCTCTGAACCGCTCTGATCCCCTCTGAACACCTCTAAACACCTACAAACCCTTCTAACCCCCTCTAAACGCATCTCAACTCATCTGAGCACATCTGAACCCCTCCGAACCCCCCTAAACCACTCTAACCCCCTCTAAACACTTTTAACACCCTCTGAACACCACTGAACTCTGCTAAACCCCTACAAATCACTAAACACGTCTAAACCACTCTGAACACCTCTAAACCGATCTAAACCCCACCAAACCCCTCTAAACACCTCGAACCCCCTATTAACGCATCTACATCCGTAGAAACGTGTTTGACATAACTCTAAATTCAACGAAACCCCTCTAAACCCCTCTAAGCCCCTCAAAAGCCCTCTAAACCCCTCTAAACTATTCTAAATCCATCTAAGCACCTCTAAACCACTAGAAGTTAAATCCCTCTAAACCCCTCCAAACTGTCTGAACACCTTAGAATCCTTCTAAATCCCTCTAAACACATCTGAACACCTCTGAACCACTCTAAAGCTCTACCATCCACCTTAAACCCCTCTAAATCGCTCTAAACCTCTCTAACCCCATATAAACCATTCTAAGCAACTCTGACCCCCTCTAAACACCTCTAATCACCTCTAAACCCCAATAACCCCCTCCAAACTACTCTGAGTACCTCTGAACACCTGTATACCCTCTAACCCATCTAAACCCCTCCAAATCCCTCCAAACACCACTGAACCGGCCTAAACCCCTCTAAACCCCTTAGAACACATCTGAACACCTCTGAACCCCTCTAAACCTCTCTGACCCATCTGAACCCCTCTAAATCTCTCAAAAACCCATCGGAACCACTCGTGTCCCTTCTAAAGCCCTCAAAAGCCCTAGAAACCCTTCGAACCCGCTCGAAACCCCTCGAAACCCCTCGAAAGCCCTCTAAACCTCTCTAAGCACATCTGGCACCCTCTAAACCCATCTTTAATCTCGTCTAAACGCCTCTGAACCCCACTGAAGCCCTGTAAACACCTCTAAACCCCTCTGAAGCCCGGTGAACACCTCTAACCACCTCTAAACCACTCCAAACCACCAAATCCCTCTAAACCTCTCTAAACCCCTCTGAAACACTCTAAACCCCTGTAAAGCCCTCTAACCCCCTCTAAACGCATCTAACCCCCCTTTAAACTTCTCTAAACACTTGTAAACCCCTCTAAACCCAACTGATCCCTTCTGAACCTCTAAACCCATATAGACCCGTCCAAACCCATCGGAACCCCTCGGAAAACCTCTAACCCTTCGAAATCCCTCTGTATCCCTCTGATCGGCTCTGAAACCCTCTCAATCCTTCAAACAACTAAACCCCTCTAAACCTCTCTGAACACTCTGAACCCCTCTAAACCTCTCTAAACCCCTCTAAACCAATCTGAACCCGTGTGAACCCCTCTCAGCCGCTGTAATGCCCTCTAATCCCCTCTAAGCGCCTCTAACCCCCATCTGAATCGGTCTGAACGCCTTTAAACCACTCTAAATCCTTCTAAACCCCTCTAAAAGCCTCTGATCCCCTCTTAACCCCTCTAAACCACTCCAAACCACTAAACTACACTAAACCCCTCTAAACGCCTTTAACCCCCTCTGAACACCACTGAACACCTCTAAACCTTTCCTAACCACTCTAAACACCTCTAAACCCCTCTGAAACAGTGTAAACCCCCTCTAAACCCATTTAATCCCCTCTAAACAACTTGAAACCGGTCTCAACCGCTCGAAACCCCGATTAATCCCTCTGAACCCATCTGAACTCCTCAAATCCTCTCTCAACCCCTCAAACCCCTCTGAACCATTCTGAACACCTCTAAACCCATCTAAACCCCTCTAAATCACACCAAGCCGCTCCAACCCCTTCTGAATACGTCTGTACCCCTCTAAACCGCTCTAAACTCCTCTAGATCCCTCTAAGCGCATCTAAACTTATTTCAACCCCTCTTAGCCCAAAAACACCTCTAAAGCACTTTAACCCCCTCTAACCGCCTCTAAACTACTCGGAAACACGCGAAACACCTCTAAACCCCTCTGAACCACTCCGAAACACTCGAATCTCCTCTAAACCCTCTAACCCCCTTTAAACCCCACTAAACCCCTCAGAACCCATTTTATACCCCTCAAAACCACTCGACACCCATCGAAACCCCACGAAACCCCTCTATACCCCTCGAAACCCCATTAAACTCCTCTACACCCCGAAACCTGCACGAAACCTCTCTAAACACTTCGAAACCCCTCTAACCCCCTCTAAACACCTTGGGCCCCTCTGGACACCTCTAAACCCATCTAAACACATCTTAATCCCTGTAAACCACTCCAGATCCCCTAAACACGTCCAAACATCTCTAAACCGCCCTCACCCCCTCTAAACCCCTCTGAACCACTCTGAACCTCTCTAGAGCACCAACCCCCATCTAAATCCCTCTAAAACCTTCTGAACCCTTGTGAACCCCTCTAAACCCTTCGAAATCCCCCTAAATCCCTCCAAACCGCCCAACCCCCGCTGAACACGTCTGTACCACCTCTAAACCTCTCAAGATACCACTGAATAACTCTAAACACCTCTAAACCCCTCTGAGCCCCTCTGAACCCCTCTAACCACCTCGAAACCCCTCGACACCGATCAAAACCCCTCTACACCCCTGTAAACTCCTCTACACCCCTCTGCACATCTAAACCACTCTAAATCCTTCTGAACCCCCTTTGAATAGGTCTAAACCCCTCTAAGCCCCTATAAATCCTTCGAAACCCCTCCAAACTTGCATAAACCTCTCTAAACACCTTTAAACCGAACTTCTCTAAATGCCTCTGAACCCCTCTAAACTCCTCTAAATCCCTCTATACCGCTCTAAACCACTCTGAACCCTAATAAACCCCTCTCAACCCCTCTAAACCTTTCCTAACCACTCTGAACCCCCCTAAATCCCTCTAAACTTGTCTAAACACCAATAAACTCCCCAAACCCCCTCTAACCCCATCGGAACACCTCCAAACACATCTGAATCCCGCTAAACACTCTAAACCCCTCTAAACCCCTCCAAATAATTCTAAACCTCTATAAACTCCTCTGTACCCCTCTAAACCCCTCGAAACGCATCTAAACCCATATCAACCCCCTGAACACGTCTGAACCGCTCTAAACCCTTTTGAACGCCTCCGGACACCTCTAAACACATCTAATCCCCTTTTAACTCCATTACACCCCTCTAACCCCACCAGGACCCATCTAAACCACTATAAACCCCTTTAAACCCCTCATAACCCACCTGAACACGTCTAAATCCCTCTAAACTCTTCTAAACACCAATAAACTCATCCAACACCTCTAAACTCCTCGGAACACCTCTAAACCCCTCAAAACTCCGCTAAACCACTCCGAACCCCTCTAAACCCACCTGAACCCATCTAACCCCCACTGGACCCCTCTGAGCACCTATAAACCCCTCTAAGCCCATATAAATCCCGCGAAACTGCTCTAAATCCCTCTAAACCCGTCTAAACTCCTATAAACCCCTCCAAACCCCTCCTAAGAGTACGGAGTAAGCCATTTAGAACGCAGACGAGGAAACACTTTTTCTCACAGAGAGTGGTGAGTCTGTGGAATTATCTGCCTCAGAGGACGGTGGAGGCAGGTTCTGCGGATGCTTTCAAGAGAGAGCTAGATAGGGCTTTTTAATATAGCGGAGTCAGGGGATATGGGGAGAATACATGAACGGGGTACTGATTGGGGATGATGAGCCATGATCACATTGAATGGCGGTGCTGGGTCGAAGGGAGAATGGCCTACTCCTGCACCTATTGTCTATTAGCTATTGACAAACCCCTCTAAACCCATTTGACACTTCTAAACCCCTACATACCCCTCTAAACCCGTCCGAAACCCGTTGAACCATCTGAACCACTCTAAACCCTTCTAAACCTCTATAAACCCCTCCAAACTCCCTACGAACCCCTCTCTACCCATCTAAACCCTTCTAAGTCACTCTAAACCGCCTAACCACCTCTAAATCCCTCTAAACCCCTCTAGCCAATTCTAAAGCCCTCCAACCATCTCTACCCACTTCTCAACCCCTCTTACCCTCTAAACCCCTCTAAACTACTAAACCCCTCTAAACCCCTCCAAACTAGTCCAAACCCCTCGAAACCGATCTAAACAGCTTTAAACCCCTCTCAACCCCACGAAGCCCCTCTAAACCACTCTAAACCACTCCAAACCCATCAAAACCGCTCTAAACCGCTCTAAACCCCACTAAGCCCTTTGAAACCCCTCGAAATCCTTCTAACCCTGTCTAAACCCCTCCAAGCCCCACTAAACTCCTCTAAGCCCCTCTAAGCCCCACTAAACCCCTCTAAGCACCTCTAAACCCAAGCCCCTATAAATCCAACCCCATCTAATCCCCTCTAAACCCCTCTAAACCCATCAAAATCCCTCTAAACCACTCAAAACTTATCTAAGCCTATCTAAACCACTCTAACTCCCTCTAACCCCCTCTACCCACGTCCAAACCATCTTATTCCCTTTAAATCACGCTAACCCCTCTAAACCGCTCCAAACCCCTCGAACCCGCTTTAAACCGCTCTAAACCTCTCGAAACCACTCGAAACCACTAAAACCCTCTAACCCCATAATACCCCCTCTAAACCACTCTATACCCCTCCAAACCCCTCTAAAGCCTTCTAACCCCATCTAAAGCACCCTAAACGCCTCGAAAGCCCTCCAAACCCCTCTAAACCACTATACGACTCCAACCCGCCACTACTGCTCTCCAACCCCCTCCAAAGCCCTTTAAACCCATCTGAACACCCCTAAAGCCCTCCAAACACCTCTAAAGCTATAACCCCTCTAAATCTATCGAAACACGTCTAATCACATCGAAACACGTCTAATCACATCTAAACCCATCTAAAGCACTTTAATCCTCCCTAAATCCCTCTAAACCCCTCTAAACACTTAGAAGCCCCTATAAGCCCCACTAAACCCCTCTAAACAGCTATGCCCCTACTAAATTCTTCCAACACCCTCCAGACCACTCGAAACTTTTCGAAATCCCTCTAAAACCTTCTAACCCCACTATACCCCTCTAAACCACTCTAACCCACACTAGCCCGTTCTAAACCCCTCCAACGCCCTCTAAACGCCTCTAAACCACTCTTATCCCCTCGAAACAACTCTTAACCGCTCGAAACCAATCCAAAGCCCTTTAAACCCCTATAAACCACTCGAAAGCCCTCTAAACCCCCTTAAATACCTCGAAACCCCTCTAAAACCCTTGAACCCCGCTATACATATCTGAACTCCTCTACACCCTTCGAAACCCCTCTAAAGCCCGCTAAACCCCTCTAACCCCCTTTAAACCATTCTAAACCCCTCTAAACCCATCTAAACCCCTTTAAACCCCTCTAACCTCTTCTAACCCCTCTAACCCCCTCTAACGCTCTCTAATCCCCTCTATCAACTTCGAAACGATTCTAACGCTCTCTAATCCCTCTATCCACTTCGAAACCCCTCTTTAAACTCCTATTAACCTCTCTAATCCTCTTTAAACCCTTCTAAACCCCCTATAAACCCCATCGAAACCCCTCTAAACATCTCTAAACACCTCTAAAACTCTAACCCACTCTAAACGTCTCCAAACACCTCTTTTTTTTATTTTTAATAACCTTTATTAATCCTTTACAGGAAATTACAGAACATACACTACACACAGCTGCACGCGACAGGCTGCCGTCTCACCGGCGCCATTTTCTCTCTAAAGCCCTCTAAACACCTCTAAACCCATCCAAACCCTCGAAACCACTCACGACACATCTAAACCTCTCTACACCTCTCTAAACCCTTATAAAAACCTCTATATTCCTCTACCCCTCTAAACCAAACCCTCTAAACCCCTCGAAACAACTCTAAAGCCCTCTAAAAAGCAATAAACACCGCTAAAGCCCTCTAAACCGCTTTACCCCCTCGAAACGCTCTAATCCCCTCTAAACCGCTGTATCCATCTCTAAACCCCTCTAAACCCCTCTAAACCCATCTAATCCCCTCTAAGTGCTTCCAGCCCTCTAAACCTAACACTCTCTAACCCCCTCTAAAACCCTCAAATCTCTTTGAAACCATTCTAACGCTCTCTAATCCCCTCTAAACCCTTCGAACCCCCGCCAAATCCCTCTAAATTATTCGAAACCGTTCTGAACACCTCTAAACACTAATAAGCCCCTCTCTGCCCCTCTGAATCCCTCTAAACACGTCTAAGCCATTTAAACCTCTCTAAACCCCTCTACCCCCTCTAAACCGGTCCACACCGCTCCAAACCACTCAAATCCCCACGTTCCCCCTCTAAACCCCTTCAACGTGCTTTAAAACCCTTTAAACCATTTTAAACCCACCTAAACCCCTCTAACCCCCTCTAACCACCTCTACCAACTTCTAAACCCTCTAAACAGCTCTAATTATCTAAACCCCTTGAAACCCTCTAAGCCCCTCTAAGCCCCTGTAGCCCTCTAAACATAACACCCCCTATCCTCCTCTAAAGCCGTCGAAACACCTCGAAGCCCTTTGACACCCCTCGAAACCCTTCGAATCCCCTTTAACCCTCTCTAAACCCCTCTGAACACTACCAAACCCCTCTAAACCCCTCTGAACACTACTAAACCCATCCAAGCCACACTGCACTCCTCCAAACACATCTAAGCCCCTGTAAACTACTATAGCCCCTTCTAATCCCCTCCAAACCCTCTAAACCCCTCTAAGTCCCTATAAATCCTTCGAAACCCCTCCAAACTGCATAAATCCCTCTAAATACCTCTATGCCCCTCCAACCCCCTCGAACCCCCTCCGAACACCTCTAAACCCCTCTAAACTACTAAACCCATCCAATCGACTCCAAACCCATCGAAACCGTTGTAAACGGCTCTAAACCTCTCTAAACCCCTTGAAACCCCTCGAAATCCTTCTAAACGTGTCTAAACCCCTCCAAACACCTCCGAGCCCAGCTAAGCCCCACTAAACCCCTATAACCCCCTCTAAACGCCTCGAACCCCACTAAGCCCCTCTAAACCCCTCTAAGCCCCTCTAAACCCCTCTAAGCCCCTCTAAGCCACTCTAGCCCCTATACATCCAACCCAATCTAAGCCCCTCAAAACCCCTCTAGACCTCTAAACATATCTAAACCCCTCTAACTCCCTCTAACCCCCTCTACCCACTTCTAAACCATCGTATTCCCTCTAAATCACTCTAACCCCTCTAAACCACTACAACCCCCTCGAAACCGCTTTAAACCGCTCTAAACCTATCGAAACCACTCGAAACCACTGAAACCCTCTAACCCCATTATACCCCTCTAAACCACTCTATACCCCTCCAAATCCCTCTAAAGCCTTCTAACCCCATCTAAAGCACCCTAAACGCCTCGAAAGCCCTCCAAACCCCTCTAAACCGCTAAACGACTCCAAATACCCTCTACAGCTCTCCGAACCCCTCCAACGCCCTTTAAACCCCTCTAAACCCCGCTAAACACCTCTAAAGACCTTTAACCCATCTAAATCTTTCGAAACACGTCTCCCATCTAAACCCAAAGCGCTTTAATCCCCCCTAAATCCCTCTAACATCCTCGAAACCCTTCTAAACCCCTCTAAGCCCATCCAAGCAGCTCTAACCCCCTCTAAATTCTTCGAAACCCCTCTAAACACTTCGAAACCCCACTAAAGCCCTCTAAACAGCTATAAGCCCCTCTAACCCCTCAACCCCTCAAAACCCCTTTAGCCCCCTCTAACCCCTACTAAATTCTTCCAACCCTCTCCAGACCACTCGAAACTTTTCGAAACCCCTCTAAAACCTTCTAACCCCACTATACCCCTCTAAACCACTCTAACCCACACTAGCCCGTTCTAAACCCCTCCAACGCCCTCTAAACGCCTCTAAACCACTCTTATCCCATCGAAACAACTCTTAACCGCTCGGAACCGATCCAACGCCATCTAATCACCTGTAAACCAGTCGAAAGCCCTCTAAACCCCCTTAAATCCCTCGAAACCCTTCTAAAACCATTCTAAAACCCTTGAACCCCGCTATATGCCTCTGAACTCTTCTACACCCCTCTACACCCCTCTAAAGCCCGCTAAACCCCTCTAACCCCCTTTAAACCATTCTCAACCCCTCTAAACCCATCTAAACCCCTTCAAACCCCTCTAACCCCTCTAACCCCCTCTAACGCTCTCTAATCCCCTCTATCAACTTCGAAACGATTCTAACGCTCTCTAATCCCTCTATCCACTTCGAAACCCCTCTTTAAACTCATATTAACCTCTCTAATCCTCTTTAAACCCTTCTAACCCCCTATAAACCCCTCTAAACCCCTCTAAACCTCTCTAAATACCTCAAAACTCTAACCCACTCTAAACGCCTCCAAACACCTCTAAAGCCCTCTAAACACCTCTAAACCCCTCCAAACCCTCGAAACCACTCACCTTTAAACCTCTCAACGCCTCTAAACCATTCTAAAAACCTCTATATCCATCTACCCCTCTAAACCAAACCCCTCTAAACACCTCGAAACCCCTCCAAACAACTCTAAAACCCTCTAAAAAGCAATAAACCCCGCTAAAGCCCTCTAAACCGGTCTACCCCTTCGAAACGCTCTAATCCCCTCTAAACCGCTGTATCCATCTCTAAACACCTCTAAACCCATCTAATCCCCTCTAAGTGCATCCAGCCATCTAAACCTAACACTCTCTAATCCCCACTAAAACCCTCAAATGACTTTGAAACCATTCTAACCATCTCTAATCCCCTCTAATCCCTTCGAAACCCCTCCAAATCCCTCTAAATAATTCCCATAAATCCCTCTAAACACCTCTAAGCCACACCAACCCCCTCGAAACCCCTCCGAACCCCTCGAAACTACTAAACCCCTCTAGACCCCTCCAGACCACTCCAAACACATCGAAACCGCTCTAAACCGCTCTAAACCCCTCTAAACCCATTGAAACCCATCGAAATCATTCTAACCCTGTCTAAACCCCTCCAAACACCTATAAGCCCCACTAAACCCATCTAACCCCCTCTAAACGCCTCGAAACCCTCTAAGTCGCTCTAAACCCCTCTAAACCCCTCTAAGCCCTATAAATGCATCAAACCTCCACTAAAGTCCTCTAACTCCCTCTAACCCCCTCTACCCACGTCTAAACCATGTTATCCCCTCTAATCACTCTAACCCCTCTAAACCACCAACCCCCTCGAAACCGCTTTAAACCGCACTAAACCCCTATAAACCACTCGAAACCACTGAAACCCTCTAACCCCATTATACCCCTCTAAACCACTCTATACCCCTCCAAACCCCTCTAAAGCCCTCTAAACCCTTCTAAACTCATCTAAAGCACTCTAAACGCCTCTAAAGCCCTCCAAACCCCCTCTAAACCACTATACGACTCCACACCCCCTCTACAGCTCTCCAAGCCCTTCCAAAGCCCTCTGAACCCCTCTAAACCCATCTAAAGCCCTCTAAACACCTCTAAAGACATATAACCCCTCTAAATCTCTCGAAACACGTCTAATCCCATCTAAACGCCTCTAAGCCCCCTCTAAGCCCCTCTAGCCCTCTAAACCTAACTCCCTAACCCCCTCTAAAACCGACGAAACCCCTCGAAGCCCTTCGAAACCCCTCGAAACTTCGAATCCCCATAAACCCCTCAAAACCCCTCTGAACACTTCAAAGCCCCCTCCAAGCCACTCTGAACCCCTCTAAACACCTCTAAGCACCTGTAAACCACTAACACACTCTAATACTCTCTAAACCCAATCCAAACCCCTCTAAACCCCTCTAAACCCCTCTAAAGCACTCTAAACATCTATAACCCCCTCTATCTCCTCTAAACTATCCCTCTAGGCCACTAATCCACTCTACAGTCCTCCATCCCTCTTTAAACCCGTCTAAATCCTTCGTAACCACCTCTAAATCCCTCTAAACCCCTCTAAAGCACTCTAATCCCCTCTAAATCCGTCTAAACCCCTCGAAACCCATCTAAACCCCGCAAAGCCCATCTAAGCAGCTCCAGCCCTCTAAACCTCTCTAAACCCTTCTAACACCCTCTAACCCCCTCGAAACCCCCTCGAACCCCCTCGAAACCCATCGAAACCATTCGAAATCCCTCTAAACCCCTCTACATACTTCGAACCCCATCTAAACCCCTCTAAGCCCCTCTAAGCCCATCGAGCCCTCCAAACCTAACACTCTATAACTCCGTCTAGCAGCCTCAAAACACCTTGAGACTCTTCGAGATCCCTCGAAACCCTTCGAAACCCCTATAAACCCCTCCAAGCCACGGAACCTCTCTAAACACCTCTAAGCCCCTTTAAACCCATGTAACATCCTCTAACCCCATCTAAACCCCTCTAACCTCATATAAAACCCTCTAAAGCCCTCTAAAGCCCTCTAAACCGCTCTATCCATTCTAAGCCACTCTAAATCACTCTAAACCACTCTAAACCCCTTTAAGCCCCTCTAAACCCCTCGAACCCCTCGCAACCCTCTAAAACCCTCTAACCACACTATACCACTCCAAACCCATCTACAGCCCTCCAATGCCCTTTAAACCCTTTAAACCCCTTTAAAGCCCTCTAAACACCTCTAAAGCCCTATGACCCCTGTAAATCCCTCGAAACATGTCTAAATCCCTCGAAACCCCTCGAAACCCTTCCAAACCCCTCTAAGCCCATTGAAGCAGCTCTAGCCCTCTAACCCCCTCTAAACCCTTCTACCACCCTCTAACCCCCTCTTAACCCCTCGAAACCCTTCGAAACCCCTCAAGCCCCCTCTAAATCCTTCGAAACCCCTCTAAACACCTTAAATCCCCTCTAAACACTTCTAAGCCCCTCTAAGCCCCTCGGAACCCCTCTAAACAGCTCTAAGCCACTATAAACCCATCGAACCCCTCTAATCTCCTCCAACCACTCTATACCCCTCTAGCCCCCTCGAGCCCCTTCGAAATCCTTCCAACCCCCTCCAGACCATTCTAATTCCTTCGAAATCCCTCGAAAACCCTATATCCCCACGTTACCCCTCTAAACCAATCTAACCCCCACTAGCCCCTTCTAAACCCCTCAACGCCCTCTAAACCCCACTAACCCACTCTTAGCCCCTCTAAACCCCTCTTAGCCGCTCTAAACCAATCCAAAGCACTCTAAACACATATAGACCCCTCGAAACCCATCGAACCCCCTTAAAAAGTCCGCTAAACCCCTCTAAACCCCTCAAACTCTTCTAAACCCCTCGATTTAGCACTACCACTCTCTAATTCCCTCTAAACGCCTATAAACCCTTCGAGACCACTCCAAATCTCTCTAAATCATTCGAAACCCATCTAAATCGCTCTAAACACTTCTACGCCCCTTTAAGCCCACCAGAACCCATTTAAACACGTCGAAGGCTATTTAATTATCACTAAATCCTTCTAACTCCTTCTAAACCACTCTAACCCCCTCTCGCCCCATCTAAACCCATTCAACTCCTTATAAACTAATCTAAACCACTTTAACCCCGTCTACACACTTCTAAACCCCTCCTAATCCCTCCAAACCCCTGTTAACCGCTCTAAACCACTCTATAGCCCTCTAACCCCCCCTATAGCACTCTAAACTCGTCTAAACTCGTCTAAACCACTGTAACCACATAGAAACCCCTCTAACACCCTCTACCCACTTCGAAACCCCTTTACCATTCTAAACTCCTTTTAAATGCTCTAAACCCACCTAAAACCCTCTAAACACCTATAAACCACTCTAAAGCCCTCTAAACACCTTTAAACCCCTTTAGTCCCCTCGAATCCCCTCGAATCCCACCGAAACCCCTACAAAACCCTCTAACCCTACTACCTCTCTAAACACCTCTAACCCCCTCCAAACCACTCTAAAGCCTTCTAAACCCCCCACAACTCTCACGACCCCTCCGATCCACATTAGCCGGTCTCCACTCCATCCACAAGTCCAACCTCCGCAGTATTGGGGACAGAGCCTTCTCCAGGGCAGCTCCCAGGCTCTGGAACTCCCTCCCCCAACTGATCCGCAATTCCGTGTCCCTCGCCATCTTCCAGTCCCGCCGCAAGACCCATCTCTTCACCTCTGCCTATCCTTAGCCCCACGTCCCCCTCCCTTTTCATCTGTGCAATAATTGCCTCATATTGTGTTTTGAATAGAATTCTGTCTTTACTTTGTGTACGTCATGTCTCTACCATTTATGTCATTCCCCTTACATGTTTTTCCTCTACCTGCTACATTTTTGTGTCCTTGAAACTCATGAAAGTCGACCATAAATAAAATGTATCATTATTAATTATTGAAGTCCTCTAACCCCCTTTAAATCCATCAAAACCCCTCTAAACTCCTCTAAAACTATCTAAACCACTGTAAACACCTCTAAACCCCTCTAAACACCTCTACATTCATCTAACCCCCTCACAACTATTCTAACACCCTCTAAACCCCTCGAAACCCCTCGACAGCGGAACCCCTCTAAACCCCATATACAGGTCTACAGCCCCCCTGAACCCGTCTAACTCCGCTCTAGCCCCCTCTAAAGCATTCCAACCACCTCCAGACACCTCTAAACACCTCTAAACCCATCTAACCCCATCTAACCTCCTCTGCCTACATATGAACACCTCTTAACACCTCTTAACCGCTTTAAACCCCCTCTGAAGCCCTCTAAACACCTAGAACCACTCTAAAGCCGTCTAAACCCATTTAAATTCATCAAAACCCCTCTAAACTCCTCTAAAACTATCTAAACCACTGTAAACACCTCTAAAACCCTCTAAAGCCCTCTAAACACCTCTGCACTCACCTAGCCCCCTCTAAATTATTCTAGCACCCTCTAAACCCCCTCGCCATCCTTGGAACACCTCTAAACCCCCATATACAGGTCTAAGCCCCTCCAAACCCCTCTGAACCCTTTTAACTCTCCCCTAGCCCCCTCTAAACCATTCCAACCCCCTCTAGACGCCTCTAAACCCCTCTAGCCCCCTCTAACCGCCTCTGCCAACCTATAAACACCTCTTAACCCCTCTAAACCGCTATTAACCCCTCTAGATCCATCCAAACACCTTTAAACCACTGTAAACACCTCTAAACCGCTCTAAACCGCTCTAAACACCTCTCCTCTAACCCCCTCTAAACTATTCTACCACCCTCTAAACCCCTCGAAAACCCTCGACACTCTTCGAAACCCCTCTAAACCCCCTCAAAACATTTCTAAGCCCCTCTGAACCACTCTAAACAGTTCTTAGCCCCTCTAAATGTCTCTGAACTCCTCAACCCAATCTCTAGCCCCTTATAAACCCTTCGAACCACATCTAGACCTCTCTAAACCCCTCTAACCTCTTGTAACCACCTCTTCCTACCTATAGACACCTCTTAACCCCCGCTAAACCGCTCTTAACTCATCTGAATCCATCTAAACACCTATAAACCACTCTAAAGCCCTCTAAACCCCTTTAAATTCAGCTAAACTTCTCTAAACCCCTCTAAAACTATCTAAACCACGGTAAACACATCTAAACCTCTCTAAAGCCCTCCAAACACCTCTAGAGAGAAGACATCGTTACACTGAGCGGCGGACTGGCTTGCGAAGCAAATAGGGCTGTTTAGAGGGGATAAAGGGGATTAGAGGGGTTTTGAGGTGTTTAGAAACATAGAAACATAGAAACATAGGTGCAGGAGTAGGCCATTCGGCCCTTCGAGCCTGCACCGTTATTCAATATGATCATGGCTGATCATCCAACTCAGTATCCCGTACCTGCCTTCTCTCCATACCCTCTGATCCCCTTAGCCACAAGGGCCACATCTAACTCCCTCTTAAATATAGCCAATGAACTGGCCTCGACTACCCTCTGTGGCAGAGAGTTCCAGAGATTCACCACTCTCTGTGTGAAAAAAGTTCTTCTCATCTCGGTTTTAAAGGATTTCCCCCTTATCCTTAAGCTGTGACCCCTTGTCCTGGACTTCCCAAACATCGGAAACAATCTTCCTGCATCTAGCCTGTCCAACCCCTTAAGAATTTTGTAAGTTTCTATACGATCCCCTCTCAATCTCCTAAATTCTAGAGAGTATAAACCAAGTCTATCCAGTCTTTCTTCATAAGACAGTCCTGACATCCCAGGAATCAGTCTGGTGAACCTTCTCTGCACTCCCTCTATGGCAATAATGTCCTTCCTCAGATTTGGAGACCACAACTGTACGCAATACTCCAGGTGTGGTCTCACCAAGACCCTGTACAACTGCAGTAGAACCACCCTGCTCCTATACTCAAATCCTTTCGCTATGAAAGGCTAAAAGGCCTTTGCCAGCGTCAATCCACACAAAGCTGCAGGGCCGGACAACATTCCTGGATGCGTTCTAAGAGACTGTGCCGAGCAACTGAAAGATGTCTTCACAGACATTTTTAACATCTCACTCAGCCAGGCAGTAGTGCCCAACTGTCTTAAGAGTGCCACCATCGTCCCTGTCCCGAAGAAACCAAACCCAGCCTGCCATAATGACTTTCGACCAGTGGCCCTAACACCCATTGTAATGAAGTGTTTTGAGCGACTAGTTATGCAGCACATCAAAAATAGTCTACCTGCCGACCTAGACCCACTGCAGTTCGCCTACAGAGCCAACCGATCCACAGAGGACGCAGTCTCAACAACACTGAACCTCGTATTGTCACATCTCGATCGGAAAAATACCTATGCCAGGATCCTCTTCATAGACTTCAGCTCTGCTTTCAATACAATCATTCCGCAGCAGCTGGTGGAGAAGTTGGAGCTGTTGGGGGTTGATGCTGGCACATGTAGCTGGGTCCTGAACTTTCTGTCGCAACGGCAGCAGACAGTCAGGGTGGGCAGTAGGACATCAAAAACCATAGCCGTGAGCACTGGCTCACCCCAAGGCTGTTTAGTCTGCTGACACACGGCTGTACTGCCAGACTCAATAACAACTTAATCAACAAGTTCGCTGATGACACAATAGTGGTGGGTCTCATCAGTGACAATGATGAATCGGCGTACAGGATGGAGGTGGAGCTGCTCACAGGTTGGTGCAAATCCCACAACCTCATTCTTAACGTGGGAAAAACTAAGGAGATGGTGGTTGACTTCGGGAGGGCGGGAAACAACACCATACACCTCTGCACATCGACGGAGCTGATGTGGAAAGGGTCAGCAGCATGAAGTTCTTAGGACTACATCTGTCTGATGACCTGACGTCCACGGCCAACACCACAGCACTGGTCAAGAGAGCCCAGCAGCGACTTCACCCTCTCCGAAGACTATGTAAAGCAGGCCTCCCCACTACACACCTACGGACTTTTTATAGGGGGACTGTCGAGAGCACACTGACATCCGGCATCACTTCCTGGTTCGGGAGCTGCAAGGCGTACGAACGGCACCAACTGGACAGGATAGTGAAGACCGCCAGCAGGATTATTGGTGCTCCACTCCCCTTCCTGCTGGACATATACAGGAAGAGATGTATCAACAGAGCCATCTCCATCATCAAATACCCTTACCACCCATCGCATGACATTTTCTCCATCCTCCCATCTGGGAAGAGGTACAGGAGCATTAGCTGCAAAACCAGCATGATGCTCCTCAGCTTCTTCCCACAGGCTATAAGACTGTTAAATGGACTTTGCCCCCTGCCAAGTATCGCACACAAACCCCCACACTGCAGCAGAGCCACTGTTGTGCCGCTGCCGGTCGGAACGGCTGTTGAATGTTTAGTAGAGTGTTAAATTTGTTCATGACATGTATTTTTTAATTTTAATTCCTATTTATGTTTTAATGCAAACTGAATGGACACTGGTTGAGCAACGTTTTTTTGTTTCCTCTGGGTATGCGAATACTCAGGAAATGACAATAAAGATTTACAATTACAATACCATTCGCTTTCTTCACTGCCTGCTGAACCTGCATTCCTAATTTCAATGACTGGTGTACCATGACACCCAGGTCCCTCTGCATCTCCCCTTTTCCTAGTCGGCCACCATTTAAATAATAGTCTGCTTTCCTGTTTTTGCCACCATTTAAATAATAGTCTGATTTCCTGTTTTTGCACCAAAATGGATAACCTCACATTTATCCACATTATACTGCATCTGCCAAACATTTTCCCACTCACCCAGCCTATCCAAGTCACCTTGCAGTCTCCTAGCATCCTTCTCACAGCTAACACTGCCCCCAGCTTAGTGTCATCCGCAAACCTGGAGATATTGCCTTCAATTCCCTCATCCATATCATTAATATATATTGTAAATAGCTGGGGTCCCAGCACTGAGCCTTGCGGTATCCCACGGGTCACTGCCTGCCATTGTGAAAAGGACCCCTTTACTCCTACTCTTTGCTTCCTGTTTGCCAGCCAGTTCTCTATCCACATCAATACTGAACCCCCAATGCCGTGTGCTTTAAGTTTGTATATTAATCTCTTATGTGGGACCTTGTCGAAAGCCTTCTGGAAGTCCAGATACACCACATCCACGGGTTCTCCCCTATCCACGCTACTAGTTACATCCTCGAAAAATTCTATAAGATTCGTCAGACATGATTTACCTTTCGTAAATCCATGCTGACTTTGTCCAATGATTTCACCACTTTCCAAATGTGCTGCTATCCCATCTTTAATAACTGACTATAGCAGTTTCCCCACTACCGATGTTAGACTAACTGGTCTGTAATTCCCCGTTTTCTCTCTCCCTCCCTTCTTAAAAAGTGGGGTTACGTTTGCTACCCGCCAATCCTCAGGAACTACTCCAGAATCTAAAGAGTTTTGAAAGATTGTTACTAACGCATCCACTATATCTGGAGCTACATCCTTAGGTACTCTGGGATGCAGCCTATCTGGCCCTGGGGATTTATCGGCCTTTAATCCATTCAATTTACCCAACACCACTTCCCGGCTAACCTGGATTTCACTCAATTCCTCCAACTCCTTTGACCCGCGGTCCCCTGCTATTTCCGGCAGATTATTTATGTCTTCCTTAGTGAAGACGGAACCAAAGTAGTTATTCAATTGGTCCGCCATATCCTTGTTCCCCATGATCAACTCACCTGTTTCTGTTTTAGAGTGCTTTAGAGGGGTTTAGATGTGTTTAGAGGTGTACTGATTGATTTAGGGGAGTTGGGATGACTTTAGAGGTGTTTAGAGGGTTTTAGAGGGTGTTGGAGGGGAGCAGAGGTGTTTAGAGATGTACAATGGGGTAAGAGGGTTAGATGGGGTTAGAGAGGTTTAGAGGGGTTTAGAGGGTGTGAGATGGGTTTAGTGGTGTTTAAAGGGACTTAGATGTGTTTAGAGTGGTTCAGAAGGGCTTATTGTATTGTATTGTATTGTATTCAAATTTATTGTCATTGCCTCAATTAGAGACAACGAAATGAATTTCCCTTTACAGTCAGTATCATAAAAATAAATAAATAATAAATATTAAAACATATTAAAAAATAAAATAGATTTTTTAAAAAAGCACAAACACAGAAAGTCCACGACACAACACAGTGGCACCAAGGTGAGGATGGCACCATTGTCCAGCCAGCCTCCCCTCCGATCTTCCCAGATGTTCATCCGTGGTCTGGGCCTTCCGAGCACCCGCAGTCGCCGCCCCAGAGGTGCGTAGACGGGCTTAGGTGGGTTTAGAGTGGTTTCGAGAAGTTTCGAATGATTTTGAATGGTTTAGAGGGGTTTCGAAGGGGTTCGAGGGGTTTAGAGGGGATTAGAGGGCTTTAGAGGAGTTAGGCAGGGTTTAACGGGGTTTTGAGGGGTTTGCAGTGATTTAGAGGTTTAGAGGAGTGTAGTGTGGTTTAGAGGCTTAGATGGTTTTGGAGTGGTTTACAAGGGGGTTGAGTGGTATAGAGGGGCTTAGAGGGCTTTAGGGGGGTTTAGAGCGGGTTAGAGACGTTTAGAGGGGTTAGGAGGGGTTAGGAGGTGTTTGGAAGTGGGTATAGGGGTTAGAGGTGGTTAGAGGGGTTTAGAAGTTGGTATAGGGTGTTAGAGCGGCGTAGATGGGTTTAGAGGGGGTTTGAGAGGGTTCGGAGGGCTTAAAGATGTACAGAGGGCCTTAGATTGTGGTCTAAAGGTGTTTAGAGGGCTTTAGACTGGTTTAGAGCGGTTTGGAGGGCTTTAGATTGGTAAAGACGGGTTTAGAAGGGGTTGGAAGGGATTAGCGGTGGCTAGAGGGGGTTAGAGAGGTGTAAATGGGTTTAGATGTGTTTCGAGGGCGTTAGAGGGGGGTTTGGATGGGGCTAGAGGGGGGTTAGAGTAGTTTAGAGTGGTTTAGAGGTGTTTGGAGGGCTTTAGATGGGTTTAGAGTGGATAGAGGGGGGTTGGAGGGGTGTAGAGAGGTTTCGAGGCGTATGAGGGGGTTAGAGGATTTTAGAGGGGTTGGGAAGGGTTTGGAGGGCTGTAGAAGTGTTTAGAAGGGCACAGTTGGATTAGAGGGTTTTGGAGGGGTTTAGACGGGTTTAGAGGGGTTCCAAGGGGTTTCGAGTGGTTTAAAAGGGTTTAGAGTGGATAGAGGGGTTTAGATGTGTTTAGAGGTCTTTAAAGGGTTTTGGATGAGTTTATAGTGTTTCAGAGGGGTTCAGAAGGGCTTAGAGTGGGTTTAGAGTGCTTAGATGGGTTTAGAGTGCTTTCGATGAGCTTCGAGGTGTTTTGAGGGGTTCCGAGGGGTTTCGACGGGTTTAGAGTGGTGTAGAGCGGCTTCGAAAGGTTGCGAGGGTTTTAGAGGGGATTAGATTGGTTTAGAACATCCCTTGGCATAATATTTGACTCAGCGTTGAAATTTGCCAAACAAATCAATGCCGTGGTAAAAGCTAGCTTCTTCCAGCTACGGACGATAGCTAAAATAAAACTATTCCTCCAGTTTGACGACCTCGAAAAGATCATCCACACATTTATATTCTCCCGCCTCGATTACTGCAACTCCCTTTACACTGGTATCAGCCAATCTTCCCTATCCCTCCAAAATCCTCTAACACCACTATACCTCTCTAAACACCTCTGCACCCATCCAATCCGTTCCAAACCTCTCTAAACCCCTATAAATAATTCCACCCCCTCCAACGCCCTCTAAACCCATCTGAACCCAGCTAACCCCTCTTAACCCATGTAACCCCCTTCTAACGGCTCGAAACTCCTCTAAAGCCCTCTAAGCATCTTTAAACCACTCTAAAGCCCTATAAACCCCTTTAAACCGCTCGAAAACACTGTGAACCCCTCTATACCTCTCTAAACATATCTTACCCCTCCAAACCCTTCTAAAACCACACTAAACCCCAAACCCTTCGAAACTCCTCTAAAACGATCAAAACCACTCCAAACAACTAAACCCCTCTAAGCTCCTCTAAATCCCCCTACACCCCGCTAAAACCCTCCTAAAACCATATAAAGCCTTCTAAACACCTCGAAACCACTCTATCCCCTCTATAACCCTCTAAACCACTCAAACCCTCTAAGCCCATTAGAAAGCCCTCTAATCCCGTCTAACCCCTGTAACTCTCTCTAAGCCCCTCTAAACCCCTCTAACCCGCTCTACCCACTTCTAAACACCTCTTAACCCATCTAAACACCTCTTAACCACTCTAAACCCCTCTAAATTCCTCTAAAACACTTTAAAGCCCTCTAAACACATCTAAATCCCTCTATGCGCTCTAACCCCCGATAAAATCCCTCTAAACCACTCTAGAACCCTCCAAACCCCTCGAAACCACTCGAAACCCCTCGAAACCCCTTGAAACCCCTTAAAACCCCTCTGAACCCCTCTAAACACCACTATACCTCTCGAAACCCCTCTACACCCCTCCAATCCAGTCTAAAGCTCTCTAAACCCCTCTAGTCCTCTACACACCTCTAAAAACCCTCGGCACACCTCTAAACCCCTCGAACCTCCTCAAAAGCAATCTAAACCCCACCATACTCCTCTATAACACCCTAACCCCATAATATCTAAATCTTTATACCCCTCCGACGCCCTCCAAACCCGCTCTAAAGCCCTCTACACCCATCTACACTCCTCTAACTCCCTCTAACACCATATAACCACTTCTAAACCCCTCTAACCTGCTCTAACCTCCTATACCCACTTCTAAACCCCTCTAACCCCCTCTAACCCTCTAACCGCCTATACCCATTTCTAAACCCCATCTTGACCCCTCTAAACCCCTCAAAACACTTCTAACCCCCTGGAAACTCCTCGAAACTTCACTAACGCCCTCCAAATCCGGCTGAACCACTCTAAACCCCTCACAACTCTTCTAACACTCTCTAACCCCCTCTACATCCCTCGAAACCCTTCGAAACCCCTCGAAACCTTAAATCATTCGTAACCCCTTCTAAATCCCTCTAAACCATTCTAAGCCCACCTAAACTCCGCTAAACACATCTAACCCCCTCAAAACCGCTCTAAACCCCTCTAAACCATTCTGACCGCCTCTTGTCCCATCGAAACCCCTCCAAAGTCTTCTAAACTCCTCTAAACCCCTTTAAACACATCTAAACCCCACTAACCCGCTCTTCCCTCTTCTAAACCATTCTTAACCCATCCTAAACCACTCTTAACCGCTCTAAACTCCTCTAAACCACTCTAAAGCCCTCTAAACCCAGCTGAACCCCTCGAAACCCCTCTAAATCCCTCTAAGCCCCTTCAAATCCCTCTAAACACATCTACACCCCTCTATTCACTCTAAACCCCGATAGAACGCCTCTAAACCACTATAAACCCCTCTCACCCACTCTGAACCACTCGAAACCCCTCGAAACACCTCGAAACCCCTGGAAAGCCCTCTAAACCACTCTGTAACCCTCTAACACCACTATACATCTCTAAACACCGCTATACCCCTCCAACCCCTCTAAACCCTCTAAACCCCTCTATACACCTCTAAAGCCCTCTAAACCTCTCAAAACCTCCCTAAACCCCTCGAAACCCTCAAAACCCCTCAAAACCTTTCTAACACTCCGTACACCACTATAAACCCCTCGAAACCCATCCAAACCCCCTCTTACCCATCTCTAAACACCTCTAACCCCCTCTAAACCACTCTACGCCCATCTAAATCTCTCTATCCCCTCTACCCTCTTCTAAACCCCCTCTTAACCTATCTGAACCCCTCTTACCGCTGTGGACTCCTCTAAAGCCCTCTAAACCACCTTTAAACCACTCCAATCCCTCTAAACCGCGCTGAACCCCTCAACCCCTCCAAAACACTAGAAATTCCTCTAAACCCCTTTAAATCCCTCTAAACACATTTACACACCTCTATCCACTCTAAACCACGAAAAATCGCTCCAAACCACTCTAAATCCCTCTAAACCTCTGTAACCCCATCTAAACCACTCCAAATCCCTCTAAACCCACGTAAACCCCTCTAAACCGCTCAAACCCAAAAATCCCCGTCTCAACCACGTGTAACCCATTCTAAAACCCTCTTAACCGCTCTAACACTCCGTACTCTAACTGTTCTAAAATCCTCTAAACACTTTTAACTAACTCTAAAGTATTCTAAACTCTTCTAAACGCCGGTGAACCCCTCCCTCTAACATGTAAACCACTATCAACCCTCTAAACTCGTCTAAACCTCTCCAAACACCTCTCAACCACTCGAAACCTCTGTACACCCCTCCAATCCATGTAAACACCTTGTAATCACATTACCCCCTGTAAACCGCTCCAAACCCCATGTAAAGCACTCTAACCCCCTCTAAACCTGTATAAACCACTCAAAGCACCTCTAAACCCCTCTAAACCCCTCTAACACCTGTAAACCTCTCTGACCCATTCTAAACCTGCGTAATCCATTCTAAACCCCTCTTACCCCCTGTAATCCCCTGTAAACTCCTCTAACCCCTCTAAACACATATGAACTCCATCTAAACACCTGGAAAAACCTATAAATCACTGGAACCCCCTGTAAGCTCCTCTAAACCTACGTAAACCACTTTAAACCCATCTAAACCCATTTAAATCACTAGAACCCCATCTAAACCTCTGTAAATCCCTCTAAACCCCTCTATGCCCACTAAACCTCGATAACCCCATCTAAACACCTCTGAAACCCTCTAAACATCTCTAAACCCAAAACCCCTCTAAACTCCTCTAAATACCTCTAAATCACTCTATACCACTCTAAACCCCCTGTCTGAAGAAGGGTTAAGGCCCCGAAACTTTGCCTATTTCCTTCGCTCCATAGATGATGCCGCTCTAAAACCCTCTAAACCCTTCTAAATCCCTCTAAACCCCTGTTTACACTCTCATACCTGTAAACCACTGTATACCCCTGTAAACCCCGTGTAAACACCTCTAAACCCCTCTAACCCCCTCTAAACCTCTTCTAAACTCATCTAAACCCGTTGTAACCGCTCGGCACCGCTCCAAGTACCCCTAAACACCTTTAAAATATTAAAGCCCTCTGAACCCCTTTAAATCCCTCCAAACCCCTCGAAACCCTTCGAAACCACTATAAACACTTCCAAACCATTCGAACCCCCATCTAAACTCCACTAAATCCCTCTACACCCTTCTAAGCCCCTCTAAGCCCCTCTCAACCTATATAAACACGCCTGAGCCCCCGTAAACCTATCTAAGCCCCTCTAACACCTCTAAACACCTCTAAACCCCCGTAAACCCTCTAAACCCCCGTAAACCCTCTAAACCCCTGTAAACTCCTGTAAAACACTCTAATCCCATCTAAAACCATCAAGACGCCATAAAACCCCTGTAAACCCTAGTCAGCCCCTCTAAACCCCGTGGAAACTACTCTAAACCACTGTAAACCCCATATAAACACGTCTACACCCCTGTAACCCACGCTAAAGCCCTCTAACCCCTCTAAACAATAGCCCCGCTAAACATCTCCAAACCCCTCTAAACCTTTCTAAACGTCTCTAAACGCTTCTAAACACCTCAAAACCACTGCAAACACCTCTAAACGCCTCTAACCCCTCTAAACCTCTCTAACACCACCAATTCCCTCTAAACACCTCCAAACCTCTCCAAACCCCTCCAACCCCCTACCACCAAACCCCTGTAATCCCATCTAAACTCCTCCAAACCTCACCAGGCACCTCTAAACATATCTAAACCATTCTAAACCCATCTAAACCCCTCTAAACACATCCAAACCAATTTCAGTACCTCTAACCCCCTCCACATACATCTAAACCCCTCAAAACACCTCCAAACCCATCCAAACCCCACTACACAACTCTATACCCCCTCTAAACCCCCGCTCCAAACACGTCCAAACAATTCTAAATCCCTTCAAGCCACTCTAAACACCTTCAAACCCTCTAAACCACTGTAACCCCCTCTAAAGGCCTTTAAACCTCTCCAAGCCCCTTCAAACCCCTCTAAGCACCACTAAACCCCATCCAAACACCTCAAAAGCACCTTTCTAAACTCCCCTGAACCGTTCTAAACCCATCGAAACCCCCTGTAAAACTTCGAAATCCCTCGAAACCATTTTAAATCCCTCATAACCCTTCGAAATCCCGCGAAACCTCTCTAAACTCATCTAATCCCCTCCAGACCTCTCAAATCCGTCTAGGCAATTCTAAATCGCTCGAAACCCCTCGAACCACCGCCTCCCCCCCGCAACACATCTAAACCACTCTTATCTAGTCTAAACAACCTCTAAACCTCCCTAAACCGCTCTAAACCCCTTTAAAGCCATTGAAAACCTTCTAATCCCTCTATACCCCACTACACTCCAGCAAACACCTGTAAAGCCCACTAAACCCCTCTAAATCCATGTAAAGCCCTCTAAATTCGGCTACTCACGTCGAAATCCCCCTAACCCCCTCTAACCCCTTCTAAACACCTCTAAACCTATCTAAGCCCCTATAGTCCCCTCTGAACCCCCTTAAACCCCTCTAAACTCCTCGAAACCCATCTAAACCCCTCTAAACCCCTCGACACCCATCAAAACCCCTTGAAACCGCTCAACACCCACCTAAACCCGTCTTAACATATCTAAACCCATCTGAACCAATCCAAACCTGTCTAAACCCCTCTATACCCCTCTAAACCCATCTAAACCGCTCCAAAAAACATCTAAACCCCTCGAAACGCCTCGAAACCCCTCGTAACCCCTCGAAACCCTTCGAAACCCTTCGAAACCCCTCTAAACACATCTAATCCCCTCTATCCCCCTCTAACCCCCTCTAAAACGCAACGCAACACCCCTCCAAAACACTCTAAACACCTCTAAACCCTCTAAACCCTCTAAAGCCTTACAAACACCTCTAAATCCCTCTAAACCTCTCAAAACCATTCTAAGCCCCTCTAAACCCCTCTAAAACATTCGAACCCCCTCTAAACCCCTCTAAACACCTCTAAACCAATCTAACCGCCTCTAGCCCCCTCTAAACCCATCTAGCCCCCTCTAAACCCCCTCCAACGTCCTCGAAACCTCCCTAAACACCTCTTAACCCATCTAAACCCTTCTAACCCGCTCTAAACCCATCTAGCCCCCTCTAAACCCCATCCAACGTCCTCGAAACCTCTCTAAAACCCTCTTAACACATCCGTACCCCTCTTAAAGATGTAAACGCATCTAAAGCCCTCTAAACACCTTTAAACCACACTAATACCCTCCAAACCACTCTAAACCCCGCTAAATCCCTCTCAAGCCATCCAAAACACTCTAAATTCCTGTAAAAACCGTTAACACCCTCTAAACACATGTAAACACCTCTGTGCACTCTAAACCTCGAGAAATCCCTCTAAACCATTCTAAACCCCTCTTTCCCCCTCTAACCCACTCGAACCCCCTCCAAAACCCCCTAAACATCTCAAACCTCCTTGAAACCCCTCTAAACCCCTTTAAACACCTCTAACCCCACTATACCCGTCGAACCCCTCTACACCCCTCCAAACCCCTTCTAAAGCTCTGTAAGCAATTCTAAACCCCTCTAAACCCCTCTAAATTCGTCTAAAGCCCTCTAAACAACTGGTCCTCTACACACCTCTAAATCCCTCTGGACACATCTAAACCCCTTTAAACCCCTCTAAACCCCTCTAAACCCATCTAAACCCCAGCAAACCTCTAAACCCCTGTAAACACCTCTAATCCCAAACCCCTCTGATCCCCTCTAAACCACTCTAAATCCCTCTAAACACCTGTTTACACTCTAATCCCACTATACCCCTCTAAACCACTCTACACCCCTCCACATCCCCTCTAAAGTTCTCTAAAGCTCTCTAAACCCATCTAACCACCCTGTAAACCCCTCTAAACCACTCAAACCCCCTGCAAACCACTCCAACCCCCAGTAAACCGCACAAAACCCGTCTAAACCGCTGTAAACCATTCTAAACCCCTCTAAACCACTTTAAACACCTCTACACCCCTGTAAACCCTTCTAAACGCCTGCCACCCGCTGTAAACCCATGTAAAGCACTCTAAACCCCTCTCAACCTGTATAAACCACTCTAAACACCTCTAAACCCTTCTCACCCCCTCTAACATCTGTAAACCTCCGTAAACTACATAAATCTTCTAAATCTCTAAACCCCTCTAATCCACTCTAAACCGTTGTAAATCCTGTCAGCCTCAAAACCCCCTGGAAACTACTAAAGCACTGTAAACCCCTATGAACACCTCTACACCCCTGTAACCCACGCTAAAGCCCTCTAAACGCCTCTCAACAATAGTCCCCGCTAAACATCTCCAAACCCCTTTAAACCTTTCTAAACTGCTCTGAACGCTTTTAAATCCCTCAAACCTCTGCAAACACCTCTAAACCCCTCTAACCCCTCTAAACCCATCCGACCCCCTCCAACCCCTCCAAACCCCAACAGACACCTCTAAACATATCTAAACAACTCTAAATTCATCTAAAGCCCTCTAAACGCCTCTAGTCCTCTACATAGCAATGTTACAAAATTTTGAGATTTAAAAAATCAAGTCTGCAATTTATCCCATCAGATAAAGCATAAAAAGAAGTTTAATTTGACACCTAATTCACTTTCATATCTCAAGTAATAAAAAGGTTATGGCCATTATCATACTCGGAAATTAGCATCTTGTTCCCTATTGATTTTCTATGGACATAACAAACAGGCTGTGATCATGGACAGTCAAAAGCCCATAACCTTCTTAGAAATTAAGAGAACTGAATGAAATTTTCAGTTATCATAGATTGAACCATTCTGAAACACATATAAATGGATGACCTGAAATTGAAGCATATAATTAGTCAGTTACCCAATTGTAGCTAATTTCAAACTTCAATTACTAGATCTAAACATCTATCCATTTCTTAATAAATGATTAACATTTTTAAATAGCCTAAGTGTCCAAATAATATTCACAAATAATTCACAATAAAACATGATTTTTAAATCTCATTTACATCAATTTATAGGCCAAATGGAAGAATTTAGTTTTCAATTGCTGTGAATTAAAGTCCAATTTAAATCAGCTTTCTAGTGGGATCCTGTGAACGCGCTGGTTTAGAACGTTCACATTGCGCTGGATTTGTGCCCTCAAATGCCCAGAAAAATACTGCGGGATAGAAAGAGCCCAAAATGAACTACTCGCTATAGTAAACTTGGTATAAAGGGGTCTTAAGAAGCCCCTTTTAACGTAAAAATAAGGTACATACCTTTAATTGTTTGCTTTATAAAACCCTGGGGCTGCGAGAGATCGTGGGTTGAGAGAGTGATTTTAAAACTATTATAACTATTATTCGAGGCCTATAATAATACCTTTTGCGACGGGGTCTTTCTCAACATACCTACTCTACACACCTCTAAATCCCTCTGTACGCCTATAAACCCCTCTAAACCCCTTTAAACCCCTCTAACCCATCTAAACCCCAGCAAACGTCTCTAACCTGTAAATCCCCTCTAAACCCCTCTGATCCCCTCTAAGCTCCACTAAACACCTCTGAACTCCATCTAAACCCCTGGAACCCCTTGTAAACTCCTCTAAACGCAAGTAAAACCCTCTAAACCCCTCTAAACACCTTTAAATCACTCGAACCCCATCTACACCTCTGCAAATCCCTCTAAACCCCTCTATGCCTACTAAAGCTGTAAACCCATCTAAACCTTTGTAAACCCCTCTAAACAACTCTATACCACACTAAACCGCCTCTAAACACATCTAGCCCCCTCTGAAACCCTCTAAACCTCTCTAAACCCTTCTAAACCCCTCTAAACCCCTCTAAATACCACTAAATCACTCTAAACCACTCTAAACCCTTCTGTCTGAAGAAGTGTTAAGGCCCGAAACGTTGCCTATTTCCTTCTCTCTATAGATGATGCCGCTTTAAAACCCTCTAAACCACCGTAAACCACTCTAAACCCCAGTAAACACCCCCGTAAACCCTGGTAACACATGTAAACCTCTGTGACACTCTCTAAACCCATCTAAAACCATCTATACGCCTTTAAAACCCTGTAAACCCTGTCAGCCCCTCTAAACCCCCTGGAAACCACTCGAAACCACTGGTCAGATTCCAGCGGGACATAAGGGACTGCAACATCCTCTGCCTGACTGAAACATGGCTGACCTCGCTGATTCCGGATCAGGTAATCTGCCCAACCGAGTCCTTCACTGTCCACCGTGCTGACAGTACAGAAGAATCTGGGAAATCCAAGGGTGGAGGAGTCTGCTTCATGACCAATAACAACTGGTGCAACCCTGGAAATATCAAGATGCTTTCCCGTTCCTGCTCGCCGGACCTGGAGCACCTAACGATCTCATGCCGCCCATTCTACCTTCCCCGGGAGTTCGGCTCAGTGATCGTCACAGCCGTCTACATTCCACCGCAGGCGGACACCGACGTGGCACTTTCGGCCCTACACGATGTGCTATGTCGACATCAAAACAAGTACCCGGATGCGGCTATGGTGGTGGCTGGAGATTTTACAGTTTTTGCCCATTGCTTGAACACTATAAACCCATGCTTAGACCAAAGTAACACAACTTGATGTTTTTGTTACTATACCTTAAACACATGTAACCATACCGTAAACAAAAGCGCTGCTTTGCACTTTAGTTGCAATTCTGCAACACACTAGCTCCTGCACACTACACACTATTTAATACATAAGACACTTCGTTCAAAAATGAAATCTCAGGGTACCATTGGGAAGACACAGCTATTCAAAATACAAAACACATCGGGTAATTAAAAACACATAGATACACACCTGAAAATACTTACTTACAACACTGAACACCAATCAGCCAGCTACAAAAAGGCCTCAGTTACAGTTTTTGCTCATTGCTTGAACACTATAGACCCATGCTTAGACCAAAGTAACACAACTTTAAGTTTTTGTTACTATACCTTAAACACATGTAACCATACCTTAAACAAAAGTGCTGCTTTGCACTTTAGTTGCAATTCTGCAACACACTTGCTCCTTTCTGCAACACACTTGCTCCTGCACACTACACACTATTTCATACATAAGACACTTTGTTCAAAAATGAAATCTCAGGGTACCATTGGGAAGACACAGCTATTCAAAACACAAAACACATCGGGTAATTGAAAACACTAAGAGACACACCTGAAAATACATACTTACAACACTGAACACCAATCAGCCAGCTACAAAAAGGCCTCAGTTAAGCCATTTTGAGAACTTTGCAAGCATGGATGCAGGGAGAGCAAGAGGCAGAGGAAGAGGAAGAGGAGGACGTGGTCGAAGAGGCCATGCACGGGCCATTATTTCCGATGACATAAGAGCAACTTTGGTGGACCATGTCATAAACCATGGCCTGACTATGAGGGAAGCTGGGCAGAGAGTCCACCCTAATCTAAGCCGTTGCACAGTTTCATCCATAATAAGGACATTCCGACTGGAAAACAGGTATGTCTTCAACTCTCTACTTTCTACTCTACTTAGATGGTATCTAGAGTATTTACAGTACTGTACCATATCACGTTACCGTATCACATGTATTGTATTGCAGGGTGGCTAATCCTCCTTTTGGAACGAAAGTGGTAGTTTTGTGAAACATACCATGATTACGTATATTGAGATGTTTCAGTACAGTGTATGGTATATACAGTAAAGTACAGTATAAACAGTACTGTAAAAAAGAAGCAAACCAATAACAATTTGTGGTTGCATTTTGCTATAGAACGACTAGAAGACCTTCTGGGGTGGGCGCCAACGCCTGTTCACCCAACAGCAGGAACTTGCCATTGTGGACCTAGTCAGAGCAAACAATGCAATCCGTCTCCAGCAGCTATGGCAACAAATACTTGCAGATAGGCAAGTGATCAACAACATAAACCGAGTAAGCATCACCACTATAAGACGCATCTTGGTAAAGCACAAAATGACCATGAAGCAACTGTACAGGGTCCCATTTGAGAGGAACAGTGTCAGGGTCAAAGGACTTCGACGTGAACATGTACAGGTAAGTGTTACAGTCCTTTACATTAACAATACAGTATTGGTGTAATCCAGTAACAGCTGAATATGTACCATTGTATCAGTACCACATAGCCATCCACAATATGTATTTTTTGTTACAGAGAATCTTGGCCATGGATGGAGCTGCACAGCCTCATGAATTTATTTACGTTGATGAGGCTGGATTCAACCTTAGCAAAACAAGACGACAGGGTCGTAATATAATTGGCCAAAGGGCAATTGTGCACGGCCCGGGGCAGCGCGGGGTAAATATCTCATTGTGTGCCGCCATAAGCCTTCGAGGGCTTCTGTACCATCATGCAAAACTAGGTCCATACAATACACAACATATCATCACATTTCTAGATGCTCTTCATAATATAGCTGTACAGGACAGACCAGAGCAGCCCAGGTTTGTTGTTGTCTGGGATAATGTCAGTTTCCACCGGGCTGCTCTGGTCCGGACCTGGTTCACCAACCATAATCAATTTGAAGTGGTATACTTTCCCCCTTACTCGCCATTTCAAAACCCTATAGAAGAATTATTTTCGGCTTGGAGATAGCGTGTATATGACCGGCAACCACATGCCCGCATGCCTCTTCTGCAGGCAATGGAACAGGCCTGCGGAGACATTGAGGTGAGGTCAATCCATGGATGGATTCGGCACACAAGGGGATATTTCCCCGATGCCTAGCGGGAAAAGACATTGCTTGCGATGTGTGGATGAGATCCTGTGGCCAGACCCCAACAGACGGCAGGATCCATAAGCCCACCTACAAACGATTGCCGTGTTTTTCTGTGTTTACAGTATAGTGTATTTTTACAATACTGTGAAGTACAGTACTGCAATGTACTGTATTGAGTATTTGATTTTTTGGTTGTTGTGAAAACGTGCCTTCTGTGGAACTGAATAAAAACAGTGAAAATTAAAGACTGCAGTGTTTTATATAAAGTAGACTAGTGTGTTGCTGCTGATCTGAAAGTGTATTCATATGATGCAAGTGTGTATCATTTTGTCATCAGAGTGACGTTTTGACAAAGGATTGTTAGGTTTTCATAGCAGAGTTTAGGTTTCGATAGCAGAGTTTCAATTTGACATGGATGTGAATGGTTTATTTCCCAGTGTTGTGTCTTATTTGCTTGTGTGTAGAGTTTTGACACAATGAGCAAAGTTTTGCAAAATGTGTTCAAGCAACGGGCAAAAACTGTAAGCCATTTTGAGAACTTTGCAAGCATGGATGCAGGCAGAGGCGGAGGCGGGGACGGTCGAAGAGGCCATGCATGGACCATTATTTCCGATGACATAAGAGCAACTTTGGTGGGCCATGTCATAAACCATGGCCTGACTATGAGGGAAGCTGGGCAGAGAGTCCACCCTAATCTAAGCCGTTGCACAGTTTCATCCATAATAAGGACATTCCAACTGGAAAACAGGTATGTCTTCAACTCTCTACTTTCTACTCTACTCAGATGGTATATAGAGTATTTACAGTACTGCACCATATCACATTACCGTATCACATGTATTGTATTGCAGGGTGGCTAATGCTCCTTTTGGAACGAAAGTGGTAGTTTTGTGAAACATACCATGATTGTATGTTGAGATGTTTCAGTACAGTGTATGGTATATACAGTAAAGTACATTATATACAGTACTGTAAAAAAGAAGCAAACCAATAACAATATGTGGTTGCATTTTGCTATAGAATGACTAGAAGGTCTTCTGGGGGTGGACGCCAACGCCTGTTCACCCAACAGCAGGAACTTGCCATTGTGGACCTAGTCAGAGCAAACAATGCAATCCGTCTCCAGCAGCTACGGCAACAAATACTTGCAGATAGGCAAGTGTTCAACAACATAAACCGAGTAAGCATTACCACTATAAGACGCATCTTGGTAAAGCACAAAATGACCATGAAGCAACTGCACAGGGTCCCATTTGAGAGGAACAATGTCAGGGTCAAAGGACTTCGACGTGAATATGTACAGGAAAGTGTTACAGTTCTTTGCATTTACAATACAGTATTGGTGTAATCCAGTAACAGCTGAATATGTACCATTGTATCAGTACCACATAGCCATCCACAATATGTATTTTTTGTTACAGAGAATCTTGACCATGGATGGAGCTGCACAGCCTCATGAATGTATTTACATTGATGAGGAGGGATTCAACCTTAGCAAAACAAGACGACGGGGTCGTAATATAATTGGCCAAAGGGCAATTGTGCACGGCCCGGGGCAGCGCGGGGGAAATATCTCATTGTGTGCCGCCATAAGCCTTCGAGGGCTTCTGTACCATCATGCAAAACTAGGTCCATACAATACACAACATATCATCACATTTCTAGATGCTCTTCATAATATAGCTGTACAGGACAGACCAGAGCAGCCCAGGTTTGTTGTTGTCTGGGATAATATCAGTTTCCATCGGGCTGCTCCGGTCCGGACCTGGTTCACCAACCACAATCAATTTGAAGTGTTATACTTGCCCCCTTACTCGCCATTTCTAAACCCTATAGAAGAATTCTTTTCGGCTTGGAGATGGCGTGTATATGACCGCCAACCACATGCCCGCATGCCTCTTCTGCAGGCAATGGAACAGGCCTGCGGAGACATTGAGGTGAGGTCAATCCATGGATGGATTCGGCACACAAGGGGATATTTTCCCCGATGCCTAGCGGGAAAAGACATTGCTTGCGATGTGTGGATGAGATCCTGTGGCCAGACCCCAACAGACGGCAGGATCCATAAGCCCACCTACAGACGATTGCCGTGTTTTTCTGTGTTTACAGTATAGTGTATTTTTGGTTTTATTTTTGTTTTATTTTTGCTTTAACTGAATTTACAGTACTGTGAAGTACAGTACTGCAATGTACTGTATTGAGTATTTGATTTTTTGGTTGTTGTGAAAACGTGCTTTCTGTGGAACTGAATAAAAACAGTGAAAATTAAAGACTGCAGTGTTTTATATAAAGTAGACTAGTGTGTTGCTGCTGATCTGAAAGTGTATTCATATGATGCAAGTGTGTATCATTTTGTCATCAGAGTGACGTTTTGACAAAGGATTGTTAGGTTGTCATAGCAGAGTTTAGGTTTTGATAGCAGAGTTTCAATTTGACATGGATGTGAATGGTTTATTTCCCAGTGTTGTGTCTTAATTGCTTGTGTGTAGAGTTTTGACACAATGAGCGAAGTTTTGCAAAACGTGTTCAAGCAACGGGCAAAAACTGTAATAAATCAAATCTCAAGAAGGTCATGCCGAACTTCTACCAACACATCACGTGTGCCACCAGGGGGGAGAGAACTTTGGACCACTGCTACACACCGTTCAGGAAAGGCTACAAGGCCGTTTCACTCCCTCCTCTAGGAAAATCTGACCACGCTGCCATTTTCCTGTTGTCGGAGTATAAACAGAGGATAGTTCGGGAAGCGGTAGAGACGAGGGATGTAAAGCGGTGGTCCGACCAGTCATAGGCCATGCTGCAAGATGCACTGATTGATGTCGACTGGAATATGTTCGAAGCAAGTTCTAGTGACGTCAGTGAGTTCGCGGAAGCAGTCACGGACTTCATCGCAACAGTAACCGACAACATCGTCCCCACGGTAAGGGTAAGCACCTTTCCGAACCAAAAACCCTGGGTAGACAGGTCTGTTCGTGTGGCCCTGAATGCGCGCACCGTTGCCTACAACTCGGGCGTGGCATCAGGAAACATGGACGTCTACAAGGCAGAGTCCTACCGACTGCGAAGGGCGGTGAAGGACGCAAAGAGAAGGTACAGAGACAAGATGGAGTTACAGATGGGGTAGCAGGACACCAGAAGCCTGGGGCAGGGGTTACGGATTGTAACCAACTACCGGAGCACCCCACCCTCATCCGCAAGTGCCGGCACCTCCCTAGCTAATGACCTGAACTCCTTCTACGCTCGTTTCGAGAGGGGCAACACCACTCCAGGTCTGCCGACTATCGACAATACCGCCAGCGGGCTGGCTACCGAAGCTGAAGGGAGGAATGTGCACACATTCTCGCTGTCCGAGCACGCCGTGAGGAGGGCACTGACACGCGTGAACACGAGAAAAGCTGCAGGCCCCGATGGCATCTCGGGGCGAGTACTCAAGTCCTGTGCTACGCAGCTAGCTCCAATGCTCACTACATTATTCAACCTCTCCCTGGACAAGTCCGTGGTCCCTGCCTGCTTCAAAAAATCCATCATTGTACCGGTACCAAAAAATGCCTCCCCAGCCTGGCTGAATGACTACCGTCCGGTGGCCCTTACCTCGGTAGTCATGAAATGCTTTGAGAGACTGGTGAAGAAACACATCTGCGCCTTCCTCTCTCGCAACATGGACCCGTTACAGTTTGCATACCGTCCTAACAGATCCACGGACGAGGCGGTCTCCCAGGTTTTGCACACCGCTCTCTCCCACCTGGACAGCCAGAAGGGGGGCTACGTGAGGATGCTGTTCATAGACTACAACACGATAGTCCCCACCAAACTGACCGGGAAGCTAATGGAATTGGGGCTCAACACCTCCCTGTGTGCCTGGGTCCTGGACTTTCTCACCGCCAGGCCCCAGGTAGTCAAGATGGGAGGGAATACATCGAAGTCCCTCACCCCGAGCACAGGATCGCCCCAGGGTTGCGTCCTTAGCCCCCTATTGTACTCGCTGTACACACATGACTGTGTGGCTAGGTTCAGCTCCAACTCAATAATTAAGTTTGCTGATGACACTGTGGTGGTGGGCCTGATCTCAGACAACGATGAGAAGGCCTACCGGGAGGAGGTGGCTGATCTAGCACTCTGGTGCCAGGATAACAGCCTCCTCTTGAACATGAAAACAAAACGAAGGAGCTGATCGTGGACTGTAGGAGGCACATCATCCGAGGACGTACACACCATTGAGGATAAATGGGGATCCTGTAGATAAGGTGAACTGTTTTAAATATCTGGGAGTCCACATCTCCGAGGATATGACATGGGCATCACACGCCTCAGCACTCGTGTGATGCCCATTCCCATCGCCTTTACCACCTCAGGCAATTGAGGAAATTCAGTGTGTCTCCGAGGATTCTCCAGTGCTTCTGCGCAGCGGCGGTGGAAAGCATCTTGTCCGGGAACATTACCATCTGGTTTGTGAATTGCTCTGCCAAGGACAAGAAGGCTCTGCAGAGAGTAGTGCGTTCGGCCTAACGCACCATGGGAACTTCACTTGCCCCCCTGCAGGAACTATACATCAGGAGGTGCAACTCCAGAGCCAACAATATCATGAGAGACCCCTTCCACCCCTGCAACGGACTGTTCCAGCTGCTACGGTCAGGCAAACGCCTCCGTTGCCAAGCGGTGAGAACGGAGAGGTTGAGAAGGAGTTTCTTCCTAGAGGCCATTCGGACTGTAAACTCCTATCCCACCAGGGACTAACTCTACTGAACGTTTTTCCTTCCATTTTTTATTATGTAAAATAATAAGTGTGTTATGATTGTGTTTATTGTTTGTTTGGTTGTTTGGTTGTTTGTCTTTTGCACAAAAGTCCGCGAGCATTGCCACTTTCATTTCACTGCATATCTCGTATGTGTATGTGACAAATATACTTGACTTGACTTGAAAGCACTGTAAACCCCTATAAACACCTCTACACCTATGTAACCCACGCTGATGCCCTCTAAACCCCTCTCAACAATAGGCACCGCTAAACATCTCCAAACCTCTCTAAACGGCTCTGAACGTTTCTAAACCCCAAACCACTGCAAATACCTCTAAACTCCTCTAAACCCCTCTAAACCCCTCTAACCCCACAAAACCCCTCCAAACCCCTCTAAACCCCTCCGACCCCCTCCAAACCCCTCCAAGCACCTGTAAACCCATCTAAAACCCCTCTAACCCCCTCCAAATCCCACCAGACACCCCTAATATCTAAACCATTCTAAACCGCTCTAAACCCCTAAAGCCCTCCAAACCCCTCTAAACCACTCTAAAAACATCTAAACCAATTTCAGCACATCTAAACCCCTCCACGCCCCTATAAACCGCTCAAAACACCCCCACATCCCTACAAAGCCCTCTAAACAACTCCTCTAACCCCTCTAACCCCCTCCAAATACCTCTAATGCCCTCCATGCCACTCTACCCTTCCAAACCCTCCAAACAACACTAAACCCCTCTAAATGCATTTAAACCCCTCCAAGCCTCTCCAAATTCATCTAAGCACCTCTAAACCCTATCTGAACCATTCTAAATCCATCGAAACCCCTTGTAAACCCTCGAAATCCCTCGAAACAATTTAAAATCCCTCATAAGACGTCGAAACACCTCCAAACATCTTAAAACCTATCTAATCCCCCCTAAACCCATCTAATCCCCCCCCCTCAAATCCCTCTAGACCATTCTAAAGCCCTCTAAACCCCTCGAAACCCTACTAAAACCCTCTAACCCCCCACCCACAGACACCTCTAAACCCCTCTTATCTATTCTAAACTCCCCTAAACCCCTCTAAACCGTTCTAAACCTCTAAACCCCTTGCAAACCCTCTAATCCCTCTATACCCCAATACACTCCACCAAACCTCTCTAAAGCCCTCTAAACACCTCGTCCTCTAAACCCCTCTAAATCCCTCTATAAACCTCTAAACCCCTTCTAAACTCCTCTAATCCCGTCGAAATCCCCCAACGCCTCTAAACAACTCGAACCCCAATAGTCCCCTTTAGACCCCTCTAAACGCTTCGAACCCCATCTAAACCCCTTTAAACCCCTCGAAACCCACCAACACCCATCAAAGCACCTCTGAACTGCTCTAAACCCATCTAAATCCGTCCAAATATCTCTAAACTTATCTAAACCAATCTAAACCTGTCTAAACCCGTCTAAACTCCTCTAACCCCATCCAAATCGCTCCAAACGGATTTAGAGGGGTTTGGAGCGGGTTGGGGCCCCAATAGTCCCCTTTATCCATATAAACCATATAAACCATATAACAATTACAGCACGGAAACAGGCCATCTCGGCCCTACAAGTCTGTGCCGAACAACTTGTTTCCCTTAGTCCCACCTGCCTACACTCATACCATAACCCTCCATTCCCTTCTCATCCATATGCCTATCCAATTTATTTTTAAATGATACCAACGAACCTGCCTCCACCACTTCCACTGGAAGCTCATTCCACACCGCTACCAATCTCTGTGTAAAGAAGGTCCCCCTCATGTTACCCCTAAACTTCTGTCCCTTAATTCTTAAGTCGTGTCCTCTTGTTTGAATCTTCCCTATTCTCAAAGGGAAAAGCTTGTCCACATCAACTCTGTCTATCCCTCTGATCATTTTAAAGACCTCTATCAAGTCCCCCCTTAACCTTCTGCGCTCCAGAGAATAAAGACCTAACTTATTCAACCTTTCTCTGTAACTTAGTTGTTGAAACCCAGGCAACATTCTAGTAAATCTCCTCTGTACCCTCTCTCTATTTTGTTGACATCCTTCCTATAATTGGGCGACCAACATTGTACACCATACTCCAGATTTGGTCTCACCAATGCCTTGTACAATTTTAACATTACATCCCAGCTTCTATACTCAATGCTCTGATTTATAAAGACCAGCATACCAAAAGCTTTCTATACCACCCTGTCTATACGAGATTCCACCTTCAATGAACTATGCACGGTTATTCCCAGATCCCTCTGTTCAACTGCATTCTTCAATTCCCTACCATTTACTATGTACGTCCTATTTTGATTTGTCCTGCCAAGGTGTAGCACCTCACATTTATCAGCATTAAACTCCATCTGCCATCTTTCAGCCCATTCTTCCAAATGGCCTAAATCACTCTGTAGACTTTGGAAATCCTCTTCATTATCCACAACACCCACTATCTTGGTATCATCTGCATACTTACTAATCCAATTTACCACACCTTCATCCAGATCATTGATGTACATGACAAACAACAAACGACGCAACACAGATCCCTGAGGCACCCCACTAGTCACCTGCCTCCAATCCGACAAACAACCATCCACCATTACCCTCTGGCGTCTCCCATTCAGCCACTGTTGAATCCATCTTGCTACTCCTGCATTTATACCAAACAGTTGAACCTTCTTAACCAACCTTCCATGAGGAGCCTTGTCAAAGGCCTTACTAAAGTCCATATAGACAACATCCACTGCTTTACCCTCGTCAATTTCCCTAGTAACCTCTTCAAAAAAATTCAAGAAGATTAGTCAAACATGACCTTCCAGGCACAAATCCAAGTTGACTGTTCCTAATCAGACCCTGTTTATCCAGATGCTTATATATATTATCTCTAAGTATTTTTTATTTGCCCACCACTAAAGTCAAACTAACAGGTCTATAATTGCTAGGTTTACTCTTAGAACCCTTTTTAAACAATGGAACAACATGCGCAGTACGCCAATCCTCGGGGACCATTCCCGTTTCTAATGATATTTGAAATATTTCTGTCATAGCCCCGGCTATTTCTACACTAACTTCCCTCAATGTCCTAGGGAATATCCTGTCAGGACCTGGAGACTTATCCACTTTTATATTTTTTCAAAAGTGTCAGTACTTCTTTTACTTTGAAACACAGTATCCATAGCTACTCTACTAGTTTCCCTTACCTCACATAATTCAATATCCTTCTCCTTGGTGAATACCGAATCAAATAAATTGTTCAATATCTCCCCCATTTCTTTTGGCTCTGCAAATAGCTGTCCACTCTGTCTCTCCAATGGACCAATTTTATCCCTCGTTATCCTTTTGCTATTAATATAGCTGTAGAAACCCTTTGGATTTACTTTCACCTTACTTGCCAAAGCAACCTCATATCTTCTTTTAGCTTTTCTAATTTATTTCTAGAGATTCCCCAACGCATACCTCCGCCACCTGTCCCGTCTCATTTCCTAACAGGACGTCCAGCACTGCCCCTCTTCTAGTAGGTACCTCTATGTATTGCTGCAAAAAACTATCCTGCACACATTTTACAAACTCCAAACCATCCAGCCCATTTACAGAATAGACCCCTCTGCACTCTTCGAACCCCATCTAAACCCCTTTAAACCCCTCGAAACCCATCAAAACCCAGCGAAGCACCTCTAAACGGCTCTAAACCCATCTAAATCCGTCTAAATATCTCTAAACCCATCTAAACCAATCTAAACCCGTCTAAGCCCCTCTAAACCCATCAAAACGGATTTAGAGGGGTTTGGAGCGAGTTGGAGCCCCAATAATTCCCTTTAGAGCCAAGGAAGAACGATTGAGTTAGCACCCAGCTTCAAATGGTAATGCTAAAAACAACAAACCAAGCCAGAAACTTATGAGTAGTCATGGACTTAGACCTGAACTGCAACAGCCACATAGAAACAGTCACAAAGTCAGCCTACTATCACCTAAAGAATATATCAAGGATTAAAGGACTTATGTCTCAACGGGATTTGGAAAAACCTGTCCATGCATTTATCTCCAGCAGGCTCGACTACTGTAACAGTGGCTTTACAGGTCTCCCTAAAAAGTCGATCAGACAGCTGCAGTTAAATTCAGAACGCTGTTGCTCGAGTCCTCACTAAGACCAAAAACGTAGATCACATTACTCCAGTTCTGAGGTCTTTACACTGGCTTCCTGTTTGTCAAAGAATTGATTTCAAAATACTACTGTTGGTTTACAAAGCACTGAATGGTTTAGGGCCAAAATACATCTCTGATCTTCTGCTTAGCTACGAACCACCCAGACATCTCAGATAGTCTGGAGCAGGTCTGCTCTATGTCCCCAGAGTCAGAACTAAACATGGAGAGGCAGCATTTAGTTTTTATGCACCACATACCTGGAACAAACTCCCAGAAAACTGCAGGTCTGCTGCAACTCTCAGCTCTTTTAAATCTAGACTGAAGACTTTTCTGTTTTCCGCTGCCTTTCTGTATTAATTACCTATACTGCACTGTAACTTCTATTCCTGTTTTTATTCTATTTTAAATATTTTATTTGATTGCTTTTAATTTAGTAATTATTTTACCTGAATAATCTAATAATCGTTTTACATCTAAATGTCATTTTATACGTGTTTCTTTCCAATGCTTTTAATGTTTTATGTAAAGCACTTTGAATTGCCTTGTTGTTGAAAGGTGCTATACAAATAACCTTGCCTTGCCTTGCCTTGCCTCTAAACCCCTTGAAAGTTCTCTGAAACCCTCGAAACCAGTGTAAACCTTATAAACCCCTCGAAACGCCACGAAATCCCTCGAAACCCCCTCGTAACCCCACGTAACCCTTCGAAACCCGCTAAACACCTCTAACCCCCTCTAACATACTCTAAACATCCCTAAACACCCAGGACAAGGGGTCACAGCTTAAGGATAAAGGGAAAATCCTTTAAGACCGAGATGAGAAAAACATTTTTCACACAGTGGTGAATCTCTGCAACTCTCTGCCACAGAGGGTAGTTGAGGCCAGTTCATTGGCTATATTTAAGAGGGAGTCAGATGTGGCCCTTGTGGCTAAAGGGATCAGGGGGTATGGAGAGAAGGCAGGTACGGGATACTGAGTTGGATGATCAGCCATGATCATGTTGAATGGCGGTGCAGGCTCGAAGGGCCGAATGGCCTACTCCAGCACCTATTTTCTATGTATCTATGTATCTATAACCCTCTAAATCCCTCTAAACTACACTAACCCCCACTAAACCCCTTTAGTCCTCTAAACACCTCTAAAGCCATCTAACCTCCCATAACTCCCTCAAACTCCGCTAAACCACAACCCCCTCTAAATACCTCCACACCAATATACACCCGCTATAAAGCCCTCTAAACCCCTCCAAACAATAATCCCCGCTAAACATGTCTAAACACGTCTACACACCTGTAACCCACACTAAATCCCTCTAAAACCCGCTAAACAATAATCCCCGCTAAACATCTTTAAACCCCTCTAAATTCCCGCTAAACATCTCCAAACCCCTCTCAGTCTCTCCAACCACTGTAAACCCCTCTAAACCCCTCTAAATACCAGGAAACCCATGAAACACCTCTAAACCCATCTAAACCCCTCTAAATCTCTCCAAACCCCTAAAGACAGTAAACCCCTCTAAACCATTCTAAACCCCTCTAAACCCCTCTAATCACTTTAAACACTTCTAAACCCCTCTAACCACTCTGAATCCCACCAAACACCTCCAAACACCTCTACCTCCCTCTAAACCCCTCTAAACACATCCAAACCTCTCTAAACCTCTCTAACCCCTTCTAAATGCCTTCATATCCCTCCAAGCACCTCCAAACCCATCTAAACCCCTCCAACCCCCTCTAACCCCATCATAACCCCTCATAACCCATCGAAACCCATCGAAACACCTCGAAACCGCGCTAAACAACACAAAGCCACTACAAACCACTGTAAACTCCTCTAAACCCTTCTAAACCTCTCTAAAACTCTCGAAACCTGTAAACCCCTCGAAACCTCTCTAAATCGTTCTAAATCCCTCTAAACCCTTGTAAACCCATGTAAACCCCCCATAAACCCCTCTAGCCCTCTACACCACTAAACCCCTCTGAACCGATCTAAACCCCTCTAACCACATGCAAACCCTCGTAAACCTCTGTAAACACCTGGAAACCACTGTAAACCCCTCTAATCCCCTGTAAACCCCAGTAAATCCCTGTAAACCCATGTAAACGCCTCTAACCAACTCTAAACACTTCTAAACCCCTCTAAACCCCCTAACCGCTCTAAACCACTCTGAACCCCTCTACCCCCGGTAAAACCCTGTATACCACTCTAAACCTGTAAACTGCTCCAACCTCCACCAGACACATCTAAACATATCTAAACCATTATAAACCCCTCTAAACCCCATCCAAACCCCTCTAAACCACTCTAAACACGTCCAAACCAAGTTCAGCACCTCTAAACCCCTCCACACCCTCTAAACCGCTGAAAACACCTCCAAACCCCTCCAAACACCTCTAGCCACCTAAACCCGCTCCAAACATACCCAAATAACTCTAAATCCCTCCAAACCACTCTAAACCCCTTTAAACCCCTTCTAAGCACCTCTAACCCCCATCCAAACACCTCTAAAAAACCCTGAACCCTTCCAGACCCCCCTGAACCATTCGAAACCCCTCGAACCCCACTGTAAACCCTCGAAATCCCTAACACCTCGAAACCCCTCGAAACCTCTCTAAATCCATCTAATCCCCTACAAACCCCTCAAATCCCTCTAAACCACTCTAAACTCCTCTAAACCCCTTGAAACCTCCTAAACCCCTACAGCCCCCCCCCCCCCCCCCCCCCCCCAATTACCTCTAAACCGCTGTTATCTATTCTAAACCCCTCTACACCTCTACTCTGATCAAGAAGGCTCATCAGCGTCTCTTCTTCCTGAGGAGACTGAAGAAGGCCCATCTGTCTCCTCAGATCCTGGTGAACTTCTACCGCTGCACAATCGAGAGCATCCTTACCAACTGCATCACAGTATGGTATGGCAACTGCTCTGTCTCCGACCGGAAGGCATTGCAGAGGGTGGTGAAAATTGCCCAACGCATCACCGGTTCCTCGCTCCCCTCCAATGAGTCTGTCCAAAGCAAGCGCTGTCTGCAGAGGGCGCTCAGCCAAGGACTGTTCTCACCCCAACCATGGACTGTTTACCCTCCTACCATCCGGGAGGCGCTACAGGTCTCTCCGTTGCCGAACCAGCAGGTCGAGGAACAGCTTCTTTCCGGCGGCTGTCACTCTACTCAACAACGTACCTCGGTGACTGCCAATCACCACCCCCCCCCCCCCCCCCCCCCCCCGGACACTTATTATTACTTATTCAAATCGTTTGCTTTGTCGCTCTTCAAGGGAGATGCTAAATGCATTTCGTTGTCTCTGTACTGTACACTGACAATGACAATTAAAATTGAATCTGAATCTGAATCTGAGTCTGAATCTAAACCCCTTGAAAACACTCTAATCCCTCTATACCTGTATTCTTCCGCCTCTGGAAGAATTTAAAACGTTCGATAATGTTATTGGTAGGGATATCACAGAGGGCAGTAAACTTAGCCATGAGACATACCGGGTCACGACGGTCCTCTCCGGCAGCGAAGTCAAACGAAGCATAGTGATCCATGGCCGCCGGGCCAGCGAGGTTGAGCAACAGGTGAGCCTGTACAGCAGGAGTGCCATCAGGATGAGCGATTGCAATGTAGTGTTCGACGTCGCGCTGGAACATGGTCCAGCGATGGAGAATGTCCGTGTCAAAGGTCAGGTCGACGACAGGAGTGGGACATAATAAAAAAAACGGGGGGGGGGCAACTGGGACAAAGCAAAGAATAAAAAGAAAACCGATAAACAGGAGACGCAAGTCTACAGCTGTGACACAATGTAAAATGATTTGATTCTACACAGAGTCTATTACTATAACTGTTTATTACATTCACTAATACACACTATGCAATAGCTGTCCGTGGTCATCACTGGCGCTAGAGAGCGAGCTAGAGGTGGGGACACTACAATTATACTGGAGACAATGGGGAGTGGTTAGTGGTGGGGAGGTCACTATGTTAAAGGAACATGCACTGATCTACAATACCCCACTAAACTCCACCAAATCCCTCTAAAGCCCTCTAAACCCCACTAAACCCCTCTAATCCTCTCTAAACCCCTCTAAAGCCCTATAAACACCTCTAAAGCCCATCTAAACACATCGAGACCCCTCTAAGCCCTTATATTCCCCTTAAACCCCTTTAAACCCCTCGAACCCCATCAAAACCTAACACAACTCCTCTAAACCGTTCTAAACCCGTCTAAACCCTTGTGCGCCCCTCTAAACCCCTCGAACCCCCTCTGAACCTCTCAGAGACCCTCGAAACCTCTGTAAACCTTCTAAACCCCTCGAAACGCCTCGAAATCCTTCGAAATCCCAGTAACCCCTCGAAACCCTTCGAAACTCCTCTAAACACCTCTGACCCCCCCCCCCCCCCCCCGCAACCCCCTCTAAACACCTCTAAACCTCTCTAACCCTCTCTACCCACGTCTAACCCCTTCCTAACCCACCTAAACCACTGTTAACAGCTCTAAACTCCTCTAAACCTCTCTAAAGCCTTAAAGTGGCTTAGAGGGGTTAGGGTGTTTAGAGGGATGTAGAGATTTTTAGAGTGGTACAATGGGGTTAGAGGGTTTAGATGGGGTTGGAGTGGTTTAGAGGGGTTTAGATGGTGTTAGAGGGGTTCAGTGAGGTTTAAAAGGGTTAACTGTGTTTAGAGGCGTTCAGAGGTGCTCAGAGCGTAGAAAGGTTTAGATGGGTTTAGAGGGGTTGAAAGGGGTTTCGAATGATTTAGCAGGGTTTAGAGGGTTTTCGAATGGTCTCGAGGGGTTTAGAGGCCTCTAGACGCGTTTAGAGGACATTAGAGGGGTTTAGAGCGGCGTAGAGGGCTTTACAGGGGGGTTGAGGGTGTAGAGGTGTTTAGAATGGTCTAGTGGGGCTAGATAGTTTTGGAGGGGTATAGAGGGTTTTAGAGGTGTTTAGAGGGGATTAGAGAAGTTTGGAAGGGTTTAGATTGGTTTATAGGGGTTTAAAGTGGTCTTGAGGGATTAGAGGGGTTTATAGATATTTAGAGGGCTTTGGAGTGGTTTGGATGAGTTTTGAGGATGTTAGATCGGTTTGCGAGGTTTAGAGCTGTTTAGAGGGGTTTAGAAAGGTTTAGATGGGTTTACAATTGGGTACAGGGGGTTATAGGGTGTTGGAGGGGTGTTTATGTGTGTAGATGGGCTTAGAAGACTTCAGAGGGGGGTTAGAGGGCGTTGGGAGATTTAGAGGGGGCTAGAGGGGGGTTTAGTGGTTTAGAGGACTTTAGAGATGTTTAGAGACCTTTGGAGAGGTGTAGAGGGGTTTCGAGGAGAATAGTGTGGTTAGAGGTTTTTTGAGGGGTTTAGAGGGGTTAGAGGGGTTTCAATGGGTTTCGTGGGTTTTAGATAGGTTGGAGTGGTTTAGAGGGGGTGAGGGGTTTAGTCCTTTATATGGGTTTTATCTGGGTTTAGAGTGGATAGATGGGTTTAGATGTGTTTAGAGGGCTTTAAAGCGTTTCAGAGGAATTTTGATGGGTTTTATAGGGGTTTACAGGGGTTTAGAGGGCATTAGAGAAGGTTAAATGTGTTTAGAGGTCATTAGAGGGGTTTAGAGCGGTTGAGGGGTTTAGAGGGGTTTTGAATTATTTATATGGGGTTTATAGAAGTTTGGAAGGAATTGGATGGTGTAGAGGTGTTTAGAGAGGTTTAGACGGTTTTAGAGGGATTAAGAGGGGTTTAGAAGTGGGTAGAGGGCGTTAGAGGGCGCTAGAGGTGTTTAGATGGGTTTAGAGGTGTTCAGAGGTGCTTAGAGGGGGTTTAGATTGGGATAAAGGGGGTTAGAGGGTTTTAGTGAGGTTTAACCATATAACCATATAACAATTACAGCACGGAAACAGGCCATCTCGGCCCTACAAGTCCATGCCGAACAAATTTTTTTCCCCTTAGCCCCACCTGCCTGCACTCGTACCATAACCCTCCATTCCCTTCTCATCCATATGCCTATCCAATTTACTTTTAAATGATACCAATGAACCTGCCTCCACCACTTCCACTGGGAGCTCATTCCACACCGCCACCACTCTCTGCGTAAAGAAGTTCCCCCTCATATTACCCCTAAACTTCTGTCCCTTAATTCTGAAGTCATGTCCTCTTGTTTGAATCTTCCCTATTCTCAAAGGGAAAAGCTTGTCCACATCAACTCTGTCTATCCCTCTCATCATTTTTAAGACATCTATCAGGTCCCCCCTTAACCTTCTGCGCTCCAGAGAATAAAGACCTAACTTATTCAACCTATCTCTGTAACTTAGTTGTTGAAACCCAGGCAACATTCTAGTAAATCTCCTCTGTACTCTCTCTCTATTTTGTTGACATCCTTCCTATAATTTGGCGACCAAAATTGTACACCATACTCCAGATTTGGTCTCACCAATGCCTTGTACAATTTTAACATTACATCCCAGCTTCTATACTCAATGCTCTGATTTATAAAGGCTAGCATACCAAAAGCTTTCTTTACCACCCTATCTATATGAGATTCCACCTTCAAGGAACTATGCACGGTTATACCCAGATCCCTCTGTTCAACTGTATTCTTCAATTCCCTACCATTTACCATGTACGTCCTATTTTGATTTGTCCTGCCAAGGTGTAGCACCTCACATTTATCAGCATTAAACTCAATCTGCCATCTTTCAGCCCATTTTTTCAAATGGCCTAAATCACTCTGTAGACTTTGGAAATCCTCTTCATTATCCACAACACCCCCTATCTTGGTATCATCTGCATAATTACTAATCCAATTTACCACACCTTCATCCAGATCATTGATGTACATGACAAACAACAAAGGACCCAACACAGATCCCTGAGGCACCCCACTAGTCACCTGCCTCCAACCCGATAAACAGCCATCCACCATTACTCTCTGGCTTCTCCCATTCAGCCACTGTTGAATCCATCTTGCTATTCCTGCATTTATACCCAACAGTTGAACCTTCTTAACCAACCTTCCATGAGGAACCTTGTCAAAGGCCTTACTAAAGTCCATATAGACAACATCCACTGCTTTACCCTCCTCAATTTCCCTAGTAACCTCTTCAAAAAATTCAAGAAGATTAGTCAAACATGACCTTCCAGGCACAAATCCATGTTGACTGTTCCTGATCAGACCCTGTTTATCTAGATGCTTATATATATTGTCTCTAAGTATCTTTTCCATTAATTTGCCCACCACTGAAGTCAAACTAACAGGTCTATAATTGCTAGGTTTACTCTTAGAACCCTTTTTAAACAATGGAACAACATGCGCAGTACGCCAATCCTCGGGACTATTCCCGTTTCTAATGACATTTGAAATATTTCTGTCATAGCCCCGGCTATTTCTACACTAACTTCCCTCAATGTCCTAGGGAATATCCTGTCAGGACCTGGAGACTTATCCACTTTTATATTTTTCAAAAGTGTCAGTACTTCTTTTACTTTGAACCTCATAGTATCCATAGCTACTCTACTAGTTTCCCTTACCTCACATAATTCAATATCCTTCTCCTTGGTGAATACCGAAGAAAAAAAATTGTTCAATATCTCCCCCATCTCTTTTGGCTCTGCAGATAGCTGTCCACTCTGTCTCTCCAATGGACCAATTTTATCCCTCCTTATCCTTTTTCTATTAATATAGCTGTAGAAACCCTTTCGATTGACTTTCACCTTACTTGCCAAAGCAACCTCATATCTTCTTTTAGCTTTTCTAATTTCTTTCTTAAGATTCTTATTACATTCCTTATACTCCTCAAGCACCCCATTTACTTCATGCTGCCTATAATTACTGTAGATCTCCCTCTTTTTCCGAACAAGATGTCCAATTTCCCTTGAAAACCAGGGCTCTTTCCAATTTTTACTGTTTCCTTTCAACCGAACAGGAACATAAAGATTCTATACTCTTAAAATTTCCCCTTTAAATGTCCTCCATTTCTCTTCTAATCATCTTCCCATAAAACAAAATGTCCCAGTTCACTCCTTTTAAATCATCTCGCACCGCATCAAAGTCAGCCTTTCTCCAATCAAAAATCTCAACCCTAGGTCCAGTTCTGACCCTCTCCATAGTTATATTGAAACTAATGGTATTGTGATCACTGGACCCGAAGTGCTCCCCGACGCATACCTCCGCCACCTGTCCAGTCTCATTTCATAGAAACATAGAAACATAGAAATTAGGCGCAGGAGTAGGCCATTCGGCCCCTTCGAGCCTGCACCTCCATTCAATATGATCATGGCTGATCATCCAACTCAGTATCCCGTACCTGCCTTCTCTCCATACCCCCTGATCCCCTTAGCCACAAGGGCCACATCTAACATCTAACACATCTAACACAAGGGCCACATCTAACCTAATTTCCTAACAGGAGGTCCAGCACTGCCCCTCCTCTAGTAGGTACCTCTATGTATTGCTGCAAAAAAACTATCCTGCACACATTTTACAAACTCCAACCCATCCAGCCCATTTACAGAATGTGTTTCCCAGTCTATGTGTGGAAAGTTGAAATCTCCCACAATCACTACCTTGTGCTTACTACTAATCTCTGCTATCTCCTTACATATTTGCTCTTCCAATTCTCGTTCCCCGTTTGGCGGTCTATAATACACCCCTATAAGTGTTGCTACACTTTCCCACTTCTCAATTCCACCCAAATAGCCTCCCTAGATGAGCCCTCCAATCTATCCTGCCAAAGCACTGCTGTAATATCTTCCCTGACTAGCAATGCAACACCTCCACCTCTTGCCCCTCCAATTCTATCACACCTGAAGCAACGAAATCCTGGAATATTTAGTTTCCAATCACAGCCCTCCTGCAACCACGTTTCACTGATCGCCACAACATCATACTTCCAGGTGTCTATCCAGACTCTAAGCTCATCCACCTTTCTTACAATGCTCCTAGCATTAAAATATGCACATTTAAGAAAACCCCCGTCTCTTATTCTCTGTTTATTTCCTTTTTTTCCTTTCTCCTCTTGTGTCCGAGTGCTTCCCATTTCTGCTTCCTGCCTCCCATTCTGTCTACTACCTTTCGCTATTTGAGTCCCTCGCCCCAACCATTCTAGTTTAAAGTCTCCCCAGCTGCCTTTGAAAATGTCCCCGCAAGGATATTGGTCCCCCTCGGGTTCAAGTGCAACCCATCCTTTCTGTACAAGTCCCACCTTCCCCAAAAGAAGTCCCAATGATCCAGGAACTTGAATCCCTGTCCCTCTGCACCAGTCTTTCAGCCACGCATTTATCCTCCACCTCGCTCCATTCCTACTCTCACTGTCGCGTGGCACAGGCAGTAATCCTGAGATTGTTACCTTTTTGGTCCTTTTTCTTAACTCTCCTCCCAACTCCCTAAATCCTCCCTTCAGGACCTCTTCCCTTTTTTTTTCCTATGTCATTGGTACCTATATGTACCACGACCTCAGGCTCCTCTCCCTCTGATTTAAGGATATCTTGGATGCGTTGAGACACGTCCGAGACCTTGGCACCAGGGAGGCAGACCACCATCCTGGTCTCCCGACTGCGTCCACAGAATCGCCTATCCGACCCCCTAACAATAGAGTCCCCAATTACTATTGCCCTCTTTTTTTCCCTAGCTTTTGGAGCAACAGGGCCGGTCTCTGTGCTGGAGGCCCGTCCGCTGTCACTACCCCCGGGTAGGCTGTCACCCCTATCCGTACTCAAACAGGAGTACTTATTTGCGAGGTGTACCGACATTGGAGTACTCACTCGTTCCTGCCTCTGCCTCTTGCCCTTCCTTAACGTGACCCACGTGTATCTCTCCCGTGGTTTTGGAGTGACCACCTCTCTATAACTCCCCTCTATGACCTCCTCACTCTCCCTGATCAGAGCGAGGTCATCGAGCTGCTGCTCCAGGATCCTAATACGGTCCCTTAGGAGCCCCATCTCGCTGCACCTGGTGCAGATGTGGATGTCTGGAGGGCCATCCGACACCATGACCTCCCACATCTGACATCCAGAACAGTATACTGCTCTGACTGTCATTCTCCCGCCTTACCCTGGATCTGATACCAGTATAATACAATAGAAACTGCTGGGAGAAATCAGCAGGTATCTGACTCACAACAGCTGCTCCCTCGTGACCTTTAAACTGCACCTTTATTATATAAACAAAAAGCACTGTACCTTTAGCCCACTGTACCCTTGGCTCACTGTACCTTTACTAAAGCACTGTACCTTTAGCCCACTGTACCTTTACTAAAGCACTGCCCCTTTAAACCACTGTACCTTTACTAAAGCACTGTACCTTTAGCCCACTGTACCTTTACTAAAGCACTGCACCTTTAACCCACTGTACCTTTACTAAAGCACTGTACCTTTAGCCCACTGTACCCTGGGCTCACTGTACCTTTACTAAAGCACTGCCCCTTTAACCAGAAAGCACAAATGCTAACCTGATGTTGCACCCAATCAGCTGCTTCCTCTAGTCTGCTTCCACCAATCAGCGGCTTCCACCAGAACCCTCACTATGGAGTGTGGAACGTTACGGATTTCGGTAAGCCCTGACCCTCCTCCACTGCTCACCAACAGTCCTGGGCCTCCCGTTTAAACGGGATTAGATGTGTTTAGAGTGGTTCAGAGGGGGATTATATGGGTATGGTGGGGTTCAGAGGGATATCGAATGATTTAGAAGGGTTTAGAGGGGTTTCGAAAGGTCTCGGTGGGTTTAGAGGGGATTAGAGATTGTTAGAAGGATTTTAAGGTGTTTAGAGGGGTACAGTGGGGTTAGAGGATTTTGGAGGAATTTAAATGGGTTTAGAGGGTAGAGGAATTTAAATGGGTTTAGAGTGCTTTAGAGTGGGGTAAAGGTATTTAAAGGGCTTTAGAGGGGTTTACAGCGATTCACAGGGGTTGGGGGGGGGGTTTAGAAGTGGTTAGAGGGGGGTTAAAGGCTTTAGTGAGGTTTAAAGTAGCTTAGACGTGTTTTAAAGGGGTGCAGAGTGGCTTAGAGAGGGTTAGAAAGGGTTAGAGTGGTTTAGAGGGCCTCTAAATCCCTATAAACACCTATAAACCCCTCGAAACCCCTATAAACCCATCTAAACACCTCTAAGCCCCTATAAACCGCTCTAAACTGCTCTGAACCGCTCGAAACCCTCTAACCGCTCGAAACCCCCGATAAACCCCATGTAAACCACTCTAAACCTCTTAATCCCGTTTAAGCCCCTCTTGCCCTCTAATCCCTTCTAACACTCTCTAACACCCTCTAAAACTCTCTAAACCCTTATAAACGCCTCTGAACCCCTCTAAATCACTCCAAACACCTCCAACCCCCTCTACTCATCTAAAACACTCAAAACCACTCCAAACACCTGGAAATCCCTCTAACCCCCTCTAAACACCACTAAACCTTTCTGAACTCCTCTGAACCCCTCTAAACCCCTCTAAACCGCTCTAAACCCGTCTAAAACCCTCTAAAGCTCTCTCAACACTTTTAAACCCCTCTAAACCCCTCTAAACCCCTGTAAAACCCTGTAAACCACTCTAAACCTGTAAACCATTCCAACCCCCTCTAAACCCCTCCAACCCCCACCAGACACCTCTAAACATATCTAAACCATTATAAACCCCTCCAACCCCCTCTAAACCACTCTAAACACAACCAAACCAAGTTCAGCACCTCTAAACCCCTCCACACCCTCTATACCGCTGCAAACACCTCCAAACAACTCTATACCCCTCTAAACCCGCTCCAAATATACCCAAACAACTCTAAATCCCTCCAAGCCACTCTAAACCCCTTTAAACTCCTTTAAACCCCTCCAAACAGCTCCAACCCCCTATACGCACCACTAAACCCCATCCAAACACCTCAAAACCCTTCTGAACCCTCGAAAACTATTGTAAACCCTCGGAATCCCTCATAACACCTCGAACCCCTCGAAACCTCTCTAACCCCATCTAATCCCCTCCAAACCCGTCAAATCCCTCTAGACCATTCTAAACCCTCTAACCTTAGAGGGGTTTAGATGCGTATGGAGGGGTTAGAGGAATGTCGAATTATTTAGAAGGTTTTAGAGGGGTTTCGAAAGGTTTCGAAGGGTCTAGAGGGAATTATAGATTGTTAGAAGGGTTTTAAAGTGTTTAGAGGGGTACAGTGGGGTTAGAGGATTTTGGAGGGGTTTAGAAGGGTTGAGAGGGGTTTCGAGGAGCTTACTAAATCACTAAATCCTTTGAAAATTCTCCAACCCCTCTAAACATTTCTAAGCCCCTCTAAGCCCCTTTGAATCCTAAACAGCTCTAAGCCCCTCTAAACCCCAATAAACCCCTCTAACGGCCTCTACCCACCTCGAAATCCTTCTTAACTCCTCTAAACCTCTCTAAACCGCTCTAAATCCCTCTATATCCATCGAAACACCTTTAAACCACTCTAGCCATCTAACCCCCCTTAAACCCCCTCTAAACCGAAAGCCCTCTAAACACCTCTAAACCCCTCTAACCCCTCTAAAACACTCAGAACCCCCACTAAACCAATCTAAACCCCTCTAAACCCCTCTAAACCAAACCCATTGAAATCCTTCGAAACACCTCTAAATCCCTCCAACCACACTAAACCTCTCTAATCACCTCTGCGCCCCTCCAAACCGTCCTCTAAAACGCTCTAAACTCTCTAAAGCCCTCTAAAGCCCTATAATGCCCTCGAAAGCACTCGCAATCCCTATAAATACTTCTAAACCCTTCTAAACTCCTACAGAACACTCTAAACCCGTCTAAACCTCTAAACAACTGGAAATCCCTCTAACCATTAACTAAAACCATTAACACCCTCTGACTGCCTCGACCCAACTCGAAATCACTCTTAAACAATCTAAACCCCTCTGAACCCCTCTGATCCGTTCTAAATCCCTCTAAATACCTTTAAACCACTCTTAAGCCCTCTAAACAACTTTAAATCCCTCTAAACCCCTCTAATCCCCTCGAAACCGTCTAAGCCCCTCCAAACGCCTTTAAAACCTCTAAGCCCCTTTAGCCATCTAAACCACTCAAAACCCTTCTAAACCCCTCAAAACCCATCTAAACGCCTAGAAACCCCTCTAAACACCTCTAAACACCGCTAAACCCCTGAACCACCCTCTAAATCCCTCTAAATCCCTCTAAACCACCCTAAACCCCTCTAAACCACTCCAAACCGCTCGAAACACCTCTACACCCCTCTAAACCCCTCGGAATACCTCCAAAAACCTCTAACCCCACTATACCCCTCAAAGCCCATCTAGAGCCCTTCAAACACCTCTAAAGCCCACTCACGCCCTCTAAATCCGTCTAAAGCACTCTAAACACCTTTAAAGCCCTCTAAAGCACCCTAACCCCCTCTAAACTCCTCTGAACACTTCTAAACACCTCTAAACCCCTCTAAACTGCTGGAAACCCCTCGAACCCATTCGAAACTTCTCTAAACACTTCTAAGCCCCTCCAAGCCCCTCTGAACCCCTCTCAACAGCTCTAAACCCCTCTAAACCCCTCTCAACCCCGCTAAACCCTCAAAAGCCCTTTAAACCCCTTAAATCCATCTAAAAACTTTAAAGCACACTAAAGCCCTCTAAGCCCTTTAAACCCCCTCTAAACCCTTCTAATCCCGTCTTATCCCCTCGGAAACCCGCGAAACGCGTCTAAGCCCCGTTAAACCTCTCTAAACCCATCTAAACCCCTCTAACCCTCTCTATACCACTCTAACCCCCCTCGAAACCTCTCGAAACCCTTCTAAACCACTCTAACCCCATCTAACCATCTCTAAACCCCTCCAACTCCAACCGTCTCTAAACCCCGCTAAACCCCTCTGAATTGCTCTAACCCCCTCTACCCACTTCTAACCCCTCTTAACCACTCTAAAACCCCTCTTAACCGCTCAAACCCCTCTAAACCCGCTAAACACCTTTAAACCAATCTAAAGTCCACTAAAGCCATTTAAACCCCCCTAAACACCTCTAAATCCCGCTAGGCCCTCACAACCCTCAAAATCCCTCTAAACCCTTCTAACACTCTGTAATCCCTTCTAACCCCATCGACACCCTTCGAAACCCCTCTAAACCTCTCTAAATCACCTCTAACCCCGTCTAATCACCTCTTCCCACGTCTAAACCCCACTGAACCGTTCGAACCCCCACTAAAGCCCTCTAAACACCTTAAACCACTCTGCAGCCCTTTATACCCCTTTAATCCCCTCTAAACCCCTCTAAATCCATCTAAACCCCTCTAACCACACTATACCTCTCTAAACACCTCTACACCCCCTCCAAACCATTCTAATGCCCTCTAAACCCCTCTAACCACATTTGAAGCCCTCTCGGCACCTCTAAAGCCCTCTAAACCCGTCAATACCCCTCCAAACCCCTCTAAACCCCTCTAACCCCTCTAAAACATTCAAACCCCACTAAACCACCATAGACCCCTTTAAACCCCGCTAAAAACCCCGTAAAGCCCTCTAAACACATCTACCCCTCTCTCCCCTCTAAACCCCCCTAAACTACTCTTAACTAATCTAAACCCCTCTAACCCCATCTAAACAACACTAAACCCTTCGAAACCCTTCTAAAATCATCGAAATCCCTCTACCTCCCTCGAAACACCTCTAAAACCCTCGAACCACACCATACCTCTCTAAACACCTCGACGCCACTCCAAACCTCTCTAATGTCCTCTAAAAGCCATTAACCCCGTCTGAGCCCCTCTACATCCCCGCTAATCCCCTCTGAACCCCTCCAAACCCCTCAAAACACTCTAAGCCCCTCTAAACCCCTGTAAACCCCACTAGGCACCTCTAATCCCCTTCAAGCCCCTCTAAGCCCCCCTCGCTCTCAAAACCCTTCTAACACTTTCTAACCCCGTATAAAACCCTCGAAACCTCTCTAAACCCTTCTAACCCCGCATCTAAAACCCTCTAACCACATTATACCTCTAAACACCTCGACACCCCTCCAAACCTCTCTAAAGACCTCTAAAAGCCACTAAACCCCTCCATGGCCCTCTAAACACCTCTAAACCCCTCTAAACCCCTCTACGCCTCTATAAACACCTCAAAACCGCTCTAAACCTCTATAAACACCTGGAAATCCCTCTAACCCACACTAAACCCCTCTAAGCCCCTCTAAATCATTCTAACCCCCTCTGAACACCTCTAAACCCCTCTAATGCCCCTCTAAACCCATGTAAACAACTCTAAGCCCCACTAATCCCCTCGCAGCCCCTCTGGACCACTCTAAACACCTCTAAACCCCTCTAACCCCCTCTAACCGCCTCTACCCACCTCGAAATCCTTCTTAACACCTCTAAACCCCTCTAACCCCTCTAAACCTCAGAGCCCCACTAAACCACTCTGAACCCATCTAAACCACCCTAAAACCCTCTAATCCCCTCTAAAACCATGTAAAGCCCTCTAAACACCTCAAAACCCCTCTAACCCCTCTAAAACACTCAGATCCCCACTAACTTCTACCGCTGCACCATCGAGAGCATCCTTACCAACTGCATCACAGTATGGTATGGCAACTGCTCTGTCTCCGACCGGAAGGCATTGCAGAGGGTGGTGAAAATTGCCCAACGCATCACCGGTTCCTCGCTCCCCTCCATTGAGTCTGTCCAAAGCAAGCGTTGTCTGCGGAGGGCGCTCAGCATCGCCAAGGACTGCTCTCACCCCAACCATGGACTGTTTACCCTCCTACCATCCGGGAGGCGCTACAGGTCTCTCCGTTGCCGAACCAGCAGGTCGAGGAACAGCTTCTTCCCGGCAGCTGTCACTCTACTCAACAACGTACCTCGGTGACTGCCAATCACCACCACCCCCCCCCCCCCCCCCCCCCCCCGGACACTTATTATTATTTATTCAAATCTTTTGCTATGTCGCTCTTTCAGGGAGATGCTAAATGCATTTCGTTGTCTCTGTACTGTACACTGACAATGACAATTAAAATTGAATCTGAATCTGAATCTGAATCTAAACCACCCTAAACCCCTTTAAACCCCTCTAAACCCCTCTAAAACCCTCTAAACATCTCTAACCATCTCTCCCCTCAAAACCCCTCTAAACTACTCTTAACTAATCTAAACGCCTCTAAACCCATCTAAACCACTAAACCTTCGAAACTTAAAATCATCGAAACCCCTCTAACTCCCACGAAACACCTCTAAAACCCTCTAACAACACTAAACACCTCGACACCCCTCCAAATTCTCTGATGTCCTCTAAAAGCCACTAACCTCGCGTAAGCCCCTCTAAATCCCCTCTAATCCCCTCTGAATCCCTCCAAACCCCTCGAAACACTCTAAGCCCCTCTAAACCCCTGTAAACTCCTCTGTCCCCTCGCTCTCAAAACCATTCTAACACTTTCTAACCCCGTACAAAACCATCGAACCACCTCGAAACCCTTCGAAACCCAAACATTTCAAAATACGTCTAAACCCCTCTAAACACTTCTAACCCCATCTAAACCACTCTATTTACTTCGAAACCCCTCTTTAAACCTCTCTTAACCGCTTTAAACCCCTCCAAAGCCCTCCAAACACCTCTAAACCTCTCTAACCCATCGATAAACACACGAAACCCTCGAAACCCCTCTAAACCCTCTAATCACATGATACCTCTAAACACCTCGACACCCTCCAAACCTCTCTAAAGACCTCTAAAAGCCACTAACCCCCTCCCACTGTCCTCTAAACCCCTCTACGCCTCTCTGAACACATCGGAACCCCTCTAAACTCCTCTAGAACACTCTAAACCACTCTAACCCTCTCTAAACACCTGGAAATCGCTCTAACCCCCTCTAAAACCATATAAGGCCCACTAAACTTCTCTATCCCCCTCTAAACCCCTCTAAACTACTCTACGCCAATCTGAACCCCTCTAAACCCCTCGAAACCCTTCTAAACACATCAAAACCCTTCTACAACCCCAAAAAATCTCTAAAACACTCCATCCACACTATACCTTTCTAAACACCTCTACACCCCTCTAAACCTAAAGCCCTCTAAAACGCGCTAAACCCTCTAAAGCCCTCTAAATACCTCTACCCTCTATATCCCTCTAAATACCGCTACACCCCTCTAAACTCATAGAACACTATAAATCCATCTAAACACCTCTAAGCCCCTCTAAACCCCGCTGACCCCTCTAAACCCCTCGAGACCCTCTAAGCTCCTCTAAACGCCGGTAAACCCCTCTAAGCCCCTCTAAGCCCCTCTGTCCCTCTAGCCCTCAAAACCCTTCTAACACTCTAACCCCCTATAAAACCCTAGAAACGTCTCGAAACTCTTCAAAACCCGTCTAACCCCTTCAAAACCCGTCTAACCCCTTCAAACCCGTCTAACACCCTCTAAACACGTCTAAGCCACTCTAAGCCCCCTCTGAACCCATCTAAACACCTCTGACCCCCTGTAACCCGCTCTATCGCTCTCCCAAACCCATTTAAACCCCTCTAAACCCCTCTAAAGCCCTCGCAACATCCCTAAACCCCTCAAAATCCTTCTAAACCTCCCTAGATCCATCTAAACCACTACAGACCATTCAAAACCCCTCTAAACCCCTCGAAATCCCTCGAAAACCCTCTAACCCCCAATATACCCTCTAAACCCCTCTACAGCCCTCCAAACCCCTCTAAAGCCCACTAAACCCCTCTAAATATCTCTAAATCCCTCTAAAGCACTCTAAACCTCTCTGACTACTTCTAATCTCCTCCAAGCTGCTCGAATCCCCTCGAAACCATTCTAAAGCCCTCTAAACCACTCTAAATCGTTCGAAACGCCTCTAACCCCCTCTGAACATTTCTACGCCCCTCTAGGCCCCTTTGAACCCCCTGTAAACAGCTCTAACCCCCTCTAAACCCATCTAAACCCCTCGAAACCCTACAAACCCGTCTATGCGCCTGTAATCCCCTCTAACCCCTCTAAACCCCTCTAAATCCCTCTAAACCACCCTAAACCCATCTAAAAAAACTCCAAACCGCTCGAAACCCCACTATACCCCTCAAAACCCGTCTACAGCCCTCCAGACCCATCGAAAGCCCATTAAGCCCATCTAAACCCTTCCAAAGCACTCTAAACACATTTAAATCCCTCCAACCACCCTAAACCCCTCTAATCCAAACCGCTCGAAACCCCACTATACCCCTCAAAACACCTCCACAGCCCTCCAATCCCCTCTAAAGCACTCTAAACACCTCTGAAGCCCTTTAAACCCCTCGCAACCATTCGAAACCCCTCTAAACCACTAAATTATTCGAAATCTCTAAACCCTTCCAAACACCTCTCAACCCATCTAAACACTTTAAATCACTCTAAATCCATCTAAAAACCTTTAAACCACTCTAAAGCCCTCTAAACCCCTTTAAAACTGATCTGAGGAAAGACATTCTTGCCATAGAGGGAGAACAGAGAAGGTTCACCAGACTGATTCCTGGGATGTCAGGACTTTCATATGAGGAAAGACTGGATAGACTCAGTTTGTACTCGCTAGAATTTAGAAGATTGAGGGGGGATCTTATAGAAACTTACAGAATTCTTAAGGGGTTGGACAGGCTAGATGCAGGAAGATTGTTCCCGATGTTGGGGAAGTCCAGAACAAGGGGTCACAGTTTAAGGATAAAGGGGAAATATTTTAGGACCGAGATGAGGAAAACTTTTTTCACACAGAGAGTGGTGAATCTCTGGAATTCTCTCCCGCAGAAGGTAGTCGAGGCCAGTTCATTGGCTATATTTAAGAGGGAGTTAGATGTGGCCCTTGTGGCTAAAGGGATCAGGGGATATGGAGAGAAGGCAGGTACAGGATACTGAGTTGGATTTTATGTGTCTATGTTTTAAACCTATCTAAACCCTGTAAAGCCCTCTAAACACCTTTGAACCCCTCTATCCCCTCTAAACCCTCAGACACTCTAAGCCCCTCCAAACCCCTCTAAGCCCCTCTGAACCCCTATAATCCCCTCTACACACCTCTACACCCCTCTAAGCCCCTCTAGCCTCTAAACCCCTCGAAACACTTCAAACCTCCTCTAAACCCCTCCAATTCATTCGAAATCCCTCTAAACCCTTCTAAGCCCCTCTAATCCCCTCGGAACCCCTCTAACCACATCTAAGTCCCTTTAAACCGCTCTGAACCCCCTCTAAACCCCTCTAAACCCATCTAAACCCATCTAAACCCCTTCACCCACTTCTTAACCCCTCTTAACCGCTCCAACCCCTCCTAACCGCTCTTAAATCGCTCTAAACACTATAAACACCTTTATACCTCTCTAAAGCCCACTAAAACCTGTGAAACCTTCTAAACCCCTCTAAATCCCCTAACCCATCTAAACCACTCTACCCCCCTCTGAAACAATCTAAACCATTCCAAACCCCTCGAAACCCCACTAACCCCTTCGCAACCCCTCTAAACCCCTCGAAACCCCCCTGAAACCTTCTAACACCACTATACCTCCCTAAAACCTCAACACACCTCCAAACCCCTCTAAAGCCCTCTAAAACCCATTTAAACCACGCTAACGCTCCCCTAAACACCTCTAAGCCCGCTAGCCCGTCAAAACCATCAAAACCCCTCGAACCCACTCTTAATCACCTATAACACCATCTACCCCATCTACCCACTTCTACACCCACTGAACCGCTCTAAACCCAACTAAAGCCCTCTAAACGCCTTGTACCACTCTACAGTCCTCTATACCCCTTTAAATCCTCTCGAAACACCTCTAACCCCATCCAAAACCCTCTAACCCCACGATACCTCTCAAAAACACCTCTACACCCCTCCAAACCCCTCCAAAGCCCTCTAAACCCTTCTAACAATCTGTAATCACGTCTAAACCCATCGAAACCATTCCAAACCCCTCTAAATCATTCGAAGCCACTCTAAACTTCTCTAAAATCATTCGAAACCCCTCTAAAACACTAAAAACTACTCGAAACTACTAACACTCTATAGCTCCTTCTAAACACCCCAACCTCTCAATTTCCTCTAAATCCCCATCTAAACCCCTCTAACCCCTCTCCCCCCCTCACACACCTCTACCCACTTCTAAACCCCTCTGAACCCCTCTAAACCCCTCTTAAACTCTCTAAAACACCTCTAGACACCTATAACCCCTCTATACGCATCTCAATGCCTTCTAAACCCCACTAAACCCGTCATACCCCCTATAACCCCCCTCAAAACCCCCTCTAAACCACTCTAACCCCTCTAGCCCCCTCTAGCCCTTTCCAACGCCCTCTAAACCACCTCTGAACCCCTCTAAACCAATCTAAGCCCCTCTAACTCCTCGCCTTCCATCCACTTCTAAACACTTTTTAACCACTCTCAACCCCTCTTAACGCTCCAAACTCTAACCGCTCCAAAACAGCTGCAAAACCCCTCTAAACATTAGCCCCTTCTAACGAGTTCTACCTACTTCGAACCCCCTCCTAACCACTTTAAACCCCTCTAAACCGCTCTGAACCCCTCTAAACACCTCTAATCACCTTTATACCACTACAGCCCACTAAACCCCTTTAAACTCCTCTATACCCCTCTAAACACCACTAAATCCCTCTAAACCTCTCTAAAACACATCTAAAACTCTAAACACCTATAAAGCCCTCCAAACACGTCTAAACACCTCTAAAACCACCTCAACCCCTCTAAATCATTCTAACAATCTCTAATCCCCTAAAAACCCTCGAAACCTTTCGAAACCCCTCTAACCCCCTTTAAAGCCTTCGAAACCCCTCTAAACCCCTCGAAACCACCGTAAACCATTTTAAGCAGCCCCTGTGAACCCTTCAAAACACATTGAAGCGCCTCTAATCCACTCTAACCCCCTTCTAGCCCACTCTAACCCCCCCCCCCACCACTCTAACCTTTCTAACCCCCTAAACCTCTCTAAACCCCCTATAAACCCAACCTCGTCTGACCCCCTCTACCCACTCTTAACCCACCTAAACCCCTTCTAACCCCTATAAATCCTTCTAAAGTCCGCTAAACACTTTAAACCACTATAATGCCGTCGAAACCCCTTTAAACCCACATAAACTACTCTATACCCTTCTAAAACGTCTGAACCCAGCCTGAAGAAGTGTTTCGGCCCGAAACGATGCCTATCTGCTTCGCTCCAGAGATGCTGCTGCACCCGCTGAGTTTCTCCAGCATTTTGTGTACCCTAAATTCCTCTAAAACCACTCCAAACCCCTCTAACACCTTCTAGAGCACTCCAAACCGCTCGAAACCTAAACCTCTCTAAACCACGCGAACCCCTCTAAACTTTTCTAAATCCCTCTGAACCCCCCTAACACCTTCGAAACCCTCTACGCCCCTCTAAGCCCCTCTAAACCTCTGTAAACCCCTCTAAGCCCCACTAAACCCTCTATACCCCTCTAAGCCCGTCTAAGCCCCTCTAGCGCTCTAAACCTTTCTAATACTCTCCAACCCCCTCTAAAACCCTCTAAACCATGCGAAACCCTTCGAAACACTTCTAAACCCCTCTAAACAATTCCAAGGCTCTCTAACCCCTCTGTAAATCCATCTAAACCCCTCTAAAACCCTCTAAGGCCCTCAAACACCTCTAAACCCCTCTATACTCCCCTAAACCCCTGTACAGCCCCCAAACCCCTCTAAAGCCCACTAAACCCCTCTAAGCCACTCCAAAGCCCTCTAAACCCCTCAAAACCCAACTAAACCCCTCTAAACCGCTCCTAAACCGCTCTGCCCCTCTAACCCACTCTAACCCCTCTAACCGCCTCTACCAATCTCGAAATACCTCTTAACCCCTATAAATCCCTCTCAACCGCTGTAAATCCCTCTAAATCCTCGAAATACTTTTAAACAAGCCCTCTAAAACCATTTAAACCCCTCTAAAACCATGTAATGCCCTATAAACACCTCCCAACCCTTCTTTGCCCTCTAAACCCTTCTAAATCCCTCTAAACCACTCCAAACCCCTCTAACACCTTCTAGAGCACTCCAAACCGCTCGAAACCTAAACCTCTCTAAACCACGCGAACCCCCTCTAAAACCCTCTAACACCACTATACTCCTCTAAACACCTCTACAGCACTCCAAACCCCTCTAAAGTTACTAAACACCTCTAACCCACTCTAAACACCTCTAATGCCCTCGAAACCTCTCTAAACCCCTCTAAACCCCTCTACAGCAATTGAAACCCCTCTAAACTCATCTAAACACTTCTAACCCCTTTAAAACCCTGTAAAGCCCTCTAAACTCCTGTAAACCCCTCTATGCCTTCTAAATCCCTTTAAACCACTCCAAACCCATCTAAATCTCTCCAAACCGCTCGAAAGCACTCTAAATACCTTTACACCACTCTAGCACTCAAAACCCCTTTAAACCCCTCGAAACCCCTCTAAACCCATCGAACCCCACCATACCTCGCTAAACACCTCTAAAGCCCTATAAACCCCTCTAAAGCCCTCTAAACACATCGAAACCCATCCAACCCCCTATAAACACCTGTACACACGTCTATAGCCCTATAAACCTCTCTAAACACTTCTAACCCCCTCTAAACCCTTCTAACACTATCTAATCCCCTCGAAACACTTCGAAACAACTCTAAATACCTCTACATCATTCAAACCCCTCTAAACCCCTCTAACCCATTTCAAACCCTCCTAAGCACCTCTAAGCCCCTCTGAACCCCTCTAAACACGTCTAAGCCCACTTTAAAACCCTCTAAACTAACCCCCTCTAAACCATATAACCATATAACCATATAACAATTACAGCACGGAAACAGGCCCATCTCGGCCGTACAAGTCCATGCCGAACAAATGTTTTTCCCCTTAGTCCCACCTGCCTGCACTCGTACCATAACCCTCCATTCCCTTCTCATCCATATGCCTATCCAATTTATTTTTAAATGATACCAATGAACCTGCCTCCACCACTTCCACTGGGAGCTCATTCCACACCGCCACCACTCTCTGCGTAAAGAAGTTCCCCCTCATATTACCCCTAAACTTCTGTCCCTTAATTCTGAAGTCATGTCCTCTTGTTTGAATCTTCCCTATTCTCAAAGGGAAAAGCTTGTCCACATCAACTCTGTCTATCCCTCTCATCATTTTAAAGACCTCTATCAGGTCCCCCCTTAACCTTCTGCGCTCCAAAGAATAAAGCCCTAACTTGTTCAACCTTTCTCTGTAACTTAGTTGCTGAAACCCAGGCAACATTCTAGTAAATCTCCTCTGTACTCTCTCTATTTTGTTGACATCCTTCCTATAATTTGGCGACCAAAATTGTACACCATACTCCAGATTTGGCCTCACCAATGCCTTGTACAATTTTAACATTACATCCCAGCTTCTTATACCTCAATGCTCTGATTTATAAAGGCTAGCATACCAAAAGCTTTCTTTACCACCCTATCTATATGAGATTCCACCTTCAAGGAACTATGCACGGTTATACCCAGATCCCTCTGTTCAACTGTATTCTTCAATTCCCTACCATTTACCATGTACGTCCTATTTTGATTTGTCCTGCCAAGGTGTAGCACCTCACATTTATCAGCATTAAACTCCATCTGCCATCTTTCAGACCATTTTTCCAAATGGCCTAAATCACTCTGTAGACTTTGGAAATCCTCTTCATTATCCACAACACCCCCTATCTTGGTATCATCTGCATACTTACTAATCCAATTTACCACACCTTCATCCAGATCATTGATGTACATGACAAACAACAAAGGACCCAACACAGATCCCTGAGGCACCCCACTAGTCACCTGCCTCCAACCCGATAAACAGCCATCCACCATTACACTCTGGCTTCTCCCATTCAGCCACTGTTGAATCCATCTTGCTATTCCTGCATTTATACCCAACAGTTGAACCTTCTTAACCAACCTTCCATGAGGAACCTTGTCAAAGGTCTTCCTAAAGTCCATGTAGACAACATACACTGCTTTACCCTCGTCAATTTCCCTAGTAACCTCTTCAAAAAATTCAAGAAGATTAGTCAAACATGACCTTCCAGGCACAAATCCATGTTGACTGTTCCTAATCAGACCCTGTTTATCTAGATGCTTATATATATTGTCTCTAAGTATCTTTTCCATTAATTTGCCCACCACTGAAGTCAAACTAACAGGTCTATAATTGCTAGGTTTACTCTTAGAACCCTTTTTAAACAATGGAACAACATGCGCAGTATGCCAATCCTCGGGGACTATTCCCGTTTCTAATGGCATTTGAAATATTTCTGTCATAGCCCCGGCTATTTCTACACTAACTTCCCTCAATGTCCTAGGGAATATCCTGTCAGGACCTGGAGACTTATCCACTTTTATATTTTTCAAAAGTGTCAGTACTTCTTTTACTTTGAACCTCATAGTATCCATAGCTACTCTACCAGTTTCCCTTACCTCACATAATTCAATATCCTTCTCCTTGGTGAATACCGAAGAAAAAAAATTGTTCAATATCTCCCCCATCTCTTTTGGCTCTGCAGATAGCTGTCCACTCTGTCTCTCCAATGGACCAATTTTATCCCTCCTTATCCTTTTGCTATTAATAATAGCTGTAGAAACCCTTTGGATTGACTTTCACCTTACTTGCCAAAGCAACCTCATATCTTCTTTTAGCTTTTCTAATTTTTTTCTTAAGATTCATTTTACGTTCCTTATACTCCTCAAGCACCTCATTTACTTCATGCTGCCTATAATTATTGTAGATCTCCCTCTTTTTCCGAACAAGATGTCCAATTTCCCTTGAAAACCAGGGCTCTTTCCAATTTTTACTTTCCTTTCAACCGAACAGGAACATAAAGATTCTGTACTCTTAAAATTTCCCCTTTAAATGTCCTCCATTTCTCTTCTACATCTTTCCCATAAAACAAAATGTCCCAGTTCACTCCTTTTAAATCATCTCGCATCGCATCAAAGTTAGCCTTTCTCCAATCAAAAATCTCAACCCTAGGTCCAGTTCTGACCCTCTCCATAGTTATATTGAAACTAATGGTATTGTGATCACTGGACCCGAAGTGCTCCCCAACGCATACCTCCGCCACCTGTCCAGTCTCATTTCCTAACAGGAGGTCCAGCACTGCCCCTCCTCTAGTAGGTACCTCTATGTATTGCTGCAAAAAACTATCCTGCACACATTTTACAAACTCCAACCCATCCAGCCCATTTACAGAATGTGTTTCCCAGTCTATGTGTGGAAAGTTGAAATCTCCCACAATCACTACCTTGTGCTTACTACTAATCTCTGCTATCTCCTTACATATTTGCTCTTCCAGTTCTCGTTCCCCGTTTGGCGGTTTATAATACACCCCTATAAGTGTTGCTACACCTTTCCCACTTCTCAATTCCACCCAAATAGCCTCCCTAGATCCCTCCAATCTATCCTGCCAAAGCACTGCTGTAATATCTTCCCTGACTAGCAATGCAACACCTCCACCTCTTGCCCCTCCAATTCTATCACACCTGAAGCAACGAAATCCTGGAATATTTAGTTTCCAATCATAGCCCTCCTGCAACCACGTTTCACTGATCGCCACAACATCATACTTCCAGGTGTCTATCCAGACTCTAAGCTCATCCACCTTTCTTACAATGCTCCTAGCATTAAAATATGCACATTTAAGAAAACCCCCGTCTCTTATTCTCTGTTTATTTCCTTTTTTTCCTTTCTCCTCTTGCGTCCGAGTGCTTCCCATTTCTGCTTCCTGCCTCCCATTCGGTCTACTACCTTTCGCTATTTGAGTCCCTCGCCCCAACCATTCTAGTTTAAAGTCTCCCCAGCTGCCTTTGCAAATTTCCCCGCTAGGATATTGGTCCCCCTCGGGTTCAAGTGCAACCCATCCTTTCTGTACAGGTCCCACCTTCCCCAAAAGAAGTCCCAATGATCCAGGAACTTGAATCCCTGCCCTCTGCACCAGTCTTTCAGCCACGCATTTATCCTCCACCTCGCTCCATTCCTACTCTCACTGTCGCGTGGCACAGGCAGTAATCCTGAGATTGTTACCTTTTTGGTCCTTTTTCTTAACTCTCCTCCCAACTCCCTAAATCCTCCCTTCAGGACCTCTTCCCTTTTTTTTCCTATGTCATTGGTACCTATATGTACCACGACCTCAGGCTCCTCTCCCTCTGATTTAAGGATATCTTGGATGCGTTGAGACACGTCCGAGACCTTGGCACCAGGGAGGCAGACCACCATCCTGGTCTCCCGACTGCGTCCACAGAATCGCCTATCCGACCCCCTAACAATAGAGTCCCCAATTACTATTGCCATCTTTTTTTCCCTAGCTTTTGGAGCAACAGGGCCGGTCTCTGTGCTGGAGGCCCGTCCGCTGTCACTACCCCCGGGTAGGCTGTCACCCCCATCCGTACTCAAACAGGAGTACTTATTTGTGAGGTGTACCGACATTGGAGTACTCACTCGTTCCTGCCTCTGCCCCTTGCCTTTCCTTAACGTGACCCACATGTCTCTCTCCCGTGGTTTTGGAGTGACCACCTCTCTATAACTCCCCTCTATGACCTCCTCACTCTCCCTGATCAGAGCGAGGTCATCGAGCTGCTGCTCCAGGATCCTAATACGGTCCCTTAGGAGCCCCATCTCGCTGCACCTGGTGCAGATGTGGATGTCTGGAGGGCCATCCGACACCATGACCTCCCACATCTGACATCCAGAACAGTATACTGCTCTGACTGTCATTCTCCCGCCTTACCCTGGATCTGATACCAGTATAATACAAAAACACTGCACCTTTACTAAAACACTGCACCTTTAACCCACTGTACCTTAACTAAAGTACTGCCCCTTTAACCCACTGTACCTTAACTAAAGTACTGCCCCTTTAACCAGAAAGCACAAATGCTAACCTGATGTTGCACCCAATCAGCTGCTTCCTCTAGTCTGCTTCCACCAATCAGCGGCTTCCACCAGAACCTTCACTATGGAGTGTGGAACGTTACGGATTTTGGTAAAAAAAAAGCCCTGATCCTCCTCTACTCGCTCCAACGGTCCTGGGCCTCTGTGAAAAACAAGCCCCGCGCCCGATTTATATACTCACCTTCCTGACCCTCCTCGACTGCTCACCAACGGTCCTAACCGCCTCTAACCATCTCGAAATCCCTCTTAACCCCCCTACACCCCCTCTAAACCCCTCCAAACCCATCGAAACCCCTCTAAAACCCTCTAACCCCACCATACATCTCTAAATACCTCTACGCCCCTTCAAACCCCTCTAATCACCTCTAAAGCCATCAAAACCTCTCAAAACCCCTCTAAAACCATCTACAGCACTCTAAACCCCTCTGAACTCATCTACACACTTCTAAACCCCTCGAACCCCCTCGAAACCATTCGAAACTCCTGTAAACCAGTCTAAATCCTTTGTAACCCCTCTAAGCCCCTCTGAACACCTCTAAGCAGCTCTCATTGATCTCCTCCCGCCTAGATTACTGCAACTCTCTTTACACTGGCATCAGACAATCTTCCCTGTCCCGCCTGCAACTGGTCCAAAACGCCGCAGCGAGACTCCTAACGGGCACCCGGAAAAGGGACCACATCACCCCGATCCTGGCCTCTCTCCACTGGCTCCCTGTGCGGTTCCGTATAAACTTCAAGATCCTCCTCTATGTCTACAAAGCCCTCAATGGGCTTGCTCCCTGCAACATTAAAAGCCTTCTCACCCACCACTCCACCTCCAGGCCCCTCAGATCGGCCGACTTGGGGTTGCTGACTATCCCGCGTTCTAGGCATAAGCTTAGGGGCGACCGCGCCTTTGTGGTTGCAGCCCCTAGAATGTGGAACAGCATCCCCTTTCCCATCAGAACTGCCCCCTCCATCGACTCTTTTAAATCAAGACTAAAGACTTATCTATACTCCCAAGCCTTTCCTGACGTCCTCTGAGTGAGGGCTACATGTATATATGTATGCAGTTTGTTTTGTTGTGCTATTCTTATAACAAATGTAAAGGACTTTGGCCAACGAGAGTTGTTTTTTAAATGTGCTATATAAATAAATGTGACTTCACTTGACTTGACTAAACCCCTCTAACCCCTTCTAAACCCCGTTAAAACCCTGTAAAGCCCTTTAAACTCCTATAACCCCCTCTATCCGCTCTAAATCCATCCAAACCACTCCAAACCGCCCTAACCCCCTCTGAACCTCTCCAAACCGCTCGAAAGTACCCTAACCCATCTAAAGCACTCTAAACGCCTTTACACCACTCTAGCACTAAAAACCCCTCTAAACCCCTCGAAACATATTTTTTTAGTATGTTTTAAAGTATGTTTTTTAACGTTTCTCAGTGTGTTTTGTGTGGGGGGTGGTGTGGGGGGGTAAGGGGGAAACCGCTATGGTCGCCTCCTCCACGGAGAGGCGACTTTTTCCAGGTCGCTTCCCCCGTGGCCTAACAGCAAGGATCGGCGCGGCCTTCCCCGGAGACGCGCCTGGGGCTTCAGCGGCGGGCGCAGCGTGGACTCTCGGCGTGGAGCGGGTGAGCCCTCGCTGGAGGGGAGCGCTCCGTTTCGCTGGCCCGGGGCTGCCGGCAGCCTGAAGCCGCAGTCTGCAGAGCTCCAGCTGGTGCGGCGTCTACAGCCCGGGATCCCTCGTGAGGGACCCGGGGGAAGAAGAAGCCATCACTGCCGGCCCGCGGCCAACTTCTACCGCGGGGCCGGCATGGACTTACCATCACCCCTGGAGGGGAGCTTCGACCATCGGCCCTGCGGTCTGCGGTGCTTCTTGCTGCGGCGCGGCGGGAACCTTAAATCTTCGACCGCCGGCCTGCGGCCTATACCAGCCTGAAGCCGCGGTCTCCGGTGGGGAAGAGCCGATCCTGGACTTACCTTGACTTTGACTTTGTCCCTTACCATCTGGACGCCCGCAGCAACGGCTGCGGAGGTGGAGGTCCCGACCACGGGGGAAAATGGAGGAGGTCTGACCAAGCTCTGTGCCTTCCACCACAGTGATGAATGCTGTGGTGGATGTTTGTGTAAAATGTTTATTGTGGTTGTGTGTTCTTTATTACTGTACCGCTGCTGGCAACCCAATTACCACCGACCCTGGTTGTGTGGCAAATAAAATTCTATCTATCTATCTAAACCCATCGAACCCCCACTAAAACCCTCTAACCCCACCATTCCACTCTAAACACCTCTACGCCCCTTCAAACCGCTCTAAAGACCTAGAAACCCCTCTAAAGCCCTCTAGAAGACCCCCCGGCGGTCGTTGGCATGTCCCGCGACCGGTGAAGCCGCGCCGGGCGATGTACGCCCCGCTCCGGGTCGTTCCAACCCCGCGACACGGGCGGGAGAAGTTGCGTTGCGTGAGCTCCGAAAAACGGTCTCCCACCAGGACCCGCGAGCTCCCGATGTCACCGTCCACCGGACCTGCGGCTGGTGCCTCCGAGATCCGGAGTCGGGCCGCAGCAGCGAGTCACCACCGCTCCCCACGCTCCGAGGCCGGCCAGCCGCACGATGTTGAGTAGTCTGCAGCTCCGCAGGTTCCGGCTGGAGGCCGCTCCACGGTGCTCGGCCCCAACGACAACGGAGACTCGACAGGAAAATATTCGGGTCACCAGTACAGGGAAGACATTTAAAAGTCCTCCCCGCCCCCCACATATACACAGTAAAAACAATATGAGTATAGGAGCAGGGAGGTTCTACTGCAGTTGTACATGGTCTTGGTGAGACCACACGTGGAGTATTGCGTACAGTTTTGGTCTCCAAATCTGAGGAAGGACATTATTGCCATAGAGGGAGTGCAGAGGCGGTTCACCAGACTGATTCCTGGGATGTCAGGACTGTCTTATGAAGAAAGACTGGATAGACTTGGTTTATACTCTCTAGAATTTAGGAGATTGAGAGGGGATCTTATAGAAACTTACAAAATTCTTAAGGGGTTGGACAGGCTAGATGCAGGAAGATTGTTTCCGATGTTGGGGAAGTCCATGACAAGGGGTCACAGCTTAAGGATAAGGGGGAAATCCTTTAAAACCGAGATGAGAAGAACTTTTTTCACACAGAGAGTGGTGAATCTCTGGAACTCTCTGCCACAGAGGGTAGTCGAGGCCAGTTCATTGGCTATATTTAAGAGGGAGTTAGATGTGGCCCTTGTGGCTAAGGGGATCAGGGGGTGTGGAGAGAAGGCAGGTACGGGATACTGAGTTGGATGATCAGCCATGATCATATTGAATGGCGGTGCAGGCTCGAAGGGCCGAATGGCCTACTCCTGCACCTAATTTCTATGTTTCTATGTTTCTAATATAAAAATACCACATTCAACGGGACAGGGGCCACTGCAACGTAGGTCGCGTCGACAACCGGAAACCGGAATTAGAGGGGTTTAGAGGTGCTTAGAAGGGGGTTCAGAGGGACTTAGATGTGCTTAGAAGTTTTTAGAGGGGTTTAAAGGGGTTTTGAATGATTAAGAGGGTTTTTAAAGATTTCGAGGGGTTTCGAGTGTTTTAGAGGTGTTTTGTAGAGTGTTAGAAGGGTTTAGAGGAGTTTAGAGGGCTAGAGGGGTTTCCAGATATTTAGAGGGCCTTAGAAGCGTTTAGAGTGGTTTAGCGGGGGTTAGTGGGATTTCGTTGAGTTTAGAGGTGTTTAGATACGTTTAGAGTGCTTTAGAGGACTTTATTTTGGGTTAGAGGGGTTTAGATTTGTTTAGAGGGCTTTAGAGTTGTTTAGAGTGATTTAGAGAGTTTTAGAGGGGTTTAAAGAAGTTTAGAGGGGTTTAGGCTTAGAGGGGTTTTATTTTAGAGGGGTCTAAGGGAATTTAGCGGGCTTTAGTGGTTTAAATGTGTTTACAGGGCTTTAGATGGGTTTAGAGCGGTGAAGATGGGTTTAGAGTGGTTAAGAGAGGTTTAGAGGTGGGTAGAGGGGTTTCGACGGGTTTAGAGGTATGTAGAGTGGTTTAGAGGTGGGTAGACGGGTTCAGAGGGGCTTAGGTTTAAAGGTGTTTAGAGGGGGTTTGAATGATTTAGAGGGGTTTCGAAGGATTTAGAGGGGGTTAGAGGGTTTCGAAAGGTTTTGAGGGGATTAGAGGTATTTAGATGCGTTTGTAGGGGATTAGAGGGATTTCCAGGTGATTCATGGGATTTAGAGGGGTATAGAGTGTTCTAGAGGGGTTTAGATGGATTTAGAGGGGGTTAGAGGGCTTTAGAGGTGTTTAGAGGGCTTTAGATGGGTTTAGAGCGCTTTAGAGGGGTTTCGAGGGGTGTAGAGGTGTTTAGAACGGTATAGTGTGGTTAGAGGGTTTTAGATGGATTTCGAGGGTTTCCAGGTGTTTAGAAGTGTTTAGAGGGGTTTGGATGTGTTTAGAGTAGGTTTGGATGTGTTTCGAGGGCTTTACAGAGTTTAGAGCGGATTAATATGGGTTTAGATGGGTTTTGAATGGTTTCGAGGCGTTTAGAGGGCTTTGATGGGTTTCGAGGTGGTTGGAGTGGTTTATAGAGTTTTAGATGGGTTTAAAGAGGTTTAGAAGGGTTTAGAGTGGTTTAGAGGGGTTAAATGGGTTTAGAGGGCTTTAGAGGGGTTTATGAGGGGTTTACGTGGGTAAAGGAGGTTAGAGGGGTTGAGATGGGTTTAGTAGGGTTTAACCAGAAAACCATAAAATTACAGCACAGAAAACAGGCCATCTCTGCCCTTCAAATCCGTGCCGAACACTTATTTCCCCCTATTCCCATCTACCTACACTCAGACCATAACCCTCCATTCCTTTCCCGTCCATATACCTATCCAATTTATTTTCAAATGATAAATTCGACCCTGCCTCCACCACTTCCACTGGAACCTCATTCCACACCGCTACCACTCTCCGAGTAAAGACGTTGCCCCTCAAGTTACCCCTAAACTTATGTTCCTTAATTCTCAAGTCATGTCCTCTTGTTTGAATCTTCCCTACTTTCAATGGAAAAGCTTATCCACGTCAACTCTGTCTAACCCTCTCATCATTTTAAAGACCTCTATCACGTCCCCCCTTAACCTTCTGCGCTCCAACGAATAAAGACCTAACATTCAACCTTTCTCTGTAACTTAGTTGCTGAAACCCAGGCAACATTCTAGTAAATCTCTTCTGTACTCTCTCTATTTTGTTGACATCCTTCCTATAATTAGGGGACCAAAATTGTACACCATACGCCAGAATTGGCCTCACCAATGCTTTGTACAATTTTAACATTACATCCCAACTTCTATACTCAATGCTCTGATTTATAAAGGCCAGCACACCAGAAGCATTCTTTACCACCCTATCTACATGAGATTCTACTTTCAGGGAACTGTGTACAGTTATTCCTAGATCCCTCTGTTCAACTGCATTCCTCAATTGGCTACCATTTACCATGCACGTCCTATTTTGATTTGTCCTGCCAAGATGTAGCACCTCACACTTATCAGCATTAAACTCCATGTCATATTTCAGCCCACTCTTCCAAATTGCCTAAATCTCTCTGTAGACTGAAAATCTACTTCATTATCCACAACACTATGTATCTTAGTATAATCTGCATACCCCTCTAGAACACTCAAACCCCCTCTAAACCCCTTTAAACTCCTGGAAATCCCTCCAATCCCCTTCAAACTCCTATAAATACGTCTAATCCCCTCCAAACCCCTTGAAACCTTTCGAAACCCTCTAACCCCCTATAACTCCCTAGAATCCCCTCGAAACCCCTCTATATCCTTCCATCACTCTCGAATCCCCTCTAAACCCTTCTAAGCCCCTCCCAGCCCGTCCAAACCGCTCTAAAAACGTGTAAGCCCCTTTGAACATCTCAACCCATCTAATCCCCTCTAACCCCCTCTAAACCCCTCTAAAACACTCTTACCCCCTCTATCCCTTCTAAACCCCCTCCAAACCTCTCCAAACCCCTCCAAACCCCTCGAAAACCCTTTGAAGCCTTCTAAACCCCTCTAAAGTAAACGTCATTAAACCCTCAAAATCCCTCTAAACACATCTAAACACCTCTAAACACATCTAAACCCCTCTAAAGCACTCTAAACCACTCGAAACCCCTCGAACCCCTCTAAATCCCCTCTAAACCCTTCTAAGACTATCTAAACCCTTCTAAACCCCTCTAAGCCCATCGATACCCCTCTAGCCCTCTAAACCACTCTAAACCTTTCCAACACTCTCTAACCCTAACCCTAAACGCTTCGAAACCAATCTAAAACTATTTAAACCACTCCAAACACCTTGAAACACCTTTAAACCCCTCTAAACCACTCTAAAACCCTCTAAAACCCTCAACTGCTCTAACCCGCTCTTAACCGCGCTAACCGCCTCTAAAGCCGCGTAAACACCTTTAAGCCCATATAAACTCTTCTAAACCCCTCTAGCCCCCTCTAAATGACTCCAATGCCCTCTAAACCCCTCAAACCCGCTCTAAACTCCTAAAAACCCCTCTAAACACATTGAACACCCCCTAAAAACTCCTATAACCCCCTCTAAACCACTTTAAATCCCCCCTAAACCCTTCTAACACTCTATAAACCACTCTAAACCACTCGAAACGCTTCGAAACCCCTTTAGATCATTCGCAACCCCTTTAAACCTTTCTAAGCCCCTCGGAACCCCTCTAAACAAGTCTAGGCCCCTTTAAACATGTCTAACCCCCTCTAAGACCCTCTAATCCCATCTAAACCCCTCTAAACCACTCTACCTCCTCTAGCCCCCTCTAAACCCCTACAACGCCCTCTAAACCCATCGAAACCTCTCTAAACCCCTTGAAAACTCTCTAAACCACCAAATGCCTTTAAACCCTTCTAAGCCCTCTAAACACCTCTAAACCCCTCTAACCAGTCTAAGCCACGCTAAACCCATCTACACCCCCTCTAAACCAATCTAACTGCTCTAAAACACTCTAACCCCCTCTAAACCACTCCAAACCCCTCGAAAACCCTCTAAAACCCTCGAACACTATACCTCCCTAAACACCCCTTCTAAACACCTCTAAACCCCTCTAAACCATTCTCAACCCCTCTAAACCACTCTAAACCCCTCTAAAACATTCCAACCCCCTCGAAACACCTATAACCCCTCGAAGCCACTAAACCACTCTGACCCCCTCTAAAGCACTCTAAACCTTTTAAACCAAATCTAAACACTTCTAAATCCCTCTACACCCCTCGAAACCACTCTAATTCCTTCAAAACCATTCGAAACCCCTCTAAACACTTCTAAGCCACTCTAAGCCCCTCTGAACAGCTCTAAACAGCTATAAGCCCCATCCAAACCCCTCTAAACTCATCTAACCCCCTCTAACCGCCTCTACCCACCTCGAAATGCCTCTTAACATTCTAAACCCCTCTAAACCGCTCTAAATCCCTCTAAATACCTATAAACAACTCTAGTCCTCTAAACCCTCTAAGGCCCTCTAAACGCCTCTAAACCCTTCTAAACCCTTCTAAACCAATCTAAAACTCTTTAAAACGCTCTAAACACCTCTCAACCCCTCTAAACCACTAAACCGCTCTAAACCTCTCCCAACCCCTCTAAATCCATCTAAAACCCTTTAAAGCCCTATAAACACATCTAAACCCGCTCTGAACACCTCTAACCACATCTAAACCCAGAAGCTGTAGCACCCGCTTCTAAACCCCTCTAAACACTTCTAAGGCACTCTAAGTACATCTGAACCCATCTAAACACCTTGAAGCACCTCTAAACCCCTCTAACCCCCTCCAAACCCATCTAAACCCCTCTAAAACCCTCCAAAGCCCTCCTAACACCTCTAACCCCCTCTATCCCCTCTAACCCCCTCTAAACCCCTCTAAACCCCTCTAAGCCCCTCTAACCGCACTATTCTCCTCTAAACCCCTCTACAGCCCTCCAACCCCCTCTAAAGCCCACTAAACTCCTCTAAACCACACTAATGCCCTCTAAACACCTCTAAAGCCCTCTAAACCCCTCTACCCCATTCTGAAGCACTCTAAACACTTCTAAAGCCATCTAAACACTTCTAAATCCATCGAAAACCCTCGAACCCATTCGAAACCCCACGAAACCACTCTAAATCATTCAAAACCCTTCAAAGCCACTCTAAACACTCTAAGCCCCTCTAAGCCACTCTGAATCTAAAACTCTTTAAACCACTCTAAACCTCTAAAACCCTCTAAACCATTCTCAACCCCTCTAAACCACACTAACCCGCTCTAAACCTCTCTAAACCCCTCTAAATCCATCAAAAACCCTTTAAAGTCATTTAAGCACATCTAAACCCCCTCTAAACACGTCTAACCGCATCTAAACCCAGATGCTACAGCACCCGCTGATTTTATTCTAAACCCATCTAAACACTTCTAAGGCACTCTAAGCACATCTGAACCCATTAAACACCTTGAAACACCTCTAAACCCATCTAACCCCCTCTAAACCCATCTAAACCTCTCCACAAACCGTCTAAAGCCCTCTAAACACCTCTAAAGCCCTCTAAACCCCGCTAACCCCCCCAAAGCACTCTAAACACTTCTAAACCCATCTAAACACTTCTAAATCCCTCAAAACCCCTCTAAACCCCTCGAAAACATTCAAAACCTCTCTAAACCACTCTAAATCCTTCGAAACCCTTCTAATCCCCTCTAAACATTCTAAGCCCCCTCTAAGCCACTCCGAACAGCTCTAAACAACTTTATCCATGTGATAAAAATTTCTCCCAACTGAAATTTTTGCAATACTGTAAAAATATATTTCCATTCTACTTGGTCAAATGCTTTTTCTGCATTTAATGAAATAATTGATGTCTTCTTTATCGTTCTGTGTGAGTGCATTATGTTAAAAAGGCATCTCAAATTGTTAAACAAGTGTCTGTTGGGTACAATCCCAGTTTGATCCGAGTGTATTAATTTATTAACGTATTTACTTAATCTTCTTGCCAAAGTTTTAGGTAATATTTTCTGATCTGTATTTAGCAGCGCAGTTGCCCTATATGATCCCGGGTCTTCCAGATCTTTATCTTTTTTGGGTATTAGTGCGATAGTTCATTCAGCTAATGTTTGTGGTAATGTCTGTTCTTTAAATGCGTATGTATAAACGTTGTATAAACACGGGGAAATTACCTCGTAAAATAGTAAGATTAAACGAGAACTTACCAGTTTGAAGTTTGATCTGTATTTTATGAGGAGTTACGATGAGGGATTACGTGAAGAACCCGCCTCAGGACGCATGTGCGGCATACTTCAAAGCAGCGGTGTGGAATCACAGATAGACACGAGTATTTGAAGTAACATAGTAAAGAAATAGAGACATCAATTGATCAGTTTGATCCATATAATGAGGGTTGGAGCGGAGGGCACGTAATCCCTCATCATAACTCCTCATAAAATACAGATCAAACTTCAAACTGGTAAGTTCTCGTTTAATCTTACTATTTTACTTCGGAGTCACGCGAGTGACTACGTGAAGATTTCAAAGCTCTGTGATTTCAACCCGTGTAACAGCTATTACTACACCACTGCCGAATACTTTGAGGGAGGAAGTGTGTTATCGTAATCAACCAATGAATCTGTTTATAGAAAAACACAATGGTATTTTTACAATAACAATGAATAAATTTAAATACTCCCCTGGGCTAATTTAAATATTTGCAGACTGGAATCTTTCCTGCAAATAAAAACAGGTTTTGTCAACAGTTTATAATATTTTTTTTCTCTGAACGTTTTACCCCCACCATTCTGGTGTAGCCAGGACGTGGTTTATAGGCACGTCCATTCTTTTGCCGTTGACGTGGAAGCTTGTCCTGTGGAATGAAAACTTTGTACATGTTAGTTTTATCCCAGGAGCTTTAGTACCTGCTTGAGCCATCCCAAAATGGCTCGTTACCCGACCACAAGGTTTTTTGTGACCATCCCACAAGGCTTTTCATCTCCCTCGAATATTTAGGTTGTGTCTATGTAGGGTAATAGGGTCATGGCACATTACCGTGTTTTCTGGCGGGTAAGCCCGGATTTTATGACTGGATAAGGTGTTCCTGGTCTGGTTTGACCATTCCCTGGACAATGATAGAGATCTGGTCTGAAGCTATGAGCATGGTGTCCAGTTGCAATAGGAGTAGTGACTGGACCCTCTGTGCTGCTCCGAGTGCCCTCAACATATGTGTTTAGAGCATAGATGGTTCAGGTTGAGGGATCTGGCTGGTGGGCATCCCCTGAGGTATGGCAGTACCACTGTGACATCCCATATATGGGTCTACCTGGTCTAGGGGTTTAGAGTTGTATACCCTTCATAGATTTACCACCAGCCAGTGACCCCATGGCCTGTTGTCCTGTAGCTGTTTTGAAAAAACAGGCAGGGTAATTCTAGCTGTGTTGATGGTACTGTAGCCGAATCCTTCATCATGGTGAAGGTTCACCAGGAATTCCAGTTCGTAGTAACTGTATCGGTTGAGTAGGTTATCCCTGTATCCTTGCAGTACTTCTCTTGATGCTGGACAAGTGCTGTAGTCCAGTGGATGTTCAGAGGGATGCTGACATGGTGTTGACGGTCCGTTATAATAATCCCAGTCCCAGAAGTGGTTTGTGCAGAATCTGCAACCCAGGAGCTTGAATTTCCCATGGCACAGATGATTTGTGCCCGGCTCCGAGTGTTAATAATTCTGGGTCACTGGGGAATACCATCAAAGTTTCAACAACCATGTCATGGAGTATTGGGAACAATGGCTGCGTAAGTCAGTCAGGTATTATCAAAATACCTGAATCAGAGTCCTTTTTACTGTGCGTAGTCCCCGACTGATGAGGCAGAAGGGAAGAAATACATAGAAATAATTTCACCAATCCAGCGCGAACGCATTTGCTGCCCCAGGGTCTGGTTCCCACGCGACATACATAGGACATCACCCAAACACCTGGTGATTTAGCGTTGATGCAGATAATCGATATCTGGCGTGTCATATAGCTTGATAGTTTTATTGAAACATTTTTATAAAACATCTAATCGTTGTTGTCATTAAATTTATGTGACCTGGTGTCTGTCACTGTATTTAGCTTACCTGTCAGGTAAGTTGCTGATAGTCAAATACATCTTTGGACACACCATTGCTAAATTGTGTTGACCAACTTGTCGCATGATACCGACTTTATGCCGCCCATATGGTTAATGTAGGCCACCACCCTAGTGTAGTCTATTTATAACCGTACATGCAAGTGCTTTAATCCATAAAATTCATCCAAACATTTTTTAGATAATTAATGCCCAGTATAAGTGGTAAGCCCACCACTGTCTTTCTGATATTACTTCAGTGGGTAACTTCATGAGACGCTCAATGACAACCTATATGTCGTTTTTGATACTAAGGTCCGAATTATGTAGACAGAAAAGCTACCATTTTCCCAATTACTCTGTTACTTGTCGAGTAGTTGGTAGTTTGTTGACCATTAATTTGTTGCATGTTTGTGCCAATTCAACTATGTTGTCTCTTGGCAACATTATAGTCACGTAGACTGAATTAATATGAAACCCAAGATAGTCCAGGAAAGAGCTCTATATGCTGGTAGGAACCAGACCCACCTACCTCCATGGTTATTGGCGGTTTTGTCTTTTCTGTTTTCTGAGTGCTTTGTTCTGACGACGTGCTGGCGACGTTGGGGGGAGGCGCATTTTCCAGGGTGTCCGCGGCGGGCCCTGATCTAAAAGATCTTTGGGGATAATGCGGCCCCAAGCGTTCACCAGTCCCATATTCTAGACGTCGACTGGTGGATGCCGTGGGGTGCTGCCGCTTGGGTATCGGAGGTCGTGGTTTGCTCATCCCGGGGCCTGCCCTCATGATGCCGAAGGTTTTTGATGCCTCTTCCATCTCCTTCAGCTTTTTGTTCAGATCTCTCCCAAATAGCAGTGAGTCTGCCTCCGCAGCTGGGGCTTTACACAAGCCTGCAAATTTGGGATTGAGGGCGGGTCTTATATTTTCCCTCCGGAGATTGTTTAGTTCGAATTGTGTGGTACACCTTAATGCCAGCACATCCTGCTGGTATGTATTCATCTTCGTTGTCTCCACAGAACGAGCATAGGCTGTGATAGCTGACGTCAGGAGCCTTAGGATCCGCTGTAGCTTGAGTTTTTGTGCCCGCATAAGGGCCCCCACATTTTCCCAGATTTTGCTGTTGAGACTTTTTTCCCTTAAGGGCCTCACAGTTCTCTGGTGCTGTATGTTCTTGCAGCACCTCGGCGAGCACCTTCTCCAGTAGAGGTTTGTTGGATAGGTGATTAATACTGGCTGCCATTTTTTGGCTCCAGCGGTGCTCCAGCCCGTGGGGTTGCTACGAAGCAGTCCACCACACCCAACAGCTGTTCCTGATCCTGCACCCCATGCATACTCCCGATTTCGTCCGCCTGCCCCATTTCCCGACCAGCCCTGCCCTGGTCACCAATGCTAGCCTCCTGCTCCAGCCCGTGGTATGAAGTAGCAAAGGGCAGTGCCTGACACGACACTATGGAGGAGGTACCTGTCCTGTCTCGCCGGGAGCGCTGCTGTTCCCGGTGGACCATCTCCTCCAAGAGCTGCTGAATGCAGCTCAGGCGGCTGTCTCTCTTCTGCTTTGGTGGAGACATGTCCCCCTCCGACGAATCGGAGACGACCGGCCATTTGGCTTCCTGGCCGCTTTCCCAGTCCGCCGTGCAGGCTCTGGCGAGACTGGGCTTGGCTCGGTCTCAGGGATAGCGAACCGCTCTGAGAGCGACGCTGCCGCCGGTTGCTGCCCCGCTGGTAGAGTTGGAGCGGAGCAGTTTCTCTTTGCGCGTTTTCTGCGTTGTGTTCCTGAAAACCTGCAAAAAACACAACTGCAACTTACCTCTCCAATGCCCAAGAGCCGCTCCTGCAGCTTAGGCGGCTGTCTCTCCCCCTCCTGGGTGGAGAGACGTCCCAGTCCGATGTCGGAACCACCGGCCGGATTTGCATACATCCAGCCCGCTGCTCAGGCGCTAGCGGGGCTGGGCTCGGTCGCGGTGTCGGGGTAGCGGACCGCCCGCTAAGCGCTCCTACCGCCTGTTGCTGTCCCCGCAATGAGACGCTCCTCCGTCGAGCGGGCAGGTGCAGCGTTCTTCCCAGCCCGCTGCTGAAGTGCTGACGGGCTTGGTGCAGTGTCGGGAGCGGGTCGCTGGTTAGCGGTCCTGCCGCGGTGCGCTCTCTCTCTCTCATGCACTCGGGCTGCTGTTAGAGTGCAGCGCACTCCACACCAACACTGCGTAGTGGGTCCCCCCTTCATCGGCTCCGATGGTCGGAAGCCTCCGCCCGCCCGCCTGCCTGGCCAGCTACTCGAGGGGCGAGCGAGGACTGAGGGGAACCTCCAACGAGTGCAAGCGCCGTCTTCTCCGTTGTCGCCCCTGTGTGGAGTGGTACCGGCACCGGCCCAGCTCCCAGTCCGTGGTCCGCCGTGTGTGCGGTCCTGGTGGCGTCTTTCCCCCCTTCCGCGAACGGAACACTCCTTCCCCGGAGTCCAAGGGGGCCGCTTGCATGCCCTACGGGGAACAAGCAGACGCGAGGGGCTGTTAAAATAAAGGTAAGTACTTACCTAAAGCTTAGTTTTTCAGATTGTAGCGGGAGCCCTGTCTCCCGCCTGCTGCTGTTGCCTGCTGAAACGTAATGCCGCACATGCGTCCTGAGGCGGGTTCTTCACGTAGTCACTCACGTGACTCCGAAGTAAAATCTTTTATAACATGCGTTACTAAACCCGTCTGGTTTGATTTTTTGGATAGTATGGTCCTTTTCAACTTTTCTCAACTGGCGTGCTAGATGTTTGTGTGGTTTGTCGCCAAATTCAAAATTTTCTTGTTTAGTAATTGGAAATAGTCTGATAACTCTTGCAGAGAGAATTTAATTTAGCTTACATTTTAATAATGCTATCTTATTATGTTTATCCATAGTTGGATCTATTGCGTTTTCTGAGTCAAGTTGTCTGATCTGTTCTTCTAGTTGCAATTGTTCCATCCTATTCTTTGTGTTTTGATATGCTTGATATGAAATGATAGAACCTATAATAAAAGCCTTAAAATATTCCCATAATAATGAGGGCGAAATACCTGGAGTATCATTGGTCTCAAAAAAGTTCCATCTGTTCTTTTAAATATTTACAACAGTCTGGATTATTTAGTATTTGAGGATTAAACCTCCAGAACGAGTTTATATTAAACATTCCTTCTAGTTTTAAGGAGAAGGTTAGCGGGGAATGATCGGAAATAGTACTATTAGGGTATATGTTTTTTTTAATTGATTTTTTCTCAAGCAAAGTGGCTGCTCTTCCACTCTGTCTCCCGCTTCTCAAATTAGAAAAAAAAAACACCCTGGGAAATCTTCTCTGCACTCATTCTAGCTTCATGTCACTGTGGCGTCACCTGGTGGTCAGACCACTTGCTGTCGAACCCTTGTCCGTTGTTACGAGGACTGTCACGTGATGTCATGTGTTAAGGGGAGTGTCCTGCTACATCAGCAGATCTTACCTTGAGATCATCAGTCAACATGTAGAGGAGCACTAGTCAAAACCCTCTAGCAGCATCAGCAGCAGCAGCAGCAGCAATGACTCTTATGTTAGAGAGTACCAAACTCACATGTATATTAAACTTATCTTGCTAATAAAGTAACCGTTTGATAAAAATCCGCAATAACATGGCTCAATGATTACCGCCCTGTAGCACTCACTCCCATAATGATGAGGTGCTTCTAGAGGCTGGTCAGGGACTATATTACTTCCAGACTCCCCTCCACACTTGAACCGTTCCAGTTTGCTTACATGCCAAACCGCTCCACAGAGGACGACATATCCTCCGTACTCCACCTGAGCCTGGCACATCTAGAGGAGAAAAACACACATGTGCGAATGCTGTTCGTGGACTTTAGTTCAGCGTTCAATACAATCATCCCTCAGCACTTGGTAAGCAAATTGGGTCCATTGGGCCTCAGCACCCCCTTGTGTAACTGGCTACAGGACTTCCTCACTGACAGATCTCAGTCAGTGTGGGTTGGAAACAACACCTCCAACATCATCTCTCTGAGCACCGGTTCCCCTCAGGGCTGTGTCCTGAGTCCACTGCTGTTTACCCTGATGACCCACGACTGTTGTGCCAGGTTTAGTACAAACCACATCATGAAGTACGCAGATGACACAACAGTGGTGGGCCTTATCCGGAACGACAATGAGCTGGCTTACAGGGAGGAGATGAAACTACTGGTGGACTGGTGCAACATGAACAATCTGATCCAGAATGTTGACAAAACAAAGGAGGTCATCATTGACTTCAGGAGAAACCGGCACAGTCACACACCACTACACATTAATGACATCGAAGTGGAGCTGGTCAGTAGCACAAGTTCCTGGGGGTGCTGACCTGGTCAAATAACATCACATTATTAGTTAAGAGAGCGCAGCAGCGTTTGCACTTTCTGCACCGGATGAGAAGAGCTCACCTCCCCCATCCCATCCACACCACTTTCTACAGGGCCACCATAGAGAGCATTTTGACCAGCTGCATCTCTGTGTGGTTTGGGGACTGCAAAGCCTCCAACTGAAAGCCCGTGCAGAGAATGGTGAGGACGGCTGAAAAAATCATCAGGACTTCTCTTCCTTCAATCCGGGACATTGCGTGCAAACGTTGCTTGTCGAAGGCCAACAGCATTATAAAAAAACCCACACATCTCCATCATGGACTGTTCACTCTGCTGCCCTCGGGTAAAGGGTATCGCAGTATAAGGAGCAGAACGGCCAGGTTTTGCAACAGCTTCTTCCCCCGAGCCATCAGACACTTGAATTCCATATAATGTGCCGCCACTATTATCTATTTTATCTTTTTATCTAATTTATCTTTTTATCTATTTAATCCTTTTGTTATTTTACGTTGCACGGTGAGCCAGATGCAACAACATTTTGTTCAGACTTGCATTTGTTAGTGTATTTGTGTAGGCTAATAAAGTCTTTGATTGATTGATCACAAATTTTGGACTCGCTACATCCATTTTCTTAAAGCAGGGTGATCAAAATTGAACACAATACCCCAAATGTGATTTCACAGATATCTTGTACCATATTGTCCCGATTTCTGTACAGATAAAGGCCAGCTTCATTTTCAGAGTGAATGGTAGGTCCCTGGGGAGCATTGGTAGACCGGAAGGATCGATAAATACATGCACAGTTCCCTTAAACTGGTGTCATAAGTAGATAAGTTGGTAAACAATGCTTTTGGTACATTGGCCTTCTTCAGACAGGGTATTGAGTATAAAAGTTGTAATGTTCTGTCAAACTTGTGCAGGACATTTGTGAAGCCACATTTGAGTATTGTGTTCAATCTTAGTTACAAAGAAAAGCTTTTTGTTGCATGCTAAACATTCAGGGAAAAGAGTATATGTGAATACAATCAAGCTGTCCACAGTGTCTGGACACGGGATAAATGGACTCGCGTTTAGTGCAAGATAATGTCCAGTCAAGTTGATTAAAGGTGGCGGTTGATGACCCTGCTCTAGTTGGTTACAGGACGGTTCAGTTGCCTGATTACAGCTGGGAAGAAACTGTCGCTGAATCTCAAAGAGTCATAGTCAAAGAGTGGTACAGCGTGGAAACTGACCCTTCAGCCCAAACTGCCCACATCGGTCAACATGTGCCATCTACATTAGTCGCACTTGCCTGCGATTGCCCATTTCTCTCTAAACCTGTGTTACCCGTGTATCTGTTTAACTGTATTTATACATTGTCCAGCCAATAGATTACGTTTTTACTATTCGTTGCCCAATAATAGTATAAGAAGTTGGGGACATGGATTGTTCACTCTGCTGCCCTCGGGCAAAAGGTATCGCAGTATAAGGAACAGAACGGCCAGGTTTTGCAACAGCTGCTTCCCCCGAGCCATCAGACTCTTGAATTCCATATCATGTGCCGCCACAAAGCTGGGTGGCAGTGTGAACTGCGAGGAGGATGCTAGGAGGTTGCAGGGTGACTTGGACAGTTGAGTGCGTGGCCAGATGCATGGCAGATGCAGTATCATGTAGATCAATGTGAAGTTATGCACTTTGCCGGCGAGAACAAGGAAGCAGATCATTATCCCAAAGGTGTCTGATTAGGAAAATGTGAAGTGCAACAAGACCTGGATATCCTTGTACACCAGTCACTGAAAGTAAACATGCAGGTACAGCAGGCAGTGAAGAAAGCTATTTACAATATATTTACAATATATATCAATGATTTAGATGAAGGAAGAAGCTAATGGTATGTAAGCCTTCATAGCGAGAGGATTTCAGTATAGGAGTAAAGAGGTCCTTCTGCAGTTGTACAGGGCCCTGGTGAGACCACAACTGGAGTATTATGTGCAGTTTTGGTCTCCTAATAGGAGGAATGACATCCTTGCTATTGAGGCAGTGCAGCGTAGGCTCACGAGGTTAATCCCCGGAATGGTGGGACTGTCATATGTGGAAAGTTTTGAAAGACTGGGCTATTTACTGGAATTTAGAAGGATGAGAGGGTGTCTTTAGAAACATATAAACTTATAAAAGGACTGGACAAGCTAGATGCAGGGAAATGTTGTTCGAATGTTGGGGGAGTCCAGAACTAGGGGCCACGGTCTAAGAAAAAAGGATAGGGCATTTAAAACTGAGATGAGAAAAAACTTTTTATACCCAGAGAACTGTGAATTTGTGGAATTCCCTGCTACAGAAGGCAGTAGATGCCAATTCACTGGATGAATTTAAAAGAGAGTTAGATAGAGCTCTAGTGGCTAGCAGAATCAAGGGATATGGGTAGAAAGCAGGCACGGGTTACTGATTGTGGGTGGTCAGCCATGATCACAACGAATGGTGGTGCAGGCTCGAAGAGCCAAATGGCCTCCTCCTGCACCTATTTTCTTTGTTTCTTTGTTTTAGACACCACTAAATCCAGAATTGCCTTATCTCTGGTAGGCTCCAGTACATGTAGCTCTAGGAATCCATCTCAGAGGGCCTCTACAAACTCCCTTTCTTGGGGTCCAGAACGAACCTGATTTTCCCAGTCTACTTGCATATTGAAATCTCCCATAACCACAGAGGTTACATACACCTTTGTTACTGATGTAAATTGCACCCTATATCCAGGCCATTGTTTGGGGACCTGCAGATAACCCCCATTAGTGTCTTAAGGTACATGACAAATCAAAGCCTGCACTCATGGCCAAGGAGCCCACAATGGTCCATTGTTAGCAGTGGAGGACGTGATAATGAAGGGATACAAACATTGAAACTGGCTGGACGACTAGGGTGAGAGAGGAATGGAGAAAGAGGGAACGCAAGGGCTACTTGAAATTAGAGATATTCACACTGAAGATAGACACAAAATACTGGAGTAACTCAGCGGGACAAGTAGCATCTCTGAAAAGAAGGACTGGGTGACGTTTCAGGTCGAGACCCTGAATGTAGTCAGACTAATCAGACTAGTCAGGATAAAAGGAAATGAGAGATAGAGACTGATGTAGAGAGATATAAAACAACTGAATGAAAGTTATGTAAAATAGTAACAATGTAAGAGGAAACAGGCCATTGTTAGCTGTTTGCGAGGCGAGAACGAGTACCTGGTGCGTCTTGGGTGGGGGTGGGATGGAGAGAGAAAGGGAGTGCAGGGGTTGCTTGAAGTTAGAGAAAACACAATCATACCACTGTGTTGTAAGCACCCAAGCAAAATATGAGATGCTGTTCCTCTAATTTGCGATTAGCCTCACTCTGACAGTGGTGGCGGGCTACGAGTATCTCCACCTCTTTCCGCCTTCCACAGAGACCATTCCCCTGGTTAACTCATCCTTCCCACCCAAACCACCTCCTCCCCAGGTATCTTCCCTTGCAACCACAGGAAATGCAACACCTGTCCATATACCTCCGCCCTTGACTCTGTCCAGGGACCCCGGCAGACCTTTCAGGTTAAGCAGAGGTTCACTTGCACCTCCTCAAACATCATCTACTGTATACGCTGTTCGAAATGTCGACTCTTATACATCGGGGAGACCAAATGTAGACTGGGCGATCGTTTCGCTGAACACATTAGCTCAGTCCGCCTGGACCTACCTGATCTCCCAGTTGCTAAACACTTCAATTCCACTACCCATTCCCACACTGACATTTCTGTCTTGGGTCTCCTCCAGTTATCTGGCACCTCACCCACGTCAAACAATGATTCATTGAGAGCAATAAGGTGGATAAATCCACAATGTCTGATGGGATCTATTCCAGGTTATTGGGCAAGACATGAGAGGTAATTGTAGAGGACTGGTGAGCAGCCAATATTGTTCCATTGTTTATATAGAAAGTGAGTATTGATAATACATTAAATTGAAGGCCAGTGAGTTTTACGCCACTGGTAGGGAAGCTGTTCGGGAGAGGATTTTATTCATACTTAGAAGGAAGAGGGAGAATTAGGGAGAATTAGCACAGCTTACAGCTGGTCATATTTTACTCATTCGATTGAGTTTTTGATGATGTGATGAAGGATTGGATGTTGTCTAAATGGATTTTAGTTAGGCATTTGATAAAGTCCCTTATTCTAGGCTGATCCAGTAGATTAGTGGTCAGGGTGCAGGGTGGCTTGATTCAGAAATAGCTTATTCATAGGTGCTGGTGGTGGATGAGTGTTATTCTGGCTGGACGTCTATGATCAGTGGAGTTCTGTGCTGGACCTCTGTAAAAAACACACATCACTTGGATGTAAATGTAGACGGGTTAAATGTAGTAAGTTTGCAAACTACAAACATGGTGGTGTTATGGACAGTGAGGAAAGCTGTCAGTTAGATATAAATCAGTTATGGATATGGGGAGAGAATTTGCAGATGAAGCTTACTCTGAGCAAGTGTGCGATGTAGAGTCAAGTGTGTTTATTAATCATATCTACAGGCAACAGAACAATAATTCTTACTTCCAGCAGAATAACTGGTTTATAACCACAGTGTTAATAAAGATAATGAACCCAAAAAATCAACGTTAAACCCTAATATTAGTGCAAATAACCAAATGTCCTTAGTACATAAAAGGTAGAATAGTGCGGCACAGTACGGCTCTTTGGCCACAAACATTATGGGCCAAATGGTCTGTTCCTGTGCTGTACTGTTCCAAATTCTACAGAAATGGATTGAGAAATGGTAGATGGCGTTTAATCCAAGCATGTGAGAGGTGTGCACATTGTGAGGTTGTATGTAAGAAAAAATTAATGGCATGATCCTTGACAGCAATGCTGTACAGAGGCATCTGGGGTCAAAGTCCATATCTCTGTATGTGGCAACACAATTAGAGGGTTTTTAGCTACAGGGAGAGGGTACAGAGAGGTTTTGCCAGAATGCTCTGGATTAGAGGGTTTCAGCTACAGGAACAGGTTGGACAGACGTGGATTGTTTTCTCTGGATGCCAGAGGTTGATGGAGGACCTGATAGCGGCGATGTTACAATACTTACCTTGAGCGGCGCTGCAGTTCTGCCACTGGCCGTGTGTGCAACTTTGGCGCCTTTGAGGGGGGAGGGGGGGCGGGATTAAAATGCCATTTCTCCTGCCTGTCCAAGATATATTTTCTCGTGCTGCTAGCTGATGCAGAAAAATCGTTCCGACTTCCGTTCTCGGATGTTTAAAAAAAATCGCGGGACAATTTAATCGCTGGAGTAAAATAAAAAAGCTACTTCTAACGCCCTCAGCGTCTACAATGGATCTCACGTAGGGGACAAAACATAATGTAAGTTGTTTATTTTACATGTAAACTTGCTTCTTAGGATGACTATAATCCAAATTTAATTTGCGAAACTGTGATTTTGGCCCCATACAAATGTTTTTCTTGCCGATATGGGGTTCAAATTCACTGCACCCGCAACTTTGCAATCGATCGCGTTCCACAAAAACCCCCTCGCAAGATGATTTAAATGGCCATTAATTTACGTGAATTAAACATGAAATTCCGTCCATTTAGCCTATAAATTCATGACAATGAGATTTAAAAATCATGTTATATTGTGAATTTTTGTGTGAATGTTATTTGGACACTTAGGCTATTTAAAAATTGTAATCTTTTCTTAAGAAATGGATAGATGTTTAGATCTCGTAATTGAATTTTGTAATTAGCTACAATTAGGTAACTAACTATTTATATGCTTTAATTTTAAGTCATCCAAGTAAGATTGTTTCATATTTGTTTCAGAATGCTTCAATCTACAATAACTGAAAATGTCATTCAGTTATCTTAGTTTTTAAGAAAGTTATGGGCTTTTGACTGTCCTCGATCATAGCTTTTGAGTTAAGTCGATGGAAAAGCAATAGGGTACAAGATGCTAATTTCTATGGAGTATGGAAATGGCCATTACTTTTTTAATATTGAATCTGTTGCTGCTGTAGATTTGGGAGGAACAACAGCAGCAACAGATTAGCAAGAGATACCACTGATTGGCTCTAGCCCAAGTGTGAGGAGAGGGGTGAAAACAGTTGAAAACTGAGGAATTGGCTGTGTAAATTGGTAAATCAGGCAATTTATCAGTCAATTTAAGCAGGACAGCTCGAGGACCACGTCTCCCGTGGGGGCTGCGGGCAATCAGTGTGAACTGCATAGCCCAGGACAGGAAGGCTCTGCAGGAACGGAAGGGACGTCACGACCGCGGTGCCACAGGTGCTGTCGCCGAGGGAGGACGGACGGAGCCGCGGCTCGAGAGACTAACAGAGACTAACAGAGGCAAAGAGGTTTGCCACGCACTGCAAGGGAGCAGTGGACCAGACAGGAAGAGCGGAAGGAATTACCACTAGACAGCCAAACCAGTAGGTAATTTACGGCTGGGGTGAGTACTTTCCCATTTATAGGAGGTAGGATTATATAAATAAGGGGTGTATCAATACAGTAGGGGATTCTTAAATAGGACCAGTTAATTACTTATATAAGATGGGCGGTCAGGAGATGTGCCAATACTGCGAGATGTGGGAATTTGTCGACACCATTGATGTAGAAGATCCCTACAGCTGCAGTAAGTGTTTGAGGCTAGAGGAACTCCAGCTCCGCATTGATGAGCTGGAGACCCAACTTCATACGCTGCGGTACATCAGGGAGGGGGAGTATTACCTGGATGTTTTGTGCCAGGGGATGGTCACACCGACCAGTTTAACTAATTCAGTAGGCAGTGAGCAAGGAAAGGAAGGTGTGGCCATAAGCGAGGCAGGTAGGGGGAACCAGGAGGAGATGCGGCAGGAGCCACAGCCCTTGTCCCTGACGAGCATGACCGAGGCTCTTACTCAATGTAAGGACGGGATCAGGGGCTGTGGGAGGGATGAGCAACCTGGCTGCAGCACCGTGGATCAGGAGGCAATTCAAGAGGGGGGAGTTAGAAGAAATGCCGTAGTGATAGGGGATAGTATTATTCGGGGGGTAGATAAGGTTCTCTGCGGCCAGCAGAACATGTCCCGAAGGCTGTGTTGCCTACCCGGTGCTAGGGTTAAGGATATCTCTGCGATGCTGGAGAGAAATTTGCAGAGGGAGGGGGAGGATCCAGTGGTCGTGGTCCATGTGGGGACCAATGACATAGGAAGGACGAGGAAGGAGGATCTGCTGAAGGAGTTTGAGCAGTTAGGGAATAAATTAAAAAGCAGAACCTCGAGGGTACTGATCTCCGGATTGCTACCTGAGCCACGGGCCAAATCGGCGAGGGTACGTAAAATTAAAAAGCTAAATGCGTGGCTCAAAGACTGGTGTGGGAATAATGGGTTTGGTTTCTTGGGCCACTGGCACCAGTACTGGGACAGGGGGGATCTGTTCTGTAAGGACGGACTTCACCTGAACGGTGCTGGGACTGGGGTCCTGGCAAATCATATAACTAGGGCAGTAGAGAGGTCTTTAAACTAAGTAGCGGGGGGGAGGTATCAAGGGGGGTAATAACGGCAGGGGTAGAGGAAATAGAGCAGGGTATCAGTGGGGAAGCGGAAAGTCAAAATGTGACAGGAGACAGAATGTGTGAAGATAAAGCTTTAGATGTAAAAGGGGCAAAAACGGAAAGGAAGGGTAGTAAAAATCATCTGAAAGTGCTTTATCTAAATGCACGGAGTATTCGTAATAAGATAAATGAATTAACGGTGCAATTAAGTATATATAGTTATGATATCGTGGCCATTACGGAGACATGGCTGCAAGGGGATCAGGACTGGGAGTTAAATATAGAGGGGTACTCGACAATTAGGAAAGATAGACAGGAAAGAAAGGGAGGAGGGGTGGCCCTTTTAATAAGGGAGGGAATAACGGCAATAGAGAGGAAGGATATTGCGTTGAAGGATCAGGATAGTGAAACAGCTTGGGTACAGATAGAGAATAATAAGGGGAAAAAAACACTAGTGGGTGTAATTTATAGACCTCCAAATAGCTGTGACGCTGTTAGTCAGAACATAAATCTGCAAATAGTTGACGCATGTAAAAAGGGAACTGCTGTAATCATGGGGGACTTCAATTTTCATATTAATTGGGCAAACCAAACTGGGCAGGGTAGACTAGAGGAAGAGTTTATAGAATGTATTAGAGACGGGTTCCTAGAACAGTATGTCACAGAACCGACAAGGGGGGAGGCAATCTTGGATCTGGTCCTGTGTAATGAAGCAGGATTAATTAAAAATGTCATAGTTAGGGACTCGTTGGGAACAAGTGACCACAATATGGTCGAATTCCATATTCAAATAGAAGGGGAGCAGGTTGAAACTCAGGCTAGGGTGCTTAGTCTAAATAAGGGGGATTATGAAGGTATGAGGACTGAGCTGATCAAAGTTGACTGGGATAGCAGACTCAAGAATAAGACGGTACATGAGCAGTGGTGTACGTTTAAGGGTATACTGTATAACCTTCAAGAAAAATTTATTCCTATGAAGAAAAAAAGGGGTAAGGGTAAGAACAGTCAGCCATGGCTCAGTAAAACTATAAAGGATAGTATTCGGCTGAAGGCAAGGGCATATAAGGTAGCCAGAGATAGTGGGAGGGTAGAGGATTGGGAATCATTTAAAGGTCAGCAAAAAATAACTAAGAGATTAATTAAGACGGGGAAAATAGACTATGAAAGGAATTTAGCGAACAACATAAAAACTAATAGTAAGAGTTTTTATAGCTATATAAAAAGAAAAAGGGTGGCTAAGGTGAACGTTGGTCCATTGGAGGGTGAGACTGGAGAGTTGTTGGTGGGGAACATGGAAATGGCAAAGGCATTAAACGAGTATTTTGTATCAGTCTTCACCATAGAAGACACAAAAAATATTCCAACGCTGGATAAACAGGGGGCGGTAGGAATGGAGGAGCTAAATACTATTAAGATCACCAAGGAGGTGGTATTAGGGAAATTAATGAGACTGAAGGAGGATAAATCCCCTGGGCCTGATGGATTACATCCAAGGGTCTTGAGGGAGATAGCGGTGGGGATTGTGGATGCATTGGTGATAATTTTCCAAAACTCCCTGGAGGCAGGAACGGTCCCAGTGGATTGGAAAATGGCCAATGTAACACCTATATTTAAAAAAGGAAGTAAACAGAAGGCGGGTAACTATAGACCGGTTAGTCTAACATCGGTGGTGGGTAAAATGTTAGAGACAATTATTAAAGAAACACTAACGGGGCACTTGGATAAACATGACTTCATCGGACAGAACCAGCATGGTTTTGTGAAGGGGAAGTCCTGTTTAACGAATCTGCTCGAATTCTTTGAGGAAGTAACAACCCGGGTGGATAAAGGGGAACCGGTGGATGTGGTATACTTGGACTTCCAAAAGGCTTTTGACAAGGTGCCACATAAGAGACTATTGCTAAAAATAAAAAATTATGGGATTGGGGGTAATATATTAGCATGGGTAGAGGATTGGCTAACAAATAGGAAGCAGAGAGTGGGGATAAATGGTTCATACTCGGGATGGCAACCGGTAACTAGCGGGGTTCCGCAAGGGTCGGTGCTGGGACCCCAGTTGTTCACAATTTATATAAATGATTTGGAGGAGGGAACCAAGTGTAATATATCAAAATTTGCGGACGATACAAAAATGGGAGGAAAAGTAGGGGATGAGGAGGATAGGAAGAGTCTGCAAAAGGATATAGATAAGCTAGGTGAGTGGGCAACAACTTGGCAGATGAAATTTAATACTAATAAATGTGAAGTCATTCACTTTGGGAAAAAAAATGATAGGGCAAGTTATTTTCTAAATGAGGAGGAGCTGCGTTGTAATGCAACGCAAAGGGATCTAGGGGTATTAGTACATGAATCACTGAAAGTTAGTATGCAGGTGCAGCAAGCAATCAGGAAGGCCAATGGAGTTTTGGCCTTTATTGCTAGGGGGATTGAGTATAAAAACACGGAGGTCTTGCTGCAGCTGTACACAGTATTAGTGAGACCACATTTGGAATACTGTGTACAGTTCTGGGGTCCATACTTAAGAAAGGATGTACTAGCCCTGGAGGCAGTGCAGCGAAGGTTTACAAGATTAATTCCTGCAATGAGGGGATTGACATATGAGGAAAGGTTAAGTAGGCTGGAACTCTACTCTTTAGAGTTTAGAAGAATGAGAGGCGATCTCATTGAAACATATAAGATCGTGAGGGGCCTTGATCGGGTGGATGCACCGAGGATGTTCCCAATGATCGGGGAAACTAGAACTAGGGGACATAGTTGCAGAATAAGGGGGGGCTCTTTTAAAACTGAGATGAGGAAGAACTTCTTCACCCAGAGGGTGGTTAATTTATGGAATTCACTGCCCCAGGGAGCAGTGGAAGCAGAAACTTTAAATATATTTAAGACTAAAATATATGGTTTTTTAGCTGCCAAGGGGATAAGGGGCTACGGGGAGAGGGCAGGGATATGGACCTAGGTATGGTTAGTATAGTAAGACCTGAGTGATCTCCTGGACAAGTGTCGATCGCCTAGATTGGGGTCGGAGAGGAATTTCCCGGATTTTTTTCCCGAATTGGACCTGGGTTTTTATCCGTTTTTTTGCCTCCCCCAGGAGATCACGAGGTTCTTGGGGTGGAGAGGGGTGATAGCGGTATAAAGGGGAGGGTAGTGTCTTGTGTTCTGTGTCTTGTGTCTACTGTTTGTGGGTAAGTGTGTCTGTTTAGTGTTCAGCCATGAGCGAATGGCGGTGCGGGCTCGATGGACCTGGTGGTCTACTCTCGCACCTACTTTCTATGTTTCTATGTTTCTAAGATATGAAAGTGAATTAAGTGTCAAATTAAACTTCTTTTTATGCTTTATCTAATGGGATAAATTGCAGACTTGATTTCTAAAATCTCAAAATTTTGTAACATTTCTACTGATAGAAGTTTATAAAATGATGAGAGGCAAAGATAGGGTAGACAGTCAGAACCTATTTGCCTGGATAGTGAAATCAACAAAAAGAGGGCACAGCTTCAAGATGAGAGGAGCAAATTTAAGAGTAATTTTTTTACACAGGTGGAGGTGTCAGGAAGTCACTGCTGGGGTTGGTAGATGAGGCAGGTATATCCGTGGCATTTAAGAGGCATATGGATGTGCAGAGAATAGAGAGACATGGATGATGTGCAAGCAGATGTGTCACCCTTGGCATCATGTTCAGCATAGATTGTGGGCCGAAGAGCCTGTTCTAGTGTTGTACTGTTCTATGCTCTGTAACAATGACTCACTGTGTTTGCAGTTACCTGCTGCCGACTGTCTCCACTTCTCTCAGTTGCTCTGACTGCTTCTGTTTTTGCATGAATATCCTCCATCAATATTTGGATTTCCAGACGAGACAAATTTGGAATCATTGGGACTCAGCAGATGACACTTTCACACTTTTGAATATCATCTTTGTGAGTCACAGAAGGATGTCCAGAAAGTGGATAGCTTTAGTATTAGCTTGGGGAAAAAGAAAAAAAACTCATCTTTGAAATGGATGGCATAACATTGAATAAATACTGTGAATAGTGTTCACACTGCCCCCCTTCTCCCCCCACAGCCCTGTATCAACCCCACACTAAGCCCACTGCCCTGTATCAATCCCAGGTTTATCCTGTGGACAGGAGTACAATCAGTAAACGAGGTATAGAATGACTCAACAAGTCTTGTTTGCATCACTTCCTTGTATCTGCAGCCTTTCTATAACAGGGTAACCAGGATGATCACAATACACCTAATGCTGCCTCACCAACGTCTGGTGCTGCTGAAGGAGACAAGACCACTCACTGCCTTCTGTGGCAGAGAATCCCACTAATTCACAACTCTGGATGAGGAAGTCTCAGTCTCATCTCAGTGCTCGGCAAAAAGACATTTCAGGTAACATATTTTTAGTGAAGATTTTTGTAGCTGCATGTGATCATTAATTGAAACATATAGGATTATTAAGGTTTTGGACATGTTGGAGGCAGGAAACATGTTTCCAATGCTGGGAGAGCCCAGAACCAGGGGCCACTGTTTAAGAATAAGGGGTAGGTCATTTAGAATAAAGTTGAGGAAGCACTTTTTCACACAGTTATGAATAGATAATAGGTGCAGGAGTAGGCCATTCGGCCCTTCCAGCCAGCACCGCCATTCAATGTGATCATATCTGACCATCAACAATCAATACTCCGTTCCTGCCTTCTCCCCATATCCCCTGACTCCGCCATCTTCAAGAGTGGATTGGCAGTGGAGGCCAATTCTCTGGAGGCTTTCAAGAGAGAGATAGTTAGAGCTCTTAAAGATAGCAGAGTCGAGGGCAAAGGGGAGAAGGCAGGAACGGGGTGCTGGTTGTTGATGATCATAGCAATGTCTATTGTCTATTTCATGAATTATATATCTTTCGGGGATTATTTTACTGCTTATGTGTTAGAAAAATTCTAAGCTTATGTTACGTAAACTACCAGCAGGAAGCTTGAGAATCACTTTCAATTTATTGAAAATGCGTTTCCCCCTGAACCCCCACTGAGGGGCTGCCCCTGGACCCCACCGGGGGGCTAGCCAGCCTGTCGTAGAACAACCCCATTGAAGAAGATAACAGTGTTAAGCAGACCTCGATGCTGGTTGCAAAGGGGCTCACATAACAGTTCAAGCTCAGGGCCCCAAAAATGTAGATCCACCACTAGTCACAGGCCTCATGTCCAAGCAAAAACCTTCTACCATCACCATGATGATAATTCTCTATCCAAACGGCTTTCTCCCTCTCGACCTGCCATCTAATCTTCCAGAGCAGTAAACTATGCTAAACCTTATCAAAAGCCTTTCTGAAATCCATGTAGACAATATCTACAGCCTTGCCCTCGTCAGGCTTTTGCCACAGAAGGCAATGGAGGCCAATTTACAGGACGTTTTCAAGAGTGGGCTAAAAGAATCAAGGGATATGGGGAAAGAGCAGGAACGGGGTACTGATTTTAGATGATCAGCCATTATCATATTGAAAGATGGTGCTGGCTCGAAGGGCCGAATGGCCTACTCCTGCACCTATTTTTCTATGTTTCTATGTTCTCTGTGAATTCCAGCCTCATGCCTGCCTCAGTGCTGTATGTGATCTCATCCCCCTCGCAATCTACTTCAAACCCACCTGGGCAGCACCAGCTGTCCTGCCTGTGTCAGAGATAGGATGCAGAGTTTAATTAGTTTGCATAGTGACCAAGATGGCAGAGTACCGCTAACCCATCATGGATCCTGTAATTTAGAGCAATTCACACAGAGATTCCCAACTCCAGCTGGAGATCCTCATTCCCATGAGATGTGAAGGGCTTCCACACTTGAACCTACTTCTCCATTCCGGTCAACAAATCCAACACCTCTTCCAGCAGATGTTGGGACTGCAGAGCAGACGACTGAACCTGGTCCAACTTCTTGTGACTGAGGACACCATGAAGTGTCAAACACTCCCAAAGCTTCAGACACAGAATAAAAGGATGTACCTTTAGAAAATAAATGAGGAGGAACAGTGAAGATGGGTGTGAAAAATTGCAGCAGGATCTTGATTGATTGGACAGGTGGGCTGAGGAATGGTTAATGGAGTTTAATACAGTGCCATGTGAGGTGTTGCATTTTTGGAAGTCTAACATGGGCAGGAACTACACAGTGAATGGTAGGCCTCTGGGTAGTGTTGTAGAGCAGAGGGAGTTAGGAGTACAGGTGCATGGTTCCTTGAAGGAGTCACAGGTAGATTTAGTGGTTAAATAGATTTTTAGGCCTGTTCTAGTGTTGTACTGTTCTATGCTCTGTAACAATGACTCACTGTGTTTGCAGTTACCTGCTGCCGACTGTCTCCACTTCTCTCAGTTGCGCTGACTGCTTCTGTTTTTGCATGAATATCCTCCATCAGTATTTGGATTTCCAGACGAGACAAATTTGGAATCATTGGGACTTAGCAGATGACACTTTCACACTTTTGAATATCATCTTTGTGAGTCCCAAAAGGATGTCCAGAAAGTGGATAGCTTTAGTATTAGCTTGGGGGAAAAAGAAAAAAAAACTCATCTTTGAAATGGATGGCATAACATTGAGAAAAAAACTGGGATTATTGTTCACACTGCCCTGTATCAATCCCAGGTTTATCCTGTGGACAGGGGTACAATCAGAAAACGAGGTATAGAATGACTCATCAAGTCTTGTTTGCATCACTTCCTTGTATCTGCAGCCTTTCTATAACAGGGTATCCAGGATGATCACAATACACCTAATGCTGCCTCACCAACGTCTGGTGCTGCTGAAGGAGACGAGACCACTGCCTTCTGTGGCAGAGAATCCCACTAATTCACAACTGGGTGAGTAAGTCTCAGTCTCATCAGTGCTAGGCAAAGGTTACATATTTTTCGTGAAGGTTTTTTTAGCCGTATGAGGCCATTTATTGAACCATATAAGATTATTAAGGGTTTGGACATGTTAGAGGCAGGAAACGTGTTTCCAATGCTGGGAGAGTCCAGAACCAGGGGCCACTGTTTAAGAATAAGGTCATTTAGAACAAAGTTGAGGAAATACTTTTACACACAGAGTTATGAATAGACAATAGACAATAGGTGCATGAGTTGGCCATTCGGCCCTTCCAGCCAGCACCGCCATTCAATGTGATCATGGCTGATCATCAACAATCAGTACCCCGTTCCTGCCTTCTCCCCATATCACCTGACTCCGCCATCTTAAAGAGTGGATTGGCAGTGGAGATCAATTCTCTGGAGGCTTTCAAGAGAGAGATAGATAGAGCTCTTAAAGATAGCAGAGTCGAGGGCTATGGGGAGAAGGCAGGAACGGGGTACTGGTTGTTGATGATCATAGCAATGTCTATTGTCTATTTCTTGAATTATATATCTTTTGGGGGTTACTTTACTGCTTATGTGTTAGACGACAACCCTAACATTCACAGCTGTCTGCAAAATCCCGGCATATTTGTTCCTCTAATTCCCGTTGACTATTTGGGGGCTCCATTTATTTACAAAATATATTGATGATTTAGACGTGGGAATTAAATGTGACATCTCCAAGTTTACAGTTGACACAAAGCTGGGTGGCAGTGTGAGCTGCGAGGAGGATGCTATTAGGCTACAGGGTGATTTGAATAGGTCGGGTGAGTGGGCAGATGCATGGCAGATGCAGTACAATGTGGATAAATATGAGGTTATCCACTTATTTATTTATTTTTTTAATCACAAATATTTCTTCAAATATTAAAATAAAATATATACATTACTGTAAAAAACAAAACAGAATCCACCACCATAATACACGACAACAGATAAATTATTATACAAGTACCTTACACTCCTTGTCAAGGATGCATTCAACCCCCCTGTGGTGCCCAACGGTCCCAGAAATCCCCCAGTGCCCATGGACAGGGCGTAGTCCCCCCCCTAGTACCACCCGGGCACGGACATAACCCCGGTAAAGGGGCAGGCAGCCGGCTCGGGCAGAGACCTCTTCCACCTGGCGCCGTGACTCGCGGATGACCAGCTTGGCCAGGCCCAGGAACAACCCAACCTGGACATCTTCAGCCCTACCCTCTCCCTACGTACAGGGTGTCCAAAGATGAGGATGGTGGGTGTGAAGTTCAGCCAGAAGGCAAGGAGCAGCTCGTTTAGGTGTTGGAACAGGGGCTGCAACCTCACACACTGCATATACACGTGGTACACAGACTCTTCCAGCCCACAACAGTGGCAGGCGGCTGGCGAGTCTGTGAACCACGAGAGAAACAGGTTGCAGGGGCACCTCAGTGCAGTGCCCTCCACCCCAGGTCCCCGGTGTAGAGGAGGAGAATCCCTGCGTAGAGGGACCCCACTGGGGGGCCCCCTCGCGACCCAAAGGCAACACCAACCACCACTTAATATCTGGATGGTGGACCTGGGCGAGGAAATGCAGGATGTGGAGGAGAAGGCCAGGTTATCCACTTTGGTGGCAAGAACAGGATAATTATCTGAATGGTATTAGATTAGGAAAAGGGGAGGTGCAACGAGACTTACGTGTGCATCAGGCACTGAAAGTAAGCATGCAGGTACAGCAGATAGTGAAGAAAGCTATTGGCATGTTGGCCTTCATTGCGAGAGGATTTGAGTTTAGGAGCAAGGAGATTCTACTGCAGTTGTACAAGGCCCTGGTGAGACCACACCTGGAATATTGTGTGCAGTTTCGACTCCTAATTTGAGGAAGGACATTATTGCTATTGAGGGAGTGCAGTGTAGGTTCACCAAGTTCGTTCTCAGGATGGCGGGACTGACATATGATGAAAGAATGGGTCAACTGGGCTTGTATTCACTGGAATTTAGAAGGATAAGAGGGGATCTTATAGAAACATATAACATTCTTAATGGATTGGAAAGGCTAGATGCTGGAAACAATTTCCCGGTGTTGGGGGAGTCCAGAACCAGGGGTCACAGTTTAAGAATAAGGACTTGAGATGAGGAAAAACCTTTTCACCCAGTGAGTTGTGAATCTGTGGAATTCTCTGCCACAGAAGGCAATGGGGGCCAATTTACAGGACGTTTTCAAGAGAGGGCTAAAAGAATCAAGGGATATGGGGAAAGAGCAGGAACGGGGTACTGATTTTAGATGATCAGCCATTATCATATTGAATGATGGTGCTGGCTCGAAGGGCCGAATGGCCTACTCCTGCACCCATTTTTCTATGTTTCTATGTTTTCTGTTAATTCTGTGAATTCTGCCTCAGTCCTGTATGTGATCTCATCCCCCTCGCAATCTACTTCAAACCCACCTGGGCAGCACCAGCTGTCCTGCCTGTGTCAGAGATAGGATGCAGAGTTTAATTAGTTTGCATAGTGACCAAGATGGCAGAGCACCGTGGATCCATCATGGATCCTGTAATTTAGAGCAATTCACACAGAGATTCCCAACTCCAGCTGGAGATCCTCATTCCCATGAGATGTGAAGGGCTTCCACACTTGAACCTACTTCTCCATTTCGGTCAACAAATCCAACACCTCTTCCAGCAGATGTTGGGACTGCAGAGCAGTCGGCTGAACCTGGTCCAACTTCTTGTGACTGAGGACACCATGAAGTGTCAAACACTCCCAGAGCTCCAGACAAAGAATAAAAGGATGTACCTTTAGAAAATAAATGAGGAGGAACAGTGAAGATGGGTGTGAAAAATTGCAGCAGGATCTTGATTGATTGGACAGGTGGGCTGAGGAATGGTTGATGGAGTTTAATACAGTGTCATGTGAGGTGTTGCATTTTGGGAAGTCTAACATGGGCAGGAACTACACGATGAATGGTAGGCCTCTGGGTAGTGTTGTAGAGCAGAGGGAGTTAGGAGTACAGATGCATGGTTCCTTAAAGGAGTCACGGGTACATCGAGTGGTTAAATAGACTTTTGGCACATTGGCTTTCATCAGTCAGAGTATTGAGTATTAAAGTTGGGAGATCATGTTGCAGTTGAATAAGACGTTGGTGAGGCCGCAATTAGAGTATTGTGTTCAGTTCTGAGCACCATGTTATAGGAAAGATGTTGTCGAGCTGGAAAGGGTGCAAAGAAGATTTATGAGGATGTTGCCAGGACTAGAGGGTGTGAGCTATAGGGAGAGGTTGAGTAGGCTGGGACTCTTTTCCTTGGAGTGCAGGAGGATGAGGGGTGATCTTATGGAGGTTTATAAGATCATGAGAGGAATAGATCGGGTTGATGCACAGAATCTCAGATGCACAGAATAGGTGATTCGAGAACCAGAGGACATAGGTTTAAGGTGAAAGGGAAAAGATTTAATAAGAATCTGAGGGGTCACTTTTTCACACAAAGGGTGTTGGGTGTATGGAACAAGCTGCCAGAGGGGGTACTTGAGGCAGGAACTATTCCAACGCTTAAGAAAACAGTTAGATAGGTGCTTGGATAGGGCAGGTTTGGAGGGATATGGGCCAAGCACAAGCAGTTGGGACGAGTGTAGATGGGATATGTTGGCCGGTGTGGGCAAGTTGGGCTGAAGGGCCTGTTTCCACACTGTATGACTGAATGACTGTATCAATCTATGACTCAATTAATTTATTTAGCCAGAGGGTGGTGAATCCGTGAAATTAATTGTCACAGACTATTAAAGAGTATTTCTAAAGCAGAGATCGACAGCTTCTTGATTGGTAAGGATGTCAATGTTTAAGGGCGGAATGCAGGAGAATGGAGTTGAGAAGGAAAGATAGATCGGCCATGAGTGAATGGCGGAGTAGACTAAATGGGCCGAATGGCCTAATTTTGCTCCTATGTTGTATGATTTTTTTAAATTTGTGAAGCATGATGTGGAAAACTGTTTAGTGTGGGATTGATACAGGGCTGTCTGTGGTGAGAGAGTGGGCAGTGGGATTGAAGGGCCTGTCCCACAAGTGATTTTTAGGCGACTGTCGTCGATTGTCATAGTTGTAGCAAGTTGCCGAAAAACCGGTGACTGGACTAATGGGCCTGTCCCACTCAGGCAATTCTTTAGGCAACTGCCGGCGAATACGACATTGAAATTCACCGGTCAGCACCAGCGACAACCTACCTCACCTGGCAACAACCCACGACATCCTGGCGACTACCTACGTTAACCTGGCGACAACCTACTACAGCACCCACGTCAAGCTACGCTCATTGGCATCAAACCACGGTCGCCACTGTTGCCAAAAATGTTTCAACGTGTTGAAAAATTTTCAGCGACCAGAAAGACGCTACCACTCTTTGGGCAAATGAGGAGACTACTCACGACCATATTAGTGACACCCCGGCGACCATCTGGCGACCCCCTAGTCTCCTGTAGTTGCCTAAAAAATCGCCGAAGTTGGACAGGCCGATAATGGATTGATACAGGCTGTGGGGAGAGAGCGGGGTGGGGGAGGGGGTGGGTTGGGGGGAGAGCAGGGCTGTAAAGGGAAGGTGCTCCAAGAATAACATTTGAGCCACTGTTTGCATTTAACTGTAATGCTGTTCCAGCACACGAGGGGGCGCCCCTGTCCAGAGGCTTCTTATTCCGTTCTCTGACCTTCGGTGCTAGTTCCAGTGTGGTGCTCATGAAACAATCTGATGGAGGTAAACATCCATCTGGTTCATTCAAGTTGCTAAATTTGCAGGCAACACAAAAATTGGTGGAGTCATATTGATCTAAGAAACAGAAATAAGCAGTGAAATGGCGGGGTGGCAAATCTTGCACTCTTGTTGAACAAGGGTGGCCTTCTCAGGGTGGCTTGCTGACGGTTTCTAATTAGCACAATCTTTTCCAAATTCAAGTTAATTCTCTCTTGATGAATCCTCTCCAATAGTTTTTGTCGGTGCCCTATACATGGCGACTCTTTGCACGCTTTGTCTACCTTTTGACTCTTTGCAGTACCTTGTGTCCGCCTTTGGTGAAGAACAGTGGCCACTCTCCAGTCCTCTGGGACCTTGCCTGTGGCTAGAGGTTGCAATGCTCTTGCAATGAGCTGCTGTCTCACAGCGCCAGAGACCCAGGTACGATCAGGTCATAGACTCAGACAGCGTGGAAACAAGCCCTTCAGCCCAACTTGTCCACGCCAACTAACATATGCTCCATCTAAACTAGTCCTACCTGCGTACGCTCAACTACCTTCTCTGGCAGCTCATTCCAAATATCCACCACCCTTTGTGTAAGAATGTTGCCCCTCAGTTTCCTATGAAATCTTTCCCCTCTCACGTGGAACCTATTGATTGCCCTGCTCTGGGTAGGGGCCTAATTTTTGTCTGTGTATTTACCATATCAACACCCCCCCCCCCCCCGCCATAAATTCAAATTCCTTCCCCCTCTGTCTCATCTTTACTGTAGACATCCAGTCTCATTCCACATCAGGAATGGCTCAGAAACCGCTATTCTTTCCTTGAACAGAAGCTTGGTCGGCATGGCCGAGTTGGGCTGAAGGGCCTGTTTCCATGCTGTATGACTGTGCCTGGAACTCTGCCTGTGTTGGCAAAAACCCTACGGTCGTTGCCTGAATGCCCTGGTGCTGTGCCTCTCGCCAGTGTAACTCAGGGGATACAGTTTTAAGGTGAGAGGGCAAATTGAGTCATACCGTATGGAAACAGGTCCTTTGGCCTAACTTGCCGACATGTCCCAGCTACACGTCCCACCTGCCCATGTTTGATTCATATCCCTCTAAACCCTTTCCCATCAATGTACCTGTCTAACTGTTCCTTAAATATTGGGATAGTCCCAGCCTCAACTACCTCCTCTGGCAGCTTGTGCCATACACCCCCAATCTTTTCCCCTTCACCTTAAACCTATGCCCCCTGGTTCTCGATTCACCTACTCTGGGCAAGAGACTGTGCATCTACCCAATCTATTCCTGTCATGATTTATACACCTCTATAAGATCACTCCTCATCCTCCTACGCTCCATGGAATAGAGTCTCAGCCTACTCAACCTCTCGCTATCTCAGAACCTCTAGTCCTGGCAACATAGAGTCATAGAGTGATACAGTCTGGAAACAGGCCCTTCGGCCCAACTTTCCCAAACCGGCCAACAATGTCCAGCTGCAATACTCCCACCTGACTGCACTCAACACCAGCAAAACCAGGGAACTGATTGTGGACTTTGGAAGGGATAGGATGGGGACCCACAGTCCAGTTTATATCAACAGGTCGATGGTAGAGAGGGTCAAGAGCTTCAAATTCCTGGGCATGCATATTTCTGAAGATCTCTCCTGGTCCGAGAACACTGATGCAATTATAAAGAAAGCACATCAGCGCCTCTACTTCGTGAGAAGATTACGGAGAGTTGGTATGTCAAGGAGGACTCTCTCTAACTTCTGGAGAAACTCAGCTGGTGAGGCAGCATCTATGGAGCGAAGGAAATAGGCAACGTTTCGGGCCGAAACCCTTCTTCAGTTTCGGCTTGAAACGTTGCCTAGTTCCTTCACTCCATAGATGCTGCCTCACCCGCTGAGTTTCTCCAGTACTTTTGTCTACCTTCGATTTTCCAGCATCTGCAGTTAGAAATATAGAAACATAGAAATTAGGTGCGGGAGTAGGCCATTTGGCCCTTCGAGCCTGCACCACCATTCAATGTGATCATGGCTGATCATCCAACTCAGTATCCCGTACCTGCCTTCTCTCCATATCCTCTGATCCCTTTAGCCACAAGGGCCACATCTAACTCCCTCTTAAATATAGCCAATTAACTGGCCTCAACTACCCTTTGTGGCAGAGAGTTCCAGAGATTCACCACTATCTGTGTGAAAAAAGTTTTTCTCATCTCAGTTTTAAAGGATTTCCCCCTTATCCTTAAGATGTGACCCCTTGTCCTGGACTTCCCCAACATCGGGAACAATCTTCCTGCATCAAGCCTGTCCAACCCCTTAAGAATTTTGTAAGATTCTATGATCCCCTCTCAATCTCCTAAATTCTAGAGCGTATAAACCAAGTCTATCCAGTCTTTCTTCATAAGACAGTCCTGACATCCCAGGAATCAGTCTGGTGAACCTTCTCTGCACTCCCTCTATGGCAAGAATGTCCTTCCTCAGATTTGGAGACCAAACCTGTACACAATACTGCAGGTGTTGTCTCACCAAGACCCTGTACAACTGCAGTAGAACCTCCCTGCTCCTATACTCAAATCCTTTAGCTATGATAGCTAACATACCATTCGCTTTCTTCACTGCCTGCTGCACCTGCATGCCTACTTTCAATGACTGGTGTACCATGACACCCAGGTCTCGCTGCATCTACCCTTTTCCTAATTGGCCACCATTTAGATAATAGTCTGCTATTGCCACCAAAATGGATAACCTCACATTTATCCACATATTACTGCATCTGCCAAACATTTGCCCACTCACCCAGACTATCCAAGTCACCTTGCAGTCTCCTAGCATCCCCCTCACAGCTAACACTGCCCCCCAGCTTAGTGTCATCCGCAAACTTGGAGATATTGCCTTCAATTCCCTCATCCAGATCATTAATATATATTGTAAATAGCTGGTGTCCCAGCACTGAGCCTTGCGGTACCCCATTAGTCACTGCCCGCCATTGTGAAAAGGACCCGTTTACTCCTATTCTTTGCTTCCTGTTTGCTATCTCCAGTTCTCTATCCACATCAATACTGAACCCCCAATGCCATGTGCTTTAAGTTTGTATACTAATCTCTCATGTGGGACCTTGTCGAAAGCCTTCTGGAAGTCCAGATACACCCCATCCACTGGTTCTCCCCTATCCACGCTACTAGTTACATCCTCGAAAAATTCTATAAGATTCGTCAGACATGATTTAACTTTCATTAATCCATGCTGACTTTGTCCAATGATTTCACCACTTTCCAAATGTGCTGCTATCCCATCTTTAATAACTGACTAGCAGTTTCCCCACTACCGATGTTAGACTAACTGGTCTGTAATTCCCCGTTTTCTCTCTCCCTCCCTTCTTAAAAAGTGGGGTTACGTTTGCCACCCGCCAATCCTCAGGAACTACTCCAGAATCTAAAGAGTTTTGAAAGGTGGCCTTTAGTCCATTCAATTTACTCAACACCACTTCCCGACTAACCTGGATTTCACTCAATTCCTCCAACTCCTTTGACCCGTGGTCCCCTGCTATTTCCGGCAGATTATTTATGTCTTCCTTAGTGAAGACGGAACCAAAGTAGTTATTCAATTGGTCCGCCATATCCTTGTTCCCCATGATCAACTCACCTGTTTCTGACTGCAAGGGACCTACATTTGTTTTAACTAATCTTTTTCTTTTCACATATCTATAAAAACTTTTGCAGTCAGTTTTTATGTTCCCTGACAGTTTTCTTTCATAATCTATTTTTCCTTTCCTAATTAAGCCCTTTGTCCTCCTCTGCTGGTCTCTGAATTTCTCCCAGTCCTCTGGTATGCTGCTTTTTCTGGCTATTTTGTACGCATGATCCTTCGCTTTGATACTATCCCTGATTTCCCTTGTTATCCACGGATGCACTACCTTCCCTGATTTATTATTTTGCCTTCTTTCCTTCTTAAAGACTCTCTCTAACTTCTACAGGTGCACCATATAGAGCATGCTGACCGGTTGCATAGTGGCTTAGTTCGGCAACTTGAGCGCCCTGGAGAGGAAAAGACTACAAAAAGTAATAAACACTGCCCAGTCCATCATCGGCTCTGACCTCCCTACCATCGAGGAGATCTATTGCGGTTGCTGCCTCGAAAGGGTTGGCAGCATCATCAAGGACCCACACCATCCTGGCCACACACTCATCTCCCCGCTACCTTCAGGTAAAAGGTACAGGAGCCTGAAGACTGCAACGTCCAGGTTCAGAAATAGCTACTTCCCCACAACCATCAGGCTATTAAACTCAAATGAAACAAAATTCTGAACATTAATAGACCATTATCTGTTTATTTGCACCTTATCTGTTTATTTATTCATGTGTGTATATAAATATAATGGTATATGGATACGCTGATCTGTTCTGTATTCATGCCTACTATGTCCTGGTGTGCTGAAGCAAAGCAAGAATTTCATTGTCCTATCTGGGACACATGACAATAAACTCTCTTGAATCTTGGTCCATATCCCTCCAAACCTGTCCTACCCATGTACCTGTCTAACTGTTTCTTAAACAATGGGATAGCCCCAGCCTCAACTACCTCCTCTGGCAGCTGTTCCATACACCCACCACCCTTTGTGTGAAAAAGTTACCCCTCAGAATACTAAACTGTTTTCCCTTCAACATGAACCCGTGTCCTCTGGTCCTCGATTCCCCAACTCTGGGCAAGAGATTCTGTGCATCTACCCGATCAATTCCTCTCATGATTTTGTATACAACATCCTCGGAAATCTTCTCTGTACCCTTTCCTTTGGGGGTAAGGTATTGACATGGATAAAGAACTGGTTGGCAGACTGGAAGCAAAAGTAAGAATTAACGGGTTGTGGCGCCACCTGGTGGTTAGGCCACTTACTGTGCGAACCCTCAACATATTTTGCTTGGGCAGCTTACAACCCAGTGGTATGATTGTGAATTCTCTAACCAAGTAACCGCTGCACTCCCTTTCTCTCTCCATCCCACCCCCACCCAAGTTGCAGCAAGTTCTCGTTCTCACCTAGCAAACAGCTAACAATGGCCTGTTTCCTTTTTCATCATTACTTTTTTGCATAACTTTCATTCATTTGTTTTATATCTCTCTATATCAGTCTCTATCTCTCGTTTCCCTTTATCCTGCCTAGTCTGGAGGGTCTCGACCTCAAACGTCACCCATTCCTTCTTTCCAGAGATCCTGCCAGTCCCACTAAATTACTATCTTCAGTGTGAATATCTCTTAATTTCAAGTAACCCTTCCACTCCCTCTCTCCATCCCTCTCTCACCCTAGTCGTCCTGCTAGTTTCACTGTACTAGGGAATAATTTTATCCCTTCGTTAGCACATCTTCACTGCTAACAATGGATCATTGTGGGCTCCTTGGCCATAAGTGCAGGCTTTGATTTGTCATGTATCTTAAGACACTAATGGGAGTTATCTGCAGGCCCCCAAAACAGTGGCCTCGATATAGGGTGCAAGTTGCAGCAGGAGTTACAATTGGCATGTAGCAAAGGTAATGCCATTGTGGTTATGGGAGATTTCAATATGCAGGTAGACTGGGAAAATCAGGTTGGTTCTGGACCCCAAGAAAGGGAGTTTGTGGAGTGCATCTTTGATGAATTCCTAGAGCAGCTTGTATTGGAGCCAACCAGAGAGAAGGCAATTCTGGATTTAGTGTTGTCTGATAGAAAACATAGAAACATAGAAAATAGGTGCAGGAGGAGGCCATTTGGCCCTTCGACCCAGCACCGCCATTCATTGTGATCATGGCTGATCATCCACAATCAGTAACCCGTGCCTGCCTTCTCCGCATATCCCTTGATGCCGCTAGACCCTAGAGCTCTATCTAACTCTCTATAATGGCAGTCTTTACGATGTCCTCAAAGTCCAACTTCGATAGCCATTAATCCTCAGGGGATGTGATGGATATATAGTTTACACACTCAGGATAGCAAAAACGAATTTTCCAAATGCTGTTTCTTGATTAATTGGTCTTTTATTGATATAGTACAGAACAAAGAAATAACTTGTAGCTTTCCGTTCTTAATCACTGTTCCATTCGTGTCGTTTAAATCATATGAGAGTGTCTTATAAAGGTATGTCGTCTCGTGAACGTATGTGTGTCCTGGTTAAAAAACTGTTTCTCACCATCCTCCAAGGCTAAACTGAACTCCCAATCTGTGAGTAGACAAAAATGCTGGAGAAACTCAGTGGGTGAGGCAGCATCTATGGAATAAAGGAATAGGTGATGTTTCGAGTCGACACCCTTCTTCACACCATTCTTCACAGATTCCCAATCTGTGAGTCAGTGCTAGTCTCCGATAGAAATAGACACACCCCTTCTACGTATCAAATCTCATCTATAAAAGTACGGACAGATAAAACACTAAAAATAAACTGACTTTAGCTTAATGGCTCCTACACTCTCTTTTAAATAAATCCAGTGAGTTGGTCTCTACTGCCTTCTATGGTCGTCAAGTTAAGTCAAGAGAGTTTATTGTCATGTGTCCCAGATATGACAATGAAATTCTTGCAGAGAATTCGTCAAATTCCCAACTCTCTGGGTGAAAAGGTTTTTTCTCATCAGTATAAAATGGCCTCACCTTTATTCTTAAATATGATGTATCATTTGATTTGCAATAGAATCCTTCCAATGTCACCATACAGTACCTTTTCTAAGGTGCTTTGACCAGGAATCTGCTGAAACGTCAACATTTCACAGGGGGGTGCTGATCTTACAGTTAGCTATCACGTTAATATGCCATTCCATTCCTATTATGACCTGTTGGACTTTGACAGATAGCAGTGCCTGTTGAGGATGTGGTACAAGAGCAGAAAGCTTGGGAGAGTTAATCAGTCATGAATATGTTGACTGAGGGACAGAAACAGAAATGCTGGAAGAACTCGGCAGCTGAGCACCATCTGTAGCAAGAGAAACCAGTTAACATTTCAATTCAACAATCTTTCCTCAGAACCAGAGTGAGGGAGGGGGTTATAGATTTTCAAAGTGGATATGGAGTGAGGATTGTGGTGTAACATAAAACCGATCAGTTGATATGGAAGGGAAATTGGTGCAGTTATCGATAACCAAGAATACAGCAGGACATGGGATTAGTGGGAAGTAGTGGAGCCACTGCTTCACAGTGCCAGAGACCTGGGTTCAATCCAGACCTTGGTGCTGTCTATGTGGAGTTTGTACCTTCTCCCTTTGACCATGTGGGTTTCCTCTGCATGCTAGAGATTGCTCCCACATTCCAGACATGCGGGTTTGCAGGTTAATTTTCCTCTGTAAATTGCTTCCTGGTGTATAGTGGATGTGAACATGGGTTAATATAGAACTAGTGTGAATGTGTCATCGATGGTTGGCGTGGACCCAGAGGGCCAGATTCCATGCTGTATCTCCAAACTAAGCCAAAGATTAATTTTGTGTAGGGAGGAACTGCAGATGCTGATTTAAGTCGAAGATAGACTTAAAACTGCTGTTGTAACTCAGCGGGCAGGCAGCATCTCTGGAGAAGGGTCTTGACCCAAAACGTCAGCCATTCCTCTCCAGAGATGCTGCCTGTCCCACTGGCCCTTCGCCCCACAATGACTGTCCTCCATGTCCTTCCCTTTGGTGAACGTCGTATATCCTCTGTCTCCCCCCTGTATCCCTGAGGGCTCCTACCTTCTCACTGCCCACCCTCTTCTTTTTAATGTACGGATAAAAAGCTTTGGGACATTCTTTAATCCGACTCTCCGGAGCCATTTCATGGACCCTTTTGGCCCTTCTACATGTTCCCTCCTTTGGTTGGACCATCCACATACTGTTTCACAAAACCCTCTTGAACACACCTCAATTATTCTGCCCATCTAAGTCTCTGGTAATGAGCAAGCCCCAGTCAATATTGGGGAAGTTTAAAAGTCACCCACAAAGACAACCCTGTTACTTTGTCATCTTTCAATAATCTGTCTACATATCTATTCCTCCATCTCCCAACTTGTCAGATCCGCAGTTTCCTTCATTCGTTGTCCTGCATCATCAGACCACTGGGGGGCGGTAGAGGGTGGCAGACACAAGGGGCAAAGAGAGGCCTGGGAATAGATCAGAGGAAAGAGCCAAGAGAGTACAGGAAGGAGGGGAAATCTGAGAGGAGGCTGAGAGAGGGGAAAACTGTGAATGAAAGGAGTTAGGGGAGATGCCACGACAGAGTGAGAGGGAGAGAGAGATATCGGGGGTACGGTGGAGCTGGAAGGATTGAGAGGAAAGGAGGAAGGGAGAGATATGAGAGAGAGGGGTGGAGTTGGAGGGAGTGAGAGTGAGCCAGTCGGGAAGAGAAGAATTGTGATGTGGAACGGGTGTGACATTCCCTGAGACAATGTGAGGATTTTGGAAGGGAGTGGGAAGGGAATTTCATGTTAAAGGAGCAGAATTAGGCCATTCAGCCCATCATGTCTACTCAGCCATTCGATCATGGCTGATCTAACTCTCCCTCTCAACCCCATTCTCTTGTCTTCTACCCATAACCCGTGACACGCTTACATACTAATCACAAATCTGTCAAACTGCCCAACTGTCCTTTCAGGTGAGGCAGAGGTTCATTTGCACCTCCTCCAACCTCATCCATGTATCCATTGCCCCAGGTGTGGACTATTGTACATCGGCGAGACCAAACGCCGGCTCTGTGGCCACTTCGCTAAACACCTCCGCTCAGTCCCTTGGCCTACACAATTGGTTGCTCAACACTTTAACTACCGCTCCCATTCCCACACTGACCTTTCTGTCCTGGGCCTCCTCCATTGTCAGAGTGAGGCCCAATGAAAATTGTAGGAACAGCACCTCATATTTTGCTTCGGCAGCTTACAACCCAGCGATATGAAAATTGATTTCTTTAACTTCAAGTAACCCCGGCAATCCCCCACTCTAGTTGTTGTTCTAGTTTCACTGTCATCCTTTTGAGTCTCACTGTCTGTATAATTTGATATCAGCTACCCCACAGCCATCAATGCACCATTGTGGGCTTCACCTTTTGTTGATCATCGTTGTTTTTTGCATATCTTTCATTCATTTGAACGATATTCAGTATCTTCTACATCTCACGTTTCCCTGTCCCCGACTCTCAGTCTGAAGAAGGGTCTCGACCGAAACGTCACCTTATCTCCAGAGATGCAGCCTGACCGCTGAGTCACTGGGTGAGGGGGAGGGAGAGGGAGAGAGAGGGAGAGGGAGAGGGAGAGAGAGGGGGAGGGAGAGGGAGAGGGAGGGAGAAAGGGGGAGAGGGAGAGGGAGTGGGCAGGTAATTTGCGTTAAATAGAGCTTTATATTTTCTGGTAATTTGAATACCCAAATATTTAAATCTTTCTGCAGTAATTCTAAAGGGGTATTTTAAAAGATGTGTTGAGTCTTGAGGTTTTATCGTCATTATTTTGCTTTTATTCCAATTTATTCTGTATCCTGAAAAGGAACCAAATTCTTCTATTAAGTTTAATAAATTTGGTATACTAATTTGTGATATTGTAACGTATAATAATACATCGTCGGCATATAATGATATTTTATTATTAGAGTTTTTAGTATTGTAACCGTGAATATTAGGGTGCATTCTTATATTTTCTGCTAAGGGCTCTATCGCCAGGGCAAATAGAAAGGGTGATAAGGCACATCCCTGTCTATTGCCCCTGGATAGTTGAAATTTCGGGGATAATATATTATTATTCAGTAGTCTAGCCGTGGGCTTATCATATAGTAATTTTAACCATAGGATAAAATTATCTCCCATTTGAAATTTTTGTAATACTTTAAAAAGGTATTCCCATTCCACCTGATCGAATGCTTTTTCTGCATCCAATGAAATAATTGATAAGTCTTCCTCTTCTATCTTATATGAATACATTATGTTAAAGAGATGTCTCAAATTATTAAATTAATCTCTTAGGTATAAATCCCATTTGATCCGGGTTTATTAATTTACTAACACATTTGCTTAGTCTTCTTGCTAAGGTTTTGACTAATATTTTCTGATCAGTATTTAATAATGGAATGGCTCTATATGACCCGGGGTCCTCTAGATCTTTATCCTTTTTAGGTATTAGTGTTATAGTCGACTGCTAGTGTTTCTGGTAGTTTCTGTTCTTTGAATGCATATGTGTAAAGTTTCTGTAGACGTGGAGAAATTATTTCATAATTTTTTTATAGAATTCTTTGCTAAATCCTTCCGGTCCTGGTGTTTTACCGTTCTTCAAAGACTTTATTGACTCTTCTATTTCATTAATTGAAATTTGAGATGCTAATTCTTCCTGTTCACATGAAGTTTTGGGAGATTATACTTTTCCAAAAAATTTGTGATTTTACTACTATCTGTTGATGTTTTTGATATATATAAATGTTGGTAGAATTGAGCAAATCTTTTATTAATATCTTTGGGTAGTATTATCAATTCCCCTTTATCTGACCAAATTTTTGGAATCGTATGTTCCTTTTCCCGTTTTTTTCATTTGTCGTGCAAAGAGTTTATGTGGCTTGTCGCTGAATTCAACATTTTCCTGTTTTGTGATTTGGAATAGTCTAATGATTCCAATGATTCTTTCAGATAAGATTCTATTCAATTTAAATTTCAATATTAATATCTTAATATGTTTATCCATAGTTGGGCCTTTGGCGTTGTCTAAGTCCAATTGTCTAATTTTTTCTTCCGAGTTCAATTGTTCCGTCTTTTTTTTTTATTTTGAAATGCTTGATATGAAATTATCGATCCTCTGATAAATGCCTTAAAGAATTCCCATAGTAATGAGGGTGATATACCTGGTGTATCATTGGTCTAAAAAAAAATTCCATCTGTTGTCTTAGATATGCACAGATATGAGGGTTGTTTACAATTTGGGGATTAAATCTCCAGAACGGTTTTTTATTGGTCATTCCTTCTATTATTAAGAAGAAGGTTAATGGTGCATGATCTGAAATGATACTACTATGGTATTTGGGATTTGATGTAAATGGAATTAGTTTCGTATCCACTAAAAAATAATCAATTCGTGAGTAGGTTCTGTGTACCATTGATAAGCTTTCTGAAAGTCTAGATACATTACATCCACTGGCCCCTTCATTCATTTTACTTGTCACATCTTCAAAAAATTCCAGAAGATTAGTCAAGCATTATTTTCCTTTCGTAAATCCATGCTGACTTGGAATAATCATTTTACTGCTATCCAAATGCCCCATTATTACCTCTTTAATAATTGACTCAAGCATCTTTCCCACCACCGAAGTCAGGCAAAATTTCTTTCAGTTCTTCGACCCCCTTAGATCCTCTGTCCACCAGTACTTCTGGGAGATTGTTTGTTTCTTTAGTGAGGACAGATCCGAAGTATCTGTTCAACTCTTCTGCCATTTCGTTGTTCCCCATAATAATTTCACCTGTGTCTGCCTTCAAGGGACCCACATTTGACTTTGCTATTCTTTTTCCTTTAACAAAACTAAAGAATCTTTTACTGTCCTTTATATTCCTGGCCAGCTCGTTCTTCAGCTTTTCAGCCCGTATTGCCCATTTTGTTTCCTTCTGTTGTCATATGAAAGTTTCCCAATCCTCTGGCTTCTAGCCACTCTTTGCTGTGTTATACATCTTTTCTTTTAGTTTCATTCTATCCCTTTCTCTTCTCAGCCACAGTTGCCTCCTACTCCCCTTAGAATCTATCTTCCTTTTTTATAGAGATTGACCCCTTCCCGCCATTACTGCATCCGAGTGTTGTAGTGATAGACACGTTCCCACCATTGCCTTAGTGTTATACAGCAACAGACCTATTCCCACCGTTACTGCATCCCAGTGTTGTAGTGATAGACCCGTCCCCACCGGTACTGTACCCCAGTGTTGTAGTGATAGAGCCGTCCCCACCATTGCCCTAGTCTTATACAGCAACAGACCCATTCCCACCGTTACTGCATCCTAGTGTTGTAGTGATAGACCCGTCCCCACCGGTACTGTACCCCAGTGTTGTAGTGATAGACCCGTCCCCACTGGTACTGTACCCCAGTGTTGTAGTGATAGACCCGTCCACACCGGTACTGTATCCCAGTGTTGTGGTGATAGACCCGTCCCCACCAGTACTGTACCCTAGTGTTGTAGTGATAGACCCGTCCCCACTGGTACTGTACCCATATTGTAGTGACAGATCCGTCTCCACCGTTACTGTACCCCAGTGTTGTAGTGATATACCCACCCCCACTGGTACTGTATCCCAGTGTTGTAGTGATGTACCCACCCCCACTGGTACTGTGCCCGTGTTGTAGTGACACACCCGCCCCCACCAGTACTGTATCCCAGTGTTATACAGCAACAGGCCCGCCCCCACAGGTATTGTACCCGTTATGCAGCAACTAGTCCCACTAGTACTGTACCCCAATGTTATAGAACATGACCTGACCCCACCAGCACTGTACCAATGTTATGCAGTGAAAGACCCGTCCTCACCAATATTGTACCCCTATGTTTTACAGCAATAGACCCATTCAGTGTAATGGTGTCAGTTGGTCAAATCATTGGCCACTTGTATATATATTAATTTCTCTTTTATTTGTGCCTCTACATTGAGGCGGTTGTAACAGGTTATCTTCTGTACAGTGGTTGGTGATTCGAATTGGAGTACAATTAGTTATTTTGTTAAACTCACTGCTTTAATATAAACATATATATTAAGATTCCCTGACAGGTTAGTAGAGCATGCATAGCAAAGTAATCCACCCATAAAACAGTAACTGGGAGATGCTCAGACCAGGGATAAACTGGTAGATCCAGGGCTCATCCCGAGGTGAAGGTTGCTGTGATCAGCGTGTATTGGACACTGAATCCTCAGGGATCAGAGTCGTGCGAGGAATAATGACGGTCCCTGTGTTTCCTTACTTGTCCTGGCCAAGTATCCGGAATGTTCCTGAGTCTGAGTGAAGGTTTCACTGTCTGACGGCAATCTTGTTACCTTGCAGCATGATGTTCATGGGAAGTAACAAGGGATCAGCCTTCAGGACAGGTAAACATCACACTCGGCAACATATAGAGGGAAGGAGTAGCCATCATTGCACCAGGCTTCACCGGGAAGACAGGCTAAAATCCTCCACACTTCAGATGGGTTCATTTCAAATAGCACAGTAGAACTCAACAAGGCATGAGGCACAGGTAGGGAAGACAGTCAGAAACTTTAGTGGAAATGTCAAAGACTAGAGGGCATAGCTTTAAGATGGAACAACGTTTAAAGGAGATGTAATGGGCACAAGGAGAGTTAGATAGAGCTCTTGGGACTAACGGAATCAAGGGATATGGGGAGAAGGCAGGAACGGGGTAGTGATTGTGGATGGTCAGCCATGATCACATTGAATAGCGGTGCTGGCTCGAAGTGCCGAATGGCCTACTCATGTAACTATTGTCTATGTATCTATCTATGTATCTAAAAGGGTGGTGGAGTTCCTGGAACACGCTGCCAGGGGTGGTGGTGGAGCAGATACGATAGTGGTGTTTAAAGGCTTTTAGATAGGCACGTGGATATACAGGGAATAGAGGGATATGGATCACGAGTAGGCAGAGGAGATTTGCAACCTCGGTACACATGACAAAAAACTAAACTAGTTTAACTTGGCATCATGCTTGGCACTAACATTGTGGGATCAAGGGCCAGTTTCTTTATTGTACTGTTCTAGGTTTTCAACCACAGCTCTCATTACCTGCTGTGCTTTCTGAATGAAGTTCCCACATCTGTGGGAGGAGATCACACATGGAGGCCCCTCCATTTCTCCTCAAATCTATCCATTGTCAGGGAGAGGGGTCAGTGTGTTAGGGAGAGGGTATAGGGGACAGAGTGTCATGGAGGGGATGCAAGGGTCAGAGAGGGGGTATAGGGGTCAGAGTATCACAGAGGGGGTGCAAGGGTCAGTGTCAGAGATGGGGTGCAAGGGTCAGAGTGTCAGAGAGGGGGTGCAAGGGTCAGAGTGTCAGGGAGGGGGTATAGGGGGTCAGAGTGTCATGGAGGGGATGCAAGGGTCAGAGTGTCAGAGAGGGGATGCAAGGGTCAGAGTGTCAGAGAGGGGGTATAGGGGTTAGAATGTCATGGAGGGGGTGCAAGGGTCAGAGTGTCAGAGAGGGGGTGCAAGGGTCAGAGAGGGGGTATAGGGGGTCAGAGTGTCATGGAGGGGATGCAAGGGTCATAGTGGGGGTGCAAGGATCAGAGTGTCAGGGAGGGGGTATAGGGGTCAGAGTATCAGGGTGAGGGTAGAGAGGTCAGAGTGTCATGGAGGGGATGCAAGGGTAAGAGTGTCAGAGAGGGGGTGTACGGGTCAGAGTGTCAGGGAGGGGGTGCAAGGGTCAGGGTGGGGGTGCAAAGGTCAGAGTGTCAGGGAGGGGGTAGAGAGCTTGAGGGAGGGGTGCTGTGCTCTAGCCCTGTTTGAAGGGGGAGGGTCTCTGCTGAGACAGATCGATGCAGGAATTGCCTTGGGACAGGCGGCTGATTGGTCTTTATGGAGTGGTTTTGGTTTGCACAGGGAGTCACAATTACCTCGGATGGTTCCTCGAGCTGAATCAGTGCAAAGGTGGCGAGGAAACTTTATCGACTCTTCCCACAATATGGGGGTCCCAGTCTGAGCAGAGTTTTGAGAGACGCACCTTATTAATATTTGGATTAACAGCATTGTCTTTATTACAGTTCAATTAATAATTGCAGCATTTGTCTGATGACAGGCAGAAAAAGCTGGGCACGTTGTGGTCAGTGCATTCATCGAGAAGGTTTACAGTTGCGAGATTACAATCTTCCCAGGCTTCTGTGGGAGCTGGCAGCAGTGGTTCGGGATTAGTCCACCTTGCTCTGCAAAAAGCAACAGGACCATCCAGTGGAACGGCACACACACTCAAATAATTCCCATAAATAGATCCTTTAGTCCAAACATGTGCACAACATTCCATCTGATCCATTGTAAATTCCAATATTATTTAAAACTCAGAGGAACTGAGGTGATGCAAAATGTAAATGAATTTATTTGCACAACTTCCTGTAGTGATTCTGTTGCTCGCCGTTAAACTGCGACTGCTGGAGGTGTTTCGAGTTGCAGAGAAGGGTGGTGGGTCTGAGGTGGGGAGGCTGGCATTGCATGATTGCCACCTCTGGCAACCTATGCTGGGCTCTCTCCTTGACTGAAGAGGGACTGAGGGGAAGTCAGTGCCTTGCCCCCAGGGATGCTGGCTGGCAGCCTCCGCCCATAGTTGGAGGATGTGTAGGAGGAGGAGGAGAAGGACATGGAGTAACCAGATCCAGTAGCGTCAAAGCTCCCTCGTCTGGAGCCTGTTCTGGATCCTGTTTTGGAACCTGATCGTGATCCTGCCGAAGAACCAGACCCGCCCACATTGTAGGGGCTGTAGTATCCTTTGGAGGATTGTGAAGAGGCTTCCAACAGACGCAGACTAGATCCTTCCTCAACCATGGATCGATCCATTGCATCCTTGTAGGAAATCTTCAGTTTGGACTTGGGGCAAGTGATATATTTTGCATAGGCCCCAACATCCCTTAGCTTTTGTGCCGTGCGGGCATCAATGGTGCCCTTCCCCAAAGCTTCGTCCAAGGAAACCCGTCCAGACACGTCTGGTTCAATCAGTCCTCCGGTCAGGTACTGCACCTCCAGGAACCTCTGGCCAGCTTCATAGTACAGCCAGCCTTTCTTCAAGGCCTGGGCAGCAGACATCTTCGACTTGGTTCTGGGGTCCTCAAACCCATGGAAAGCCTTCTGAGCCAGATTGATCCTGTCCACCATAATCTTGTCGACCAGGTTTTGGCCCACAGCATCTGCGACCGAATACTTCTCTCCAGTGTTGGGGTCGATGATTCCTCCAGTACATGCCTGAGCTTCTAGCAGGCGTTGGCCAGTGATGTTGTCCACCAGGTTTCGGCGCATTGCTTCTGTGATGGAAACTTTCTCCAGGGTATCAGTGTCCAGGATGCCAGCAACTGGACCAGTCTCCTCCACTGGGTCACTCCAGGCAACCACGTGGCTTCTCATTGGGCTGGACTGTTGGCTTGTGTATGAAGATGAAGATCCAACTGAGGAAGATCTCGAGCGGAATCCACTCATGTTTCCTGATAACATGTCAGCAAATTCAGTGATGGACAAAGCCCCTGAGCGATACAGGTCCAGAGACCCTTGGTCAATCAAACCATTGGCCAAAGCATCGTCAATGTCATATTGTTTCCCAGATCTTCTGTCCGTGATCATTGACTTTACAATACCATCTGATGAAGAGATTGTTACTTCCTCCCATTCACACTCCTGCTCAGACAGCTCGGTGTACGTCTGATGGTCAATCAGTCCTTTACGATAAGCCTCATACACGGACATTTCTTTGCCTGTCTCAGGATCTACAATCACTACCCTTCGCTTGCGGACTGAGGACTTGGAAGAAGTCTTCCTCTCTCGCTTCTTCTCCTTCAGTAGCAATAAGCAGAGTCCAGTGTCCGAATCCACCATACACCGCTCCATCAGCTGCAAGTAGGTGAGATTTTCCTCTGTGTTTGGATCAAAGAATCCTTTGGTATCATCACCTGGATCTAACAGTATCTTGTTCATCTCCACATCAAACAGCCCGCGCTCGTAGGCCATCTCTACCGGGAGACGATGACTGTGCTCAGGGTCAATGATACCTCCCGTGGCGATCTGTGACTCCAGCAGGCGGATCCCATGGTCTTTCACAATTAAACCTTTCTGCATAGCTTGGAAGAGAGACAGCAGCTTCCCTGAATATGGGTCTTTGTAACCAGTGACAGCACGCTCCGCTGACATGAGCTTCTCTTTAAACTCTGGGCCCACCACTCCTGCCTTGACAGCCTCAGCAACAGTTAGCTTCAGGTTTTTGATCGGGTCAATCATATAGCCTGTTGCCGCTTGGGCCTCCAACAGTTCGAAGGCAGTCCCAGGTCTGATCATGCCCTTCTTCATAGCCCGGTAAATGGTCAGTCTCTCCTTCGAGGCCTCGACAAACACTCCTGCAATACAACTGGTGCCTTCCAGATATTTCCTGATACTGTCACTAACTTCTTCCACAGTGGTTTCACCTTGCTCCAGTCTCTCAGCTACGGAACTTTCAATGATCTTTGATTCTAGGAGTTGGTCCATGGTGATCTGTTTGCGTAGACCCTTGAATATTAACCGTTTCCTGTCGGTCAAGTTCAAAAGACGGTGGCCTGACTTTTCGTCAGTTTTGCACTTTGCCAGCAGCTGAGTGTAAGTTAACAGCTCGTCGGTGCTGGGGTCAAGGAATCCTTGTGTCCCTGAGGCTGGGTCTGTGATGAGGTTGTAGGTCTCACGGTCCAGGTAACCCCGTTGAAAGGCAACTTCCAGAGGCAGGTGATGGCTGTACTGCGGGTCAATGATTCCTCCTGTGGCCAGCTGAGCATCAAGCAAGCGAATTGCGTAGTCTTTCCCAATCAGCCCTTTCCTCATAGCCTGGAAGAGGGAGATGTTCTTGCCAGTGTACGGGTCCCGGTAGCCAGTGACAGCTCTCTCTGCCGACAGCAGCTTGTCGTGGAACTCAGGACCCACCACGCCATCCTTAACAGCTTCGTCCACCGTCAGGCGCACATTCTTCACTGGATCCAGAATAAAGCCAGTCGCGGCCTGGGCCTCAAGCAGAGAAAGTGCCACCTCTGGTTTCACCCAGTCTTTCTTCATGGCTTGATACAGACTTGACACCTCCTTGACAGCACCCTTGTATACACCACTAACAGCGCCTGTGCCAAACAGGAACATCTTCACCTTCTCCATTTCACACACCTGCTGCACTGTCAGCTGCCTCTCCCTCAGTTTCCTGAGCGTCTCCTGATCAATAATTCCTGAGGCGTAGAGGTGATCTGCAGAAACGTTGCCCCGGAAGCTGTGGAAGCTGATCATCTCGTATCCATGGTAAATTTCTACACGCTCTATGATCTCGATGATTATCAACACTAAACGCTCTCGGGTGAGCTTTCCCATTTGAAACTCTCTTGTTAGCCTGGTCCTCTCCTGCTCAGAGATGTATTCAGATTGTAAGATCTCCCACACTGACATCGACCTCCCACCCAGAGCCCCTGAAGGAATTTCCACTTTTGTGTTCTCAAATTCCTTCTGCATTTGAGCCGCGCTGTAGACTGGGTTTTCAACAACTCTGGACTTTTCTCCCTCCGTCATGGACAAGAGGTACAGACCACTTCCGGGATCAGAAATGCACCTATTCTTCAGTTGCTGATAGGTGACTTCTTCCGTAGTGTTGGGGTCAATAAATCTCTTGGCATCATCACGAGCATCACAGAAGCTTTGGTTCATCTCCACATCAAACATTCCCCGTTTGTAGGCCACGTCCATGGGCAGCCGATGGCTGGTGTTGGGGTCAATGATGCCACCAGATGCCACCTGTGCCTGCAGGAGCTGAACTCCATGGTCTTTGGTTACAAGTTCCTTTGTCATTGCTTCAAACAAGGAGACCTTTCGCCCGGTGTAGGGGTCCGTATATCCTGTTACCGCTTTCTCCGCAGCCAGTAGCTTCTCATGGAGTTCTGGCCCAACGAGTCCATCCTTCACTGCCTCATCGACGGTGAGGGTGCGATTCTGCACAGGGTCCACGAGGAACCCTGTTGCTGCCTGAGCTTCCAGTAACATCTCCGCTGTTCTTGGTCTCAGCAGGTTCTTCTTCATTGCTTCATAGAAGCTCATTCTCTCCTGGGTGGGCTCCACAAACACTCCAGCAATGCTCTCCGACCCCTGAAGGTATTTCCTCACCGACTCCAACTTGCTCACATCTTCAGGTGTTGCCTTTCCTTTCTGCAGTCCATCAAACGTCTTCTTGTTGATGATATGTGATTCTAACAACTCGCTGGCAGGAACCCTGTCCCTTAGACCAGCAAAAGTAATTTGTGGTTTTCTCTTCACCTCACGTTCCTCAATGATTGTTACCACAATTGTAATGATTTTCTCTACAGTTACTTTGCCTGACCTGTACTGTCGGATAAGGTCACGGCGTTGATCTTCGGTGAAATATTCTGAGTTGATCAACTCCCAGATTGTGACCGTTTTCCCAGAAAATTTTCCAGATGGGACACTCACCACAGCCTTTTGGAAAACATCCTTGGTGACCTCCTCTGGATGAAGATCCACTCTCTTCACAGCTTCTTCCGTCAGGGGTAACAGGGAAAGGTTGGTCTCAGGGTCACTTCTGCATCTCTGCTTCAGCTCTTGGTAGGTGACATGTTCGTCTGTATTTGGTTCAATGAAACCTTTAGTGTTCTCACTGGGAGTGGTCACCAACTGGTTCATCTCCTCATCAAGCATTCCCCGCTTGTAGGCCACGTCCATGGGCAGCCGATGGCTGTTGTTGGGGTCAATGATGCCACCAGATGCCACCTGAGCCTGCAGGAGCTGAACTCCATGGTCTTTGGTTACAAGTTCCTTTCTCATTGCTTCAAACAAAGAGACCTTACGCCCGGTGTAAGGGTCCGTATATCCCGTGACTGCCTTCTCCGCAGCCAGTAGCTTCTCATGGAGTTCTGGCCCAACAAGTCCATCCTTCACTGCCTCATCGACGGTGAGGGTGCGATTCTGCACAGGGTCCACGAGGAACCCTGTTGCTGCCTGAGCTTCCAGTAACAACTCCGCTGTTCTTGGACTCAGCAGGTTCTTCTTCATTGCTTCATAGAAGCTCATTCTCTCCTGGGTGGGCTCCACAAACACTCCAGCAATGCTCTCCGACCCCTGAAGGTATTTCCTCACCGACTCCAACTTGCTCACATCTTCAGGTGTTGCCTTTCCTTTCTGCAGTCCATCAAACGTCTTCTTGTTGATGATCTTTGATTCCAACAACTCGCTGGCAGGAACCTTGTCCCGTAGTCCGGGGAATAGTAGATGCTTCTTGGTCTCAGTTTCATCAATGGTGGTGATGATGAATTTAATAATGTGTTCAATGGTGACCTTTCCTGACCTGTACTGCCACATTAGGTCACGGCGTTGTTCTTCGGTGATGTACTCTGAGTTGATCAACTCCCAGATTGTCACGGTTTTCCCAGAGAATTTTCCAGATGGGACACTAACCACAGCCTTTTGGAAAACGTCCTTGGTGACCTCTTCTGGGTGAAGATCCACTCTCTTCACAGCTTCCTCTGTCAGGGGTAACAGAGAAAGGTTGGTCTCAGGGTCACTTCTGCATCTCTGCTTCAGTTGTTGGTAGGTGACATGTTCGTCTGTATTTGGTTCAATGAAACCTTTAGTGTTCTCACTGGGAGTGGTCACCAACTGGTTCATCTCCTCATCAAACATTCCCCGCTTGTAGGCCACGTCCATGGGCAGCCGATGGCTGGTGTTGGGGTCAATGATGCCACCAGATGCCACCTGAGCCTGCAGGAGCTGAACTCCATGGTCTTTTGGTACCAGTTCCTTTGTCATTGCTTCAAACAAGGAGACCTTACGCCCGGTGTAAGGGTCCGTATATCCCGTTACTGCTTTCTCCGCAGCCAGTAGCTTCTCATGGAGTTCTGGCCCAACAAGTCCATCCTTCACTGCCTCATCGACGGTGAGGGTGCGATTCTGCACAGGGTCCACGAGGAACCCTGTTGCTGCCTGAGCTTCCAGTAAGATCTCCGCTGTTCTTGGTCTCAGCAGGTTCTTCTTCATTGCTGCATAGAAGCTCATTCTCTCCTGGGTGGGTTCCACAAACACTCCAGCAATGCTCTCCGACCCCTGAAGGAATTTCCTCACTGATTCCAACTTGCTCACATCTTCAGGTGTTGCTTTTCCTTTCTGCAGTCCATCAAACGTCTTCTTGTCAATGATCTTCGATTCCAACAACTCGCTGGCAGGAACCTTGTCCCGTAGTCCGGGGAAGAGAAGCTGTGGTTTTTTCTTTGTTTCTTTCTCTTCAATCACCGTGATGACAATTCTGATGATCTTTTCCACTGTCACCTTCCCTGACCGATACTGTCGAATCAGATCCTTCCTCTGCTCCTCGGTAAAGTATTCCGAATTAATAAGCTCCAAGATGCTGACAGATTTCCCAGAGAAGATGCCAGCTGGAACAGACAATGTTGTATTCCCAAATGTATCTCTGGTCTGCTCTTCATCATAAACAGGTTTTGATGATATTGCTTTCTCACTCAAGGGCAACAAGAGCTGACCTGACCCTGCATCCTTTCTGCACCTCTCCTTCAGCCGTTGGTAGCTGACGCTCTCATCCATGTTTGGATCATAGAAGCCTACCGTGTTCTCACTGGGAGTGGTCACCAGCTGGTTCATCTCCTCATCAAACATTCCCCGCTTGTAGGCCACGTCCATGGGCAGCCGATGGCTGGTGTTGGGGTCAATGATGCCACCAGATGCCACCTGAGCCTGCAGGAGTTGCACTCCATGGTCTTTGGGTACCAGTTCCTTTATCATTGCTTCAAACAAGGAGACCTTACGCCCGGAGTAAGGGTCCGTATATCCGGTTACCGCTCTCTCTGCAGCCAGTAGCTTCTCATGGAGTTCTGGCCCAACAAGTCCATCCTTCACTGCCTCATCAACGGTGAGGGTGCGATTCTGCACAGGGTCCACGAGGAACCCTGTTGCTGCCTGAGCTTCCAGTAAGATCTCCGCTGTTCTTGGTCTCAGCAGGTTCTTCTTCATTGCTTCATAGAAGCTCATTGTCTCCTGGGTGGGCTCCACAAACACTCCAGCAATGCTCTCCGACCCCTGAAGGTATTTCCTCACCGACTCCAACTTGCTCACATCTTCAGGTGTTGCCTTTCCTTTCTGCAGTCCATCAAACGTCTTCTTGTTGATGATCTTCGATTCCAACAACTCGCTGGCAGGAACCTTGTCCCGTAGTCCAGGGAAGAGCAGCTGCTTCTTGGTCTCAGTTTCATCAATGGTGGTGATGATGAATTTAATGATGTGTTCAATGGTGACCTTTCCTGACCTGTACTGCCACATTAGGTCACGGCGTTGATCTTCGGTGATGTACTCTGAGTTGATCAACTCCCAGATTGTCACGGTTTTCCCAGAGAATTTTCCTGATGGGACACTCACCACAGCCTTTTGCAAAACGTCCTTGGTGACCTCCTCTGGGTGAAGGTCCACTCTCTTCACAGCTTCTTCCGTCAAGGGTAACAGAGAAAGGTTGGTCTCAGGGTCACTTCTGCATCTCTGCTTCAGCTGTTGGTAGGTGACATGTTCGTCTGTATTTGGTTCAATGAAACCTTTAGTGTTCTCACTGGGAGTGGTCACCAACTGGTTCATCTCCTCATCAAACATTCCCCGCTTGAAGGCCACGTCCATGGGCAGCCGATGGCTGGTGTTGGGGTCAATGATGCCACCAGATGCCACCTGAGCCTGCAGGAGCTGAACTCCATGGTCTTTTGGTACCAGTTCCTTTGTCATTGCTTCAAACAAGGAGACCTTGCGCCCGGTGTAAGGGTCCGTATATCCCGTGACTGCTTTCTCCGCAGCCAGTAGCTTCTCATGGAGTTCTGGCCCAACGAGTCCATCCTTCACTGCCTCATCAACGGTGAGCGTGCGATTCTGCACAGGGTCCACGAGGAACCCTGTTGCTGCCTGAGCTTCCAGTAAGATCTCCGCTGTTCTTGGTCTCAGCAGGTTCTTCTTCATTGCTGCATAGAAGCTCATTATCTCCTGTGTGGGCTCCACAAACACTCCAGCAATGCTCTCCGACCCCTGAAGGAATTTCCTCACTGATTCCAACTTGCTCACATCTTCAGGTGTTGCCTTTCCTTTCTGCAGTCCATCAAATGTCTTCTTGTCAATGATCTTCGATTCCAACAACTCGCTGGCAGGAACCTTGTCCCGTAGTCCGGGGAAGAGCAGCTGTGGTTTTTTCTTTGTTTCTTTCTCTTCAATCACCGTGATGACAATTCTGATGATCTTTTCCACTGTCACCTTCCCTGACCGATACTGTCGAATCAGATCCTTCCTCTGCTCCTCGGTAAAGTATTCTGAATTAATAAGCTCCAAGATGCTGACAGATTTCCCAGAGAAGATGCCAGTTGGAACAGACACTGTTGTCTTCCCAAAAGTATCTCTGGTCTGCTCTTCATCATAAACAGGTTTTGATGATATTGCTTTCTCACTCAAGGGCAACAAGAGCTGACCTGACCCTGCATCCTTTATGCACCTCTCCTTCAGCCGTTGATAGCTGACGCTCTCATCCATGTTTGGATCATAGAAGCCTAACGTGTTCTCACTGGGAGTGGTCACCAGCTGGTTCATCTCCTCATCAAACATTCCCCGCTTGTAGGCCATGTCCATGGGCAGCCGATGGCTGGTGTTGGGGTCAATGATGCCACCAGATGCCACCTGAGCCTGCAGGAGTTGCACTCCATGGTCTTTGGGTACCAGTTCCTTTGCCATTGCTTCAAACAAGGAGACCTTACGCCCGGTGTAAGGGTCTGTATATCCCGTCACTGCTTTCTCTGCAGCCAGTAGCTTCTCATGGAGTTCTGGCCCAACAAGTCCATCCTTCACTGCCTCATCGACGGTGAGGGTGCGATTCTGCACAGGGTCCACGAGGAACCCTGTTGCTGCCTGAGCTTCCAGTAAGATCTCCGCTGTTTTTGGTCTCAGCAGGTTCTTCTTCATTGCTTCATAAAAGCTCATTGTCTCCTGGGTGGGTTCCACAAACACTCCAGCAATGCTCTCCGACCCCTGAAGGTATTTTCTCACCGACTCCAACTTGCTCACATCTTCAGGTGTTGCCTTTCCTTTCTGCAGTCCATCAAACGTCTTCTTGTCGATGATCTTCGATTCCAACAACTCGCTGGCAGGAACCTTGTCCCGTAGTCCAGGGAAGAGCAGCTGCTTTTTGGTCTCAGTTTCAACAATGGTGGTGATGATGAATTTAATAATGTGTTCAATGGTGACCTTTCCTGACCTGTACTGCCACATTAGGTCACGGCGTTGATCTTCGGTGATGTACTCTGAGTTGATCAACTCCCAGATTGTCACGGTTTTCCCAGAAAATTTTCCTGATGGGACACTAACCACAGCCTTTTGGAAAACGTCCTTGGTGACCTCCTCTGGGTGAAGGTCCACTCTCTTCACAGCTTCCTCTGTCAGGGGCAACAAAGAAAGGTTGGTCTCAGGGGCACTTCTGCATCTCTGCTTCAGCTGTTGGTAGGTGACATGTTCGTCTGTATTTGGTTCAATGAAACCTTTAGTGTTCTCACTGGGAGTGGTCACCAACTGGTTCATCTCCTCATCAAACATTCCCCGCTTGTAGGCCACGTCCATGGGCAGCCGATGGCTGGTGTTGGGGTCAATGATGCCACCAGATGCCACCTGAGCCTGCAGGAGCTGAACTCCATGGTCTTTGGGTACCAGTTCCTTTGTCATTGCTTCAAACAAGGAGACCTTACGCCCGGTGTAAGGGTCCGTATATCCCGTGACTGCTTTCTCCGCAGCCAGTAGCTTCTCATGGAGTTCTGGCCCAACAAGTCCATCCTTCACTGCCTCATCGACGGTGAGGGTGCGATTCTGCACAGGGTCCACCAGGAACCCTGTTGCTGCCTGAGCTTCCAGTAAGATCTCCGCTGTTCTTGGTCTCAGCAGGTTCTTCTTCATTGCTTCATAGAAGCTCATTGTCTCCTGTGTGGGCTCCACAAACACTCCAGCGATGCTCTCCGACCCCTGAAGGAATTTCCTCACTGATTCCAACTTGCTCACATCTTCAGGTGTTGCCTTTCCTTTCTGCAGTCCATCAAATGTCTTCTTGTCAATGATCTTCGATTCCAACAACTCGCTGGCAGGAACCTTGTCCCGTAGTCCGGGGAAGAGCAGCTGTGGTTTTTTCTTTGTTTCTTTCTCTTCTATCACCGTGATGACAATTCTGATGATCTTTTCCACTGTCACCTTCCCTGACCGATACTGTCGAATCAGATCCTTCCTCTGCTCCTCGGTAAAGTATTCCGAATTAATAAGCTCCAAGATGCTGACAGATTTCCCAGAGAAGATGCCAGCTGGAACAGACACTGTTGTCTTCCCAAATGTATCTCTGGTCTGCTCTTCATCATAAACAAGTTTCGATGATATTGCTTTCTCACTCAAGGGCAACAAGAGCTGACCTGACCCTGCATCCTTTATGCACCTCTCCTTCAGCCGTTGGTAGCTGACGCTCTCATCCATGTTTGGATCATAGAAGCCTACTGTGTTCTCACTGGGAGTGGTCACCAACTGGTTCATCTCCTCATCAAACATTCCCCGCTTGTAGGCCACGTCCATGGGCAGCCGATGGCTGGTGTTGGGGTCAATGATGCCACCAGATGCCACCTGAGCCTGCAGGAGCTGAACTCCATGGTCTTTGGGTACCAGTTCCTTTGTCATTGCTTCAAACAAGGAGACCTTACGCCCGGTGTAAGGGTCCGTATATCCCGTGACTGCTTTCTCCGCAGCCAGTAGCTTCTCATGGAGTTCTGGCCCAACGAGTCCATCCTTCACTGCCTCATCGACGGTGAGGGTGCGATTCTGCACAGGGTCCACGAGGAACCCAGTTGCTGCCTGAGCTTCCAGTAAGATCTCCGCTGTTCTTGGTGTCAGCAGGTTCTTCTTCATTGCTTCATAGAAGCTCATTGTCTCCTGTGTGGGCTCCACAAACACTCCAGCGATGCTCTCCGACCCCTGAAGGAATTTCCTCACTGATTCCAACTTGCTCACATCTTCAGGTGTTGCCTTTCCTTTCTGCAGTCCATCAAACGTCTTCTTGTCAATGATCTTCGATTCCAACAACTCGCTGGCAGGAACCTTGTCCCGTAGTCCGGGGAAGAGCAGCTGTGGTTTTTTCTTTGTTTCTTTCTCTTCAATCACCGTGATGACAATTCTGATGATCTTTTCCACTGTCACCTTCCCTGACCGATACTGTCGAATCAGATCCTTCCTCTGCTCCTCGGTAAAGTATTCCGAATTAATAAGCTCCAAGATGCTGACAGATTTTCCAGAGTAGATGCCAGCTGGAACAGACAGTGTTGTCTTCCCAAAAGTATCTCTGGTCTGCTCTTCATCATAAACAAGTTTCGATGATATTGCTTTCTCACTCAAGGGCAACAAGAGCTGACCTGACCCTGCATCCTTTATGCACCTCTCCTTCAGCCGTTGATAGCTGACGCTCTCATCCATGTTTGGATCATAGAAGCCTACTGTGTTCTCACTGGGAGTGGTCACCAACTGGTTCATCTCCTCATCAAACATTCCCCGCTTGTAGGCCACGTCCATGGGCAGCCGATGGCTGGTGTTGGGGTCAATGATGCCACCAGATGCCACCTGAGCCTGCAGGAGCTGCACTCCATGGTCTTTGGGTACCAGTTCCTTTGTCATTGCTTCAAACAAGGAGACCTTACGCCCGGTGTAAGGGTCCGTATATCCGGTTACCGCTCTCTCTGCAGCTAGTAGCTTCTCATGGAGTTCTGGCCCAACGAGTCCATCCTTCACGGCCTCATCGACGGTGAGGGTGCGATTCTGCACAGGGTCCACGAGGAACCCTGTTGCTGCCTGAGCTTCCAGTAAGATCTCCGCTGTTCTTGGTCTCAGCAGGTTCTTCTTCATTGCTTCATAGAAGCTCATTGTCTCCTGGGTGGGTTCCACAAACACTCCAGCAATGCTCTCCGACCCCTGAAGGAATTTCCTCACCGACTCCAACTTACTCACATCTTCAGGTGTTGCCTTTCCTTTCTGCAGTCCATCAAACGTCTTCTTGTTGATGATCTTCGATTCCAACAACTCGCTGGCAGGAACCTTGTCCCGTAGTCCAGGGAAGAGCAGCTGCTTCTTGGTCTCAGTTTCATCAATGGTGGTAATGATGAATTTAATGATGTGTTCAATGGTGACCTTTCCTGACCTGTACTGCCACATTAGGTCACGGCGTTGATCTTCGGTGATGTACTCCGAGTTGATCAACTCCCAGATTGTCACGGTTTTTCCAGCGAATCTTCCTGATGGGACACTCACCACAGCCTTTTGCAAAACGTCCTTGGTGACCTCCTCTGGGTGAAGGTCCACTCTCTTCACAGCTTCTTCCGTCAGGGGTAACAGAGAAAGGTTGGTCTCAGGGTCACTCCTGCATCTCTGCTTCAGCTCTTGGTAGGTGACATGTTCGTCTGTATTTGGTTCAATGAAACCTTTAGTGTTCTCACTGGGAGTGGTCACCAACTGGTTCATCTCCTCATCAAACATTCCCCGCTTGTAGGCCACGTCCATGGGCAGCCGATGGCTGGTGTTGGGGTCAATGATGCCACCAGATGCCACCTGAGCCTGCAGGAGCTGAACTCCATGGTCTTTTGGTACCAGTTCCTTTGTCATTGCTTCAAACAAGGAGACCTTACGCCCGGTGTAAGGGTCCGTATATCCTGTTACTGCTTTCTCCGCAGCCAGTAGCTTCTCATGGAGTTCTGGCCCAACGAGTCCATCCTTCACTGCCTCATCGACGGTGAGGGTGCGATTCTGCACAGGGTCCACGAGGAACCCAGTTGCTGCCTGAGCTTCCAGTAAGATCTCCGCTGTTCTTGGTCTCAGCAGGTTCTTCTTCATTGCTTCATAGAAACTCATTGTCTCCTGGGTGGGTTCCACAAACACTCCAGCAATGCTCTCCGACCCTTGAAGGAATTTCCTCACCGACTCCAACTTGCTCACATCTTCAGGTGTTGCCTTTCCTTTCTGCAGTCCATCAAATGTCTTCTTGTCAATGATCTTCGATTCCAACAACTCGCTGGCAGGAACCTTGTCCCGTAGTCCGGGGAAGAGCAGCTGCTTCTTGGTCTCAGTTTCATCAATGGTGGTGATGATGAATTTAATGATGTGTTCGATGGTGATCTTTCCTGACCTGTACTGACGGATAAGGTCCCGGCGTTGTTCTTCGGTGATGTACTCTGAGTTGATCAAATCCCAGATTGTCACGGTTTTCCCAGAGAATTTCCCGACTGGCACAGATACAGTGGCTGTTTTGAAGATGTCGTGTGTCTGTTCCATGGTATATCCTCCCTTTTTTGTCTCTGCTCCCTCGGTCAATGGCAAGAGAAAAAGGCCAGATTCCTGATCCTTCTGACACCTGTCCAGGAGCTGGAAATACGTTAAGTTCTCCTGTGTGTTGGGGTCAAAGAATGCCTTGGCATTGTCACTATCTCCTGCAACTATTTTATTCATGTCCTCAGTGAATAAACCCTGTTTGTATGCCTGGGCCAGGGGCATGCGATGGCTGTTCACTGGATCAATGACACCACCAGTGGCAATCTGTGCCTGCAGCAAACGGATGGCGTAACTTGGGGATATCAAGTCCTTTTGCATTGCTTGAAACAAGGAAATCTGGTCGCCAGTGTAGGGGTCCCTGTAACCTGTCACTGCCCTCTCAGCAGAGAGCAGTTTCTCCTGCAGCTCTGGTCCGACCACACCTTCCCTGATGGCCTCGTTGACGGGCAGTTTCCTGTTCTTTGCCGGGTCAATGATGAAGCCGGATGCTGCCTGAGCCTCCAGCAACACCGTAGCTGTGGTGGGCTTTAATTGTCCCCTTTTCATTGCCTGGTAAATGCTGACTTTCTCCTTTGAGGGCTGAATGATCAGGCCAGCAACACAGCTCTTGCCCTGTAGATAGTTCTGAACATCTTCCTTCTGTGACAGATCCTTGACAGAGACGGATCCTTTCTTTAGTTTGTCCAACTGCTTCTTGCTGAGAATGCCCACCTGATGTAAGCGTGCGGCTGGCACCGACTGGCGCAGGCCACTGAAGGAGAACGCAGCCTCGGCACTTTCCTGGGCAGAGTCCACCACATCCCGACCGTTGGCAAGAGCTCCCAGAGTGGGGGCAGTCGCTGCCTGCACTTTGGCGGTCTCTTTGGATATAACTTCAAGCTTCTGAGCTTTCAGTTGCTCCAGCAATTCCCTGAGTGCTTGGTTCTCATCAGCCAGCTGCTTCTCTTTCTCCTGTCTCCTCTTCTCCATTTCCAGAAGCTCTCTCTGCTTCTCCTGGACTTGGTCCTCAGCCTCTCTCTGCATCCTGAGTGCTTCATCCATACTATCCTGAAGTCGGGCCTTGTCGTCCTTGAGTCTCTTCATTTCCTTCATCTGTTCATCCTTCAGAGACTTGGATTTCTCCAGCTCATCCTCATATAGATGCTCCAACTTCTGCTTCTCCGCCTCAATCATCTTCTCTTTTCTGATGAGCAGCTCCTTTTCACTGAGAAAGGATTGTTGAAGGACCTGCGTGGTGTGGACAATTTCTTTCTTTTTCCCTGCCTCCATCTGCACGAATAAGAACAAGGAACTCATCAGTGAAAACAAAGCATGCAACCATCGTCCAGCACCAGAAGCAGGTGAGCAGTGGCCCTTGTGCACACCTCCCACATGCCCGGATCAAACTCCATCTGACATATCTCTGCCTATATCTGTTGGCGATCTGTATCCCACTCTATCCTTTATGACAGCCTTCCTCAATGTCAGATGACTCAAATTTTGGTGGTATCTTCAAGCCTAATAATCAACACCTATGTCCAAATCATATATATATATATGTGTGTGTGTGTGTGCGTGCGTGCGTGTGCGCACATATATATATACACGAGTGCGTGTGTGCGCACATATATATATATACACACGAGTGTGCGCACATATATATATACACGAGTGCGTGTGTACGCACATATATATATATACACACGAGTGTGCGTGTGTGTGCGCACATATATATATATACACACACTAGTGTGAGTGTGCGTGTGTCCAAGTATTGATCCACCTGGAACTCAACTGGTCACAGACCTCCAGCCTGAATAATGTTCTTCCATCACAACCCCCTGTCTTCTAACAGTAAACCAGTTCTGAATTGAAATAACCATGTCACCGTGAATCTCAAGCATCTTAATCTTCGGGATCAGCTACACAAGGGACTGTCTTACAAACATCCATATAGACAATATCCATTGCCCTATTCTCATTGATCACCTTTGTCACCTCCTTGAAAACTCAATGAACTTAGTAAAACATGACCTACAACAGACAAACCATGCATACTAACTGTCCCTAATTAGCCCATTCTCTTCCTAATTGGAACATCCTGTCTGGAAGAATCCTCTAACATCTTCCTTTGATGTGAGGCATATCGGCCATTATTTTCCTGGATTGTCCATATCTTCCTAGTTTATCTTTATTTCCATTCTTAAACAAAAGACTTCATCAATTCCATTGGGCCTTGGGGATTTATCCATCTTAATGCTCTATAAGAGGCCCAATACTACCTTTACTTGATCTCAAACTGCCCTTACCTATTACTATTGTCCACACGGATCTCACTGTCCCCCATGTCCTTCTCCTTGGAGAATACCACAATCATACGTTAAGGTCAGGGTTACTTCAAGTAACCCCTGCTATCCCCTCTCTCCATCCCTCCGCTTTCCCAGTTCTCTGACCAGTCTGACTGTCTCCGTGTACATTTTATCTCTGTTTGCTTTGTTGTTACCTTGTCCTAGCCAACCATGATCTATTCTACATTTTCCATGATCTACCATGTCCTGGTTTCACACTTTAAACTTCCTTATCTATGTATTTCCCTCTCCCATGACATCAGTCTGAAGAAGGGTCTCGACCCAAAACATCATCCATTCCTTCGCTCCAGAGATGCTGCCTGTCCGGCTGAGTTACTCCAGCATTCTGTGTCTATCTTCGGTTTAAACCAGCATCTGCAGTTCCTTCCAACACAACCCCTCATAATATAGGTGTCACATGCCATTACCCTCCTCCACTCCAGGATATCATTGCTATTGAGGGAGTGCAGTGTACGTTGACCGGGTTAATTCCCGGGATGGCGGGGTTGACGTATGATGAAAGAATGGGTCGACTGGGCTTGTATTCATTGGAATTTAGGATGAGAGGGGATCTTATAGAAATATATAAAATTATTAAGGGATTGGACAGAATACAGGAAAAATGTTCCCGATGTTGGGGAAGTCCAGAACCAGGGGTCACAGTTTAAGAATAAGGGGTAGGCCGTTTAGAACTGAGATGAGGAAAAACCTTTTAACACAGAGAGTTGTGAATTTGTGGAATTCTCTGCCTCAGACGGCAGTGGAGGCCAATTCACAGGATGCATTCAAGAGAGGATTAGATTTAGCTCTTAGGGCTCATGGAATCAAGGGATATGGGGAGAAGGCAGCTACTGATTGTGCAGGTCAGGTCAGCAAGGATCAGATCAGGTCAGGACCTACCTCCTTGGTTTTCTGCTGCAGCAACTCTGCCTCTTTCCTCAGCTTCTCCTTCTCACTCTCCAGCTCAGCGATAGCCTTCTGCAACTCGCTCGCCTCCTGCTTGCTCTGCTTCCACTTGTGCTCCAGTCTCTCCACAATGCTGTTCTTTTCCCTGGTGCTCTGCTCAGTTTCATGAAGCCTCAAGGCGATCTGTTTTGCCCTCATCCTTGAACTTCTGAGCCTCCCTCTCTGCATTGCCCTGGGCATCTGTCAGTTCCGATACCAGAGCCTTCAGCTGATCGGCTTCGTCGCTGATCTCCTGCTGCCGTCTCCGCTCCTCCTCCAAAGCCTTCTGGAACTCCTCTGCCTCCTCATGGCGACGTTGCTGCATCTCCTGCTTGTCCTTGGACAGTTTCTTGGCCTGCTGCTGCGCCTTGTCTCTGCTTCTGCAGCATTTCAGCTCCGGCCTTGAGCCTGCTCGCCTCCTGGATGGCCTGCATCTTCTCCTTCAGCATCTTGTCGGCCAGAGCCCGCTGCTGGGCCAGGTCTTCCTCGGCCAGTCTCCTCTGCCGGGCAGCCTCCTGGGCTTCACCTGAGCGGGCCGCCTCCTCTGCCAGCTGCCGCATCTTCTCTGCCTCCTCCGCCAGGTGCTTCTGGGTGTTGTCCTTGTCCTTCAGCACCAGCATCTTGTTCTCCTCCTCAATCCTCCCTTCAGTTTGATCAGCTCCTCCATCTGTACCCGCACCTTCAGGAGCTCCCCCTCCGCCTGGTTCTTCTGCTTCATGGACTCGCTCACCTCAGCCTTCAGCCGCTGCAGCTCTTCATCCAGCACCTCCTTCTGGTGGTCCGTCTGCTCCAAACGCATCTTGACCTTGGTCAGCTCCTGCTCCACGTTGGCCTTCTGCCGCAGGGTCTGCTCCGCAAACTTCTTGTGCTTCTCCATGTCGGCGTCAGCGGCATGCTTCTGCTTCAGAGCTGCCTGCTCGGCATGTGCTCTCCGTTCAGCTTCCAGCTCAGCCTCCTTCCTCTGCAGCTCGGCGGCCTGCTGGGCCTGGGCCTTGAGGCCAGCCTCCTGCTCAGCCTGTTGCTGCAGCCGCTCCGCCTCCTCGGCTTGTTGTCGGCACAGGGCGGCCTCACGCTCTGCCTGCACCCGGCCTTCTGGGCCTCCTCGGCCAGTCGCCGGGCCTGCTCGGCCTGCTCCCGCAGGCTGCCCAGCGCACTCTGCTCCTGCAGCCGGCTCTGCAGCAACTCCTCCTCCTTCTGCTGCACGGCTGCCTGGTGCGCCTTCTCCTCGGCCACTAGCCGCTGCTGGGCCGCCTCCTGGGCAAGGCTGACCTGCTTGTCTGCCTCTTGCTCTGCCACCTCTTTCTTGCTTCCACGCCTCCTCCGCCTCCTCTTCAGCCGCTTCACCTCCTCCAGGGCTGCCTGCCGCTGACGCCCTGCTTCCTCCTCTGCCGCCAGGATCTCCTTTACTCTTTTACTCTGCGCTCTGCCTCCTGCCTCCTCTTTGCCTCCTCGGCCGCCATCCCTCGCTGCCTCTCTGCTTCTCCTCCCGCCTCCTGCTTGCTGCGCTGAGTCTCCTCAGCCACCCTCTTCAACTTGGCCAGCTCGATCTCCAGGTCTGACTTGCCCTCTGAGGCCTTCTCGAAGTTGAGCTTCAGGACCCTGATCTCCTCCTCCACAATGCGTCTCTGCTTCAGGGTCTCCTCCACCACCACCTTCTGCCGCTCCAGCTCCACATCCGAGCTCTTCCTCAGCTGCAGAATCCTTTTCTCAATGTCCTGCTTGTGCTGCATGGCTTGTTCTTCCAGAAGCTTCCGTTGGAAGGCCTCGTCTTCGGCCAGGCGCCGCAAGCGCTCGTTCTCCGCTTCTTTCTCCTTCAGAACCATCTCAGCCTCCGTCTTCAGACGGGTTCCTTCGTTAATAGCTGCCAGCTTCTCTTTCAGGATCCTCTCTGCCTCGCTGCGCTGATGCACCACTTCTTCCTCGGCAAGCTGCCTCTGCCGCTTAGCCTCTTCCGCCACAGCCCGCAGCCTGCCCGCCTCGTCGGCCAGCTGCCTCATCCTCCCGCCTCCTTCTCCAGGATCTGCTTGGTCTTCTCTGAGGTGGACCGGGTCTCCTCCTCCGTCTTCACCTTCAGCAGCAGCAAGGTCTCCATCTCGGCCTTCACCCGGGCCAGCTCCTCCTCCAGCAGCTTCCTCTGGTTGAGGACCTGGTTCACCTCGTTCTTCAGTCGGTACAGTTCCTCCTCCAGGAGCAGCCTCTGCTGCTCCCCGTTGTCAGTCTCTGCCCGCAGCCGGATGAGCTCCTGCTCGGCAGCCAGCTTCTGCCCGGCAGTCTGGTCCGCCAGCCGTCTCTGTTTCTCCAACTCCTGCTCTGCCATGTCCTTCTGCCGCAGCGCAGACTCCTCCGCCTTTGTCCTGCGCCTCGCCTCCCGGTCCGCTCCTCCTTCTGCTTCTCTGCCTCCTCTTGCGCCAGTGATTTCTGGACAGCCACCTCCTCTGCTTGTAACCGCAGGCGCAGAGCCTCGTCGGCCTTCTGCCCTCCATTTCTCCAGCTCCATCTCTGCGCCCCCCTGCAGCCTCTTCAGCTCGGCTGCCTCCTGCTGCAGCTGGGCCACCGTCTGGTGCTCCTGCTGCAGGGATATCTCCAGCTGTAGTGTCTTCTCCTCGAAGGACATGCGCTTGCTCTGCAGCTCAGCCGCTGCACTTTTCCGGGCCACCTCCTGGGTCACCAGCAGTTGCTTCTCTTTCTCAATCTCTGCCTGCTTCATCCTCCGCCTCCACCTCCTCCGCCACGTTCTTGAAGTGCTGCAGGTCCTCCAAGGCCTTCTGCTTCTCCCGAGCTGCGTCCTCTCTCCGCCTGGATCTTCACCTTCAGCTGCTCCTCTGCCTGCTTTTCTTGGACGTCTCATCATTGACCTGCCGGAGCAGTCTCTCTGCCTCATCCTGGGCCATCTTCCTCTGCCGGTCTGCCCTCATCTGCGCGATTCTTTAGCTGCAGCAGCTCTGATTCTGCCGCCGCCTTCTGCTTCTGCGCTGTCACCAGCTGGATGTGGATAATGCGGATCCCTCCTCCACCTTGGTACGGCTCAGCAGCACCTCCTCCACCATGACAGTCTTTTTCCTGATCTCCATCTCGGAGGAGCTTTGCAGCTGCTGGAATTCTTGCTGCACGTTCTGCTTCTGTTGCTCAGCATCCACTGCCACGGCCTCCCTCCTGGTCACCTCCTGCTCGATCCTCTGTTGCAGCTCCTTGGCTGCTTCTCTGCCTCTACCTTGGCCTTGCGTGGGCCGCAGCCAGCTCCTTCTGCCTCTCCAACTGCGCCTCCACCTCTCCAGCCGCCGACGTTCCTCCTCCTTCATCTTCTCAGCAGCTTCCTAAAGACCAACACACAAGGGCAGGGTTAGTGAGGGAGCGGACTCGGGCAGTGGAAGAGATGAGTTAAGTTATGCAGATCCCGTTCACCAACACACGAGGGCAAGGTCAGTGAGGGGCAGGGTTAGTGAGGGAGCATTCCCACCCTGTGAGAAGAGGAGTGTAGGTGTGGAGACCCCGTTCACCAACACACAGGGGCAGGGTTAGTGAGGGGCAGGACCAAGTGAGGGGGCTGGGGTAGTGAGGGGGCAGGGGTAGTGAGGGGGCAGGGTTAGTGAAGGGGCAGGGGTAGTGAGGGGCAGGGGTAGTGAGGGGCAGGGTTAGTGAGGGGCAGGGCCAGTGAAGGGCAGGGCCAGTGAGGGGGCTGGGGTAGTGAGGGGGCAGGGGTAGTGAGGGGCAGGGGTAGTGAGGGGGCAGGTTAGTGAGGGAGCAGGGTTAGTGAAGGGGCAGGGGTAGTGAGGGCAGGGGTAGTGAGGGCAGGGTTAGTGAGGGGCAGGGCCAGTGAAGGGCAGGGCCAGTGAGGGGGCTGGGGTAGTGAGGGGCAGGGGTAGTGAGGGCAGGGTTAGTGAGGGGGCAAGGGTAGTGAGGGGCAGGGGTAGTGAGGGCAGGGGTAGTGAGGGGCAGGTTAGTGAGGGGGCAGGGTTAGTGAGGGGGCAGGGTTAGTGAGGGGGCAGGGTTAGTGAGGGGGCAGGGTTAGTGAGGGGGCAGGGGTAGTGAGGGCAGGGGTAGTGAGGGGCAGGGTTAGTGAGGGGCAGGGCCAGTGAAGGGCAGGGCCAGTGAGGGGGCTGGGGTAGTGAGGGGGCAGGGTTAGTGAGGGGGCAGGGGTAGTGAGGGGCAGGCCAGTGAAGGGCAGGGCCAGTGAGGGGGCAGGGGTAGTGAGGGGGCAGGGGTTAGTGAGGGGGCAGGGGTAGTGAAGGGGCAGGCCAGTGAGGGGGCTGGGGTAGTGAGGGGGCAGGGGTATGAGGGGCAGGGGTAGTGAGGGGCAGGGTTAGTGAGGGGCAGGGCCAGTGAAGGGCAGGGCCAGTGAGGGGGCTGGGGTAGTGAGGGGCAGGGTTAGTGAGGGGCAGGGTTAGTGAGGGGGCAGGGGTAGTGAGGGGGCAGGTTAGTGAGGGGGCAGGGTTAGTGAGGGGCAGGGGTAGTGAGGGGCAGGGCCAGTGAGGGGGCTGGGGTAGTGAGGGGCAGGGGTAGTGAGGGGCAGGGTTAGTGAGGGGGCAGGGTTAGTGAGGGGGCAGGGTTAGTGAGGGGGCAGGGTTAGTGAGGGGGCAGGGTTAGTGAGGGGAGCAGGGTTAGTGAGGGGGCAGGGTTAGTGAGGAGAGGGCAGGGTTAGTGAGGGGGCAGGGTAGTGAGGGGCAGGGGTAGTGAGGGGGCAGGGTTAGTGAGGGGGCAGGGGTAGTGAGGGGGCAGGGTTAGTGAGGGGGCAGGTTATGAGGGGCAGGGGTAGTGAGGGGGCAGGGGTAGTGAGGGGGCAGGGTTAGTGAGGGGGCAGGGCCAGTGAGGGGGCAGGGTTAGTGAGGGGGCAGGGTTAGTGAGGGGGCAGGGTTAGTGAGGGGGCAGGGTTAGTGAGGGGGCAGGGGTAGTGAGGGGGCAGGGGTAGTGAGGGGCAGGGGTAGTGAGGGGCAGGGGTAGTGAGGGGCAGGGGTAGTGAGGGGCAGCGGTAGTGAGGGGGCAGGGGTAGTGAAGGGGCAGGGGTAGTGAGGGGGCAGGGTTAGTGAGGGGGCAGGGTTAGTGAGGGGGCAGGGTTAGTGAGGGGGCAGGGTTAGTGAGGGGGCAGGGTTAGTGAGGGGGCAGGGGTAGTGAAGGGGCAGGGGTAGTGAAGGGGCAGGGGTAGTGAAGGGGCAGGGGTAGTGAGGGAGAATTCCCACACTGTGGAAGATACTGTAGTTGTGAAGACCCCGTTCACCATCACACAGCGAGCCGGGGCTAGGTCTTGTTCAGCCCATCCTCCCACCGGGAGCAGGAACTGCCTGATCACTGCGAGGTCAACACCACGACACCCACTGGGAGAGGGGAGGGAACTCTGGATCCCACTGGGAGAGGACAGAGCTCTGGATCCCACTGGCAGGAATGTCAGATGCCAGCTGGGGGTGAGAATGCTGGGAAATGGCAGGGTGCTTTGGAATACCAGTGGGAAGGGGGGTGGGTGCACAGGGTGCAGCTGGGCACAGCGTGTGAGGGGCGGACAGGATCTCACTGGAAGGAACAACACAAGACATCAGGATGACCGAAAGCTGCAGAGATGATGGGAGTGGAGGACAGGAATACCACAGGGCAATATCACCACAGCACAGCGATGGGAGAGGGCATGGAATATCCCGGCAATCAACACTCACACAACCCTGGAGCAGCCAAACCTTGATGGTGACACTTGACCCTGTCCCATCCCCGTGATCCTGAGGCCCCATCCCATAGCACGTCACTCCAACCTGACCCAGGATTGGCGGCCTCATACCACAGCCAACCGGCTGCCAGATTGTGGAGGAGGATTCGCCAAAGGACTAAATCAGGTTGGGAGGATTGTTCCGCCGCCCCCCTCGACCCATCCCCCCCCCGGCCACTCCCCGGACCCATCCCCCAACCCGTCCCGCCAAACCACCTGACCCATCCCCCCCGGCCACTCCCCGGCCACTCCCTGGACCCATCCCCCGACCCGTCCCGTCAAACCACCCGACCCATCCCCCCCGGCCACTCCCCGGACCCATCCCCCAACCCGTCCTGTCAAACTACCCGACCCATCCCCCACCGGCCACTCCCCGGACCCATCCCCCAACCCGTCCCGTCAAACCACCCGACCCATCCCCCCCGACCACTCCCCGGACCCATCCCCCAACCCGTCCCGCCAAACCACCCGACCCATCCCCCCCGGCCACTCCCCGGACCCATCCCCCGACCCGTCCCGTCAAACCACCCGACCCATCCCCCCCCCCCGGCCACTCCCCGGACCCATCCCCCAACCCGTCCCGTCAAACCACCCGACCCATCCCCCCCAGCCACTCCCCGGCCACTCCCAGGACCCATCCCCCAACCCGTCCCGTCAAACCACCCGACCCATCCCCCCAATCCCCCAAACTGCCCTCTCGATCCCCCCGGCCCATCCCCCGACACCTCCCCCACTTGTCCCCATTGACCCACCCGACACACCCCCCTCAACTCGTCCCCCTCGACCCATCCCCCCCCCGGCCACTCCCCGGACCCATCTCCCGACGTGTCCCCTCAGACCACCCGACCCACCCAACACACCCACCCCCCTCGAACCACCAGACACACCCCCCTCAACCCGTCCCCCTTGACCCCCCCGACCCGTCCCCCGACCGCTCCTCCAAACCCATCCCCCATCCCATCCTCACACCCGTCCCCCTCGACCCACCCATCCCACCTGACCCAACCCCCCATCCTCTCGACCCAACCCCGACCCCTCCTCCCATCCCATCCCCCCCAACCTATCCCCCGACCCCTCCTCCCAACCCATCTCCCCCCATCCCATCCCCCTCAGCCACTAACCCCCCCCCCCCCCCCCCGACCCATCCCCCCGGACCGATCCACCCTCCCAACAAATCCCCCGAGCAACCCATCCCCCGCAGGGACTGCTGGTCACCCTGACCCATCTCCCCTTACCAGCTCACAGTCACACAGACCACCGATCCCATGGACAGGGTTCTCGCCCACAGCACCCTGGACCTGAAGACCACCAGTGCCTGTGCCGAGGTGAGGGAGTGGATGGGAGACACAGGGCCGCTCTATGGCTAGGGTGGGCGCAGACACAGTGACTGATGGTGCGGCAGGGACAGCAGTGAGCATGCACAGACAGCAACAGCAGGGTGACAAAGCGCAATTACCTTCACGGCCGCCAACCAACACACACATTCGCTGTGGCAAGCGCTGCACGAGAAAGCAGGGAGAAGTGTCAGCCTGGAACAGCTCAGCTCAGGCAGCTAGGAAAGCAGCTCACACTCGCACCAACGCTCACACGCACCACCACTCATTCACCATCACTCACACCAACGCTCATACTAATCACTGCTCACACCCACATCAATACTCACACTCATACCAACGCAACAGTCAACCACCACACACAACAACCCTGCTCACACATCATACTACTGCCCCTAGTCAACCAACACTCACACACGCATAAATGCTCACTCATTCCCCTGTTCAGTCACACCTCTGCCGAATCACTCTCACACACTGACCCACCGCACACACTGACCACACGCACATACATTGACCCACACACCTGACCCACACACGCACACTGACCCACACAAACACTGACCCACACACACTGACCCACACACACTGACTGCTCACCCTTACCAACCTCTGCAAGCATCCCAGCACATGCCGCACACGTGATCACAACCCCCTCGCTGTGACCTGTGACCACACCGTCCTCCCTTTGTCCTGCGGTCACACCCCCACACCCTGCTCACCTCTACACACACTGCCCTACACACTGCCCCTGACACCTACACACACTGCCCCTGACCCCTACACACTGCCCGACCCCTACACACTGCCAGTGACCACTACACACAGTGCCCGACACCTACACACACTGCCCCTGACCCCCTACACACACTGCCCTACACACTGCCCCTGACCCCTACACACACTACCCCTGACCCCTACACACTGCCCTGACCCCTACACACACTGCCCCTGACCCCTACACACACTGCCCGACCCCTACACACACTGCCCCTGACCCCTACACACACTGCCCCTGACCCCTACACACACTGCCCGACCCCTACACACACTGCCCTGACCCCTACACACACTGCCCCTGACCCCTACACACTGCCCCTGACCCCTACACACACTGCCCTGACCTCTACACACTGCCCCCTGACCCTACACACACTGCCCCCGACCCCTACATACACTGCCCCGACCCCTACACACACTGCCCCTGACCCCTACACACACTGCCCCTGACCCCTACACACAACTGCCCCGACTCCTACACACTGCCCCCGACTCCTACACACACTGCCCAGACCCCTACACACACTGCCCATGACCCCTACACACACTGCCCCTGACCCCTAAACACAATGCCCCTGACCCCTACACACGCTGCCAGTGACCACTACACACTGCCCTGACCTCTACACCACCGCCCTTGACCCCTACACACACTGCCCCTGACCCCTACACACACTGCCCCTGACCCCTACACACACTGCCCCTGACCCTACACACACTGCCCTGACCCCTACACACACTGCCAGTGACCACTACACACACTGCCAGTGACCACTACACACTGCCAGTGAGGACTACACACACTGCCCCTGACCCCTACACACACTGTCAGTGACCACTGCACAGACTGTCTCTGCTCCCAGATGCCGTAGCCTCACCTCCTCATTCTCCAGCCGATGCAGGGTGACAGTGATGAACTTCAGGTACTGGCTGGACAGTGTCATCAGCTCAATGTAGCGACTCCTCAGATCCACAACTGCAACGAGAGCACAAAACGGGCTGAGTATAAGACAGCACAGAACAGGCTGGGGGTAGAGAGCACAGAACAGGCTGGGGGTAGAGAGCACAGAACAGGTTGGGGGTAGCGAGCACAGAACAGGCTGGGGTAGCGAGCACAGAACAGGCTGGGGGTAGAGAGCACAGAACAGGCTGGGGGTAGACAGCACAGAACAGGATGGGGGTAGAGAGCACAGAACAGGCTGGGGGTAGCGAGCACAGAACAGGCCGGGGGTAGACAGCACAGAACAGGCTGGGGTAGAGAGCACAGAACAGGCTGGGGTAGCGAGCACAGAACAGGCTGGGGGTAGAGAGCACAGAACAGGCTGGGGTAGACAGCACAGAACAGGCCGGGGGTAGACAGCACAGAACAGGCCGGGGGTAGACAGCACAGAACAGGCTGGGGTAGCGAGCACAGAACAGGCTGGGGGTAGAGAGCACAGAACAGGCTGGGGTAGACAGCACAGAACAGGCCGGGGGTAGACAGCACAGAACCAGGCCGGGGGTAGACAGCACAGAACAGGCTGGGGGTAGACAGCACAGAACAGGCTGGGGGTAGACAGCACAGAACAGGCCGGGGGTAGACAGCACAGAACAGGCCGGGGGGAGAGGGCACAGAACAGGCCGGGGGGAGAGAGAGCACAGTACGGCCCGGGTGCAGAGAGCACAGAACAGGCTGGAGGCAGAGAGCACAGAATAGACCAAGTTTAGAGAGCACAGAACAGGCTGGGGTGCAGAGAGCACAGAACAGGCTGGGGGGTAGAGCGTCGAACAGGCTGGAGGTAGAGCACAGAACAGGCTGGGGGTAGAGAGCACAGAACAGGCTGGGGTAGAGAGCACAGAACAGGCTGGGGGGTAGAGCGTCGAACAGGCTGGAGTAGAGCACAGAACAGGCTGGGGGTAGAGAGCACAGAACAGGCTGGGGGTAGCGAGCACAGAACAGGCTGGGGGTAGTGAGCACAGAACAGGCTGGGGGTAGAGAGCACAGAACAGGCTGGGGGTAGAGAGCACAGAACAGGCTGGGGGTAGAGCGTAGAACAGGCTGGGGGTAGAGCACAGAAAGGCTGGGGGTAGAGCATCAAACAGGGTGGGGGTAGAGAGCACAGAACAGGCTGGGGGTAGAGAGCACAGAACAGGCTGGGGGTAGAGAGAACAGGCTGGGGGTAGCGAGCACAGAACAGGCTGGGGGTAGAGAGCACAGAACAGGCTGGGGGTAGAGAGCACAGAACAGGCTGGAGGTAGAGCACAGAACAGGCTGGGGGTAGAGCATCAAACAGGGTGGGGGTAGAGAGCACAGAACAGGCTGGGGGTAGAGCATCAAACAGGGTGGGGGTAGAGAGCATAGAACAGGCTGGGGGTAGGAGGGGGTGGGGGACATGTTACTGGATGTTACTGGATGCGTGGGAAGTTCTCCAGGGGAGAGAGATGTTGGTGACTGGATTCTCACCTCCTGAATGACGTTTTCTGATGCCGAGACCAGTTTCTGCTTCTTCACAGGAGACGCCACAGGTTCACTCTGGACTTTGTATGTCACCAACTGAGCTCATAGTCCTGAAATGCAGAGACAGTCGGTGAGAATCCACGGTGTGTGTGTGAGGCGTGTGTGTGTGTGCGTGTGAGGCATGTGTGTGTGTGTATGTCAGGGTATGTGCATTGTGCATCAGTGTGTGTGTCAGTGTGGGTGCGTTTGCGCATAAGGGTTCGTGCGTGTGCGCGTCAGTGTGCGCGTGTGTGCACATGTGTGCGTCAGTGTGCAGTGTGTCAGTGTTTGTGGCATCAGAGTGCGTGCGGGTGTGGCAGTGTGCATCAGCTTGCGTGTGTCAGCGTGTGCATCAGCGTGTGCGTCTCTGCGTCAGCGTGCATGAGCGCCAGCGTGCGTGCATGCGCACGTCAGCGTGTATGCATGTGCATGTGTGCGTGTATTCGTCTGCGTGTGCGTATATGTAGCGTCAGTGTGCGTGTGTGTACGTCAGCGTGCGTGTGTGTGCACGTCCGCGTTCGTGTGTGTGCGCGTCTGCATACATGCGGGTGTGTGTGTGTGTGTATGCGTGCGTGTGCATCTGCATGCGTGCTTGTGCTTGTGTGAAGCCGGTGTATCTGTGTGTATGCATCTGCGTGCGAGCGGGTGTGTGTGCTCATGGGTCTGCTTGGCGGGTGTGTGCAAATGCGTTTGCTTTGCAGTTGTGGCATGTATGCGCGTGCATACATGAAGCCAATGCGTGTGTGTGAGTGTGAGAGGCTGGTGTGTGCTCTACCCTTATTCTTAAACTGTAACCCCTGGTTCTGGACTCCACCAAAATCAGGAACATGTCTCCTGCAATCTTGTCTGTCCATTCCCTTGAGATTTTATATGTTGCTATGATCCCCTTTGATCCTTCTAAATTCCAGTAAATACGAGTCGACCCATTCTTTCATCATGTCAGTCCCGCCATCCTTGAAATTAACCTGGTAAACCTACGCTGCACTCCCTCAATAGCAAGAATATCCTTCCTCAAATTAGGAGACCAAAACTGCACACAATACTCCAGGTGTGGTCTCACCATGGCCCTGTAGAACTGCCGCAGGATATCCTTGCTCCTAAAACTCAAATCCTCTCGCAATGAAGGCCAACATGTCATTAGCTTTCTTCACTGCCTGCTGTACCTGCATGCTTACTTTCAGATGTACAAGCAACCCAGGTCTCGTTGCACCTCCTCTTTTCCTAATCGGACACCATTCAGATAATAATCTGCCTTCCTGTCTTGCCACCAAAATGAATAACCATGCATTTATCCACATTATACTGCATCTGCCAAGCATTTGCTCACTCACCAAACCTATCCAAGTCATCCTGCAGCCTCATAGCATCCTCATCGCAGCTCACACTGCCACCCAGCTTTTTGTCACCCGCAAACTTGGAGATATTACATTTAATTCCCTCGTCTAAATCGTCAATATATATTGTAAATAATGGGTCCCAGCACCAAGCCTTGCGGCACCCCAGTAGTCACTGCCAGCCATAAATCCATGCTGACATTGACCGATCCTGTCACCTGCATTCCGAATGCGCTGCTATAACAACTTAATTAATCGACTCAAGCATCTTCTCCATTACAGATGTAATGGGCCTGTCCACTTAGGTGACTTTTTAAGGTGACTGCAGGAGACTATGCAGTCACCACATGGTCGCCACATGTTCGCGGGTGGTTGCCGGGGAGTCTCCTTCATGGTCGCGAGGAGTTCAGCATTCTGGGAACTAGTCGCGGCCTCATTATGCTCGCCGCAAATTTTTCAACATGATGAAAAATTTGTGGCAACGAGAATTAAGCCGCCATGGAGAGTAGCGAGAATTCTCGTGCCGTAGGTGGGTCGCCAGGAGGTCCTAATGGATTGTCGAAGGTCAGGAGGTCAAAGGTTCTGTAGGTTGGCGCCAGTGCTGACCGGTGAATTTCATTGGCTCATTGGGAAAAAAAGGTAAGCAGTCGTTTCAGAACCAAGGATAACCGACCGGTAACGTTAAATGTCCACCAAACTTCACAGCCGTGTATCTCTGGCTTCTGAAAAGTTATCTCCACTCCTTCTCCCCCCTTTTTAAAAGGACTTACCGCACACTGTGCTTTAGCCATCTTAATTACAGCGCCAACCTGTTCATCGCGGTGTGCGTCTGTATCACCTTGGCTTTGCACCGTGTGAATTTTTTAGACAGTGCTCCGCCTGCTTGCCCTTTCCCCCGCCTGCATAACGGGCTGGTGAAGGAAGCGATGTGTTTGTGTGTATTCCACTCAGAAAGTCGCCGTTCCAGTTGCCTGTTTTTCAGGCCTGTCCCACTTAGGTGATTTTTCAGCAGACTGCCAGTGACTGTCAAGTCGCCGGCACAAAAAAAAATCACCTAAGTGGGACAGGCCCATAAGGCTAACTGGTCTATAATTCCCCGTCTTCTCTCTCCCTCCTTTCTTAAAAAGTGAAGTTACATTGGCTACCTCCAGTCCAAGGAACTGATCCAGAGTCGAGAGAACATTGGAAAATGATCACCAATGATTAGTCAAGCATGATTTCCCCTTCATAAATCCATGCTGACTTTGACCGCTCCTGTCACTGCTTTCCAAATGTGCTGCTATCACGAAGTGTGTGTCTGGCTGTGTGTGTGTGTGTGTGTGTGTGTGTGTGTGTGTGTGTGTGTGTGTGTGTGTGTGTGTGTGTGTGTGTGTGTGTGCGTGTGTGTGTGCGTGTCTGTGTGTGTGCGTGTCTGTGTGTGTGCGCGTGTGTGCATGTGCGCGTGTGTTTACGTGCGTGCGTGTGTCTGTGTGTGTGTGTGTGTCTGTGCCTGCGTGTGCGTGTGTGCGCGTGTGTGTGTGTGTGCGTGTGTGTGTGTGTGTGTGTGCGCGTGTGTGCGTGTGCGCGTGTGTACGTCCGTGCGTGTGCGTTTACTTGATGGCATCGATGTACTGCTTGGCAAGTTTCTCAGACTCGTCCACCTTCTCTCTGTTCTTCTCAACCTCTGCAAGATTTTCTACAAAAGCAACGCTTGGATTAGAGCAGACCGTGCAACAGGTGGTCACAGTCAGCTCAACCCCCTGGGGTCTGCTCTGTGGTGCTCATGTGGTGCTTCTCCACACCCTCCCCCCGTCCAACATCCCTAGTCTCTGCCCGACCCTCTCTGCGGTCCACACCCTGCTCCCTCTCCCCCACTGTCCCCCTCTCCTAGGTGTCCCTTCTCTCCCCCCCAGTATCCCACGTCTCCCCCACTGTGCCCCCTCTCCCTCCCACTGCCCCCTCTCCACTAGTGTCCCCCAGTGTCCCCCCTCTCCCTCCACTGCACCCCCTCTGCCTCCCACCCCCCTCTCCCCCACTGTCCCCCCTCCCCCAGTGTCCCCCCCACTCCCCCACTGTCCCCCCTCTCCCCACTGTCCCCCCTCACCCCACTGTCCCCCCTCTCCCCACTGTCCCCCCTCCCCCAGTGTCCCCCCCTCTCCCCCACTGTCCCCCCTCTCCCCCACTGTCCCCCCTCCCCAGTGTCCCCCCACTCCCCCACTGTCCCCCCTCACCCCCACTGTCCCCCCTCTCCCCACTGTCCCCCCTCCCCCAGTGTCCCCCCTCTCCCCCAGTGTCCCCCCTCTCCCCCACTGTCCCCCTCTCCCCCAGTGTCCCCCCCCCTCCCCCAGTGTCCCCCTCTCCCCCAGTGTCCCCTCTCCCCCAGTGTCCCCCCCCTCCCCCAGTGTCCCCCTCTCCCCAGTGTCCCCCCTCTCCCCCAGTGTCCCCCCTCTCCCCCACTGTCCCCCTCTCCCCCACTGTCCCCCTCTCCCCCAGTGTCCCCCTCTCCCCAGTGTCCCCCCCCTCCCCCAGTGTCCCCCTCTCCCCCAGTGTCCCCTCTCCCCCAGTGTCCCCCCCCTTCCCCCAGTGTCCCCCCTCTCCCCCAGTGTCCCCCCCCTCCCCCAGTGTCCCCCCTCTCCCCCAGTGTCCCCCCCCTCCCCCAGTGTCCCCCCTCTCCCCCAGTGTCCCCCTCTCCCCAGTGTCCCCTCTCCCCCAGTGTCCCCCCCTCCCCCAGTGTCCCCCCTCTCCCCCACTGTCCCCCTCTCCCCCCAGTGTCCCCCCTCTCCCCCAGTGTCCCCCCCTCTCCCCCACTGTCCCCCCTCCCCCAGTGTCCCCCCTCTCCCCACTGTCCCCCTCTCCCCCACTGTCCCCCCCTCTCCCCCACTGTCCCCCTCCCCCAGTGTCCCCCCCTCTCCCCCACTGTCCCCCCTCTCCCCCACTGTCCCCCCTCTCCCCCAGTGTCCCCTCTCCCCACTGTCCCCCCTCTCCCCCAGTGTCCCCCTCTCCCCAGTGTGTCCCCCCTCTCCCCCACTGTCCCTCTCTCCCCCAGTGTCCCCCCTCTCCCCCACTGTCCCCCCTCTCCCCCAGTGTCCCCCCTCTCCCCACTGTCCCTCTCTCCCCCAGTGTCCCCCCCTCTCCCCCACTGTCCCCCCCTCTCCCCCACTGTCCCCCCCTCCCCCAGTGTCCCCCCTCTCCCCCACTGTCCCCCCCTCCCCAGTGTCCCCACCCTCTCCCCCACTGTCCCCCCCTCCCCCACTGTCCCCCCCTCTCCCCCACTGTCCCCCCTCTCCCCCACTGTCCCCCTCTCCCCCCACTGTCCCCCTCTCCCCCACTGTCCCCCCCTCTCCCCCACTGTCCCCCTCTCCCCCACTGTCCCCCCTCCCCCACTGTCCCCCCCTCTCCCCCACTGTCCCCCCTCTCCCCCACTGTCCCCCCTCTCCCCCACTGTCCCCCCCTCTCCCCCACTGTCCCCCCTCCCCCACTGTCCCCCCTCTCCCCCACTGTCCCCTCTCCCCCACTGTCCCCCCTCTCCCCACTGTCCCCCTCTCCCCACTGTCCCCCCTCCCCCAGTGTCCCCCCTCTCCCCACTGTCCCCCCTCTCCCCCACTGTCCCCCCTCTCCCCCACTGTCCCCCCTCCCCCAGTGTCCCCCCCTCTCCCCCAGTGTCCCCCCTCTCCCCCACTGTCCCCCCTCTCCCCACTGTCCCCCCTCTCCCCCACTGTCCCCCCCTCCCCAGTGTCCCCCTCTCCCCCAGTGTCCCCCCTCTCCCCCAGTGTCCCCCCTCTCCCCCAGTGTCCCCCCTCTCCCCCAGTGTCCCCCCTCTCCCCCACTGTCCCCCCCTCTCCCCCAGTGTGTCCCCCTCTCCCCCAGTGTCCCCCTCTCCCCCAGTGTGTCCCCCCTCTCCCCCAGTGTCCCCTCTCCCCCAGTGTGTCCCCCTCTCCCCCAGTGTGTCCCCCTCTCCCCCACTGTCCCCCTCTCCCCCAGTGTCCCCCCCTCTCCCCCAGTGTGTCCCCCCTCTCCCCCCAGTGTCCCCCTCTCCCCCAGTGTCCCCCTCTCCCCCAGTGTGTCCCCCCTCTCCCCCAGTGTCCCCCTCTCCCCCAGTGTCCCCCTCTCCCCCAGTGTGTCCCCCCTCTCCCCCAGTGTCCCCCTCTCCCCCAGTGTGTCCCCCTCTCCCCCAGTGTGTCCCCCTCTCCCCCACTGTCCCCCCTCTCCCCCAGTGTCCCCCCCTCTCCCCCCAGTGTGTCCCCCTCTCCCCCAGTGTCCCCCTCTCCCCCAGTGTGTCCCCCTCTCCCCCACTGTCCCCCCTCTCCCCCAGTGTGTCCCCCCCTCTCCCCCAGTGTCCCCCCTCTCCCCCAGTGTCCCCCCCTCTCCCCAGTGTGTCCCCCCCTCTCCCCCACTGTCCCCCCCTCTCCCCCACTGTCCCCCCCTCTCCCCCAGTGTCCCCCCCTCTCCCCCAGTGTCCCCCCCTCTCCCCCACTGTCCCCCCTCTCCCCCACTGTCCCCCCTCCCCAGTGTCCCCCCTCTCCCCCACTGGTCCCCCCCTCTCCCCCAGTGTCCCCCCTCTCCCCCACTGTCCCCCTCTCCCCCCACTGTCCCCCCTCTCCCCCACTGTCCCCCCCTCTCCCCCACTGTCCCCCCCTCTCCCCTGTCCCCCACTGTCCCCCCCTCTCCCCCAGTGTCCCCCCCTCTCCCCAGTGTGTCCCCCCCTCTCCCCCAGTGTCCCCCCCTCTCCCCAGTGTGTCCCCCTCCCCCAGTGTCCCCCTCTCCCCCAGTGTGTCCCCCTCTCCCCCACTGTCCCCCCTCTCCCCCAGTGTCCCCCCCTCTCCCCCACTGTCCCCCCTCTCCCCCAGTGTCCCCCCTCTCCCCCACTGTCCCCCTCTCCCCCACTGTCCCCCCCTCTCCCCCAGTGTCCCCCCTCTCCCCCACTGTCCCCCCTCTCCCCCAGTGTGTCCCCCTCTCCCCCACTGTCCCCCCTCTCCCCCACTGTCCCCCCTCTCCCCACTGTCCCCCCTCTCCCCCACTGTCCCCCTCTCCCCCAGTGTGTCCCCCTCCCCAGTGTGTCCCCCCCTCTCCCCCAGTGTCCCCCCTCTCCCCAGTGTGTCCCCCTCTCCCCCACTGTCCCCTCTCCCCCAGTGTCCCCCTCTCCCCCAGTGTGTCCCCCTCTCCCCCAATGTCCCCCCTCTCCCCCAGTGTGTCCCCCTCTCCCCCAGTGTCCCCCCTCTCCCCCAGTGTGTCCCCCCTCTCCCCCAGTGTGTCCCCCTCTCCCCAGTGTGTCCCCCTCTCCCCCAATGTCCCCCCTCTCCCCCAGTGTGTCCCCCTCTCCCCCAGTGCCCCCCTCTCCCCCAGTGTGTCCCCCCTCTCCCCCAGTGTGTCCCCCTCTCCCCCAGTGTGTCCCCCTCTCCCCCAGTGTGTCCCCTCTCCCCAATGTCCACCCTCTCCCCCAGTGTGTCCCCCTCTCCCCAGTGTCCCCCCTCTCCCCCAGTGTGTCCCCCTCTCCCCCAATGTCCCCCCCTCTCCCCAGTGTCCCCCCTCTCCCCCAGTGTGTCCCCTCTCCCCCAGTGTGTCCCGCCTCTCCCCACTGTCCCGCCTCTCCCCCAGTACACACCTGCTCCTGCTGCAGCTGCTGCCTCAATGCACCGCTGTCATTGATGGGCACTGCCTGCAGCTTCCTGCCGCTCCTTGGCCCCCTGCATCCATTGCAGTAGCAGTCGTGGGCCTGGCGGTAGTAGTGGAGCTGGCGTCCGAGCTGCTCCAGCTCGCGGGCACGGCTGTCGATCTGGCCCAGGACAGCCTGCAGTGGTCGCGAGCTGCTGCACGGACTCCCGGTACCGTTCCAGGTCCACGTCTCTCTCACTGTGGCTCTGCAACATCCGCTCGCTCACTGCAACGTGCACTGCCCAGCTCCCCTTCCAGGCTGTCGAAGAGAGGCTGGTGTCCCTGCACCTTCACACGCATGCCCTGGACAAAGGCAGCAACACTAGTGGTCAGCCATGCTCAGCTGTGGTCAGTGTGGGGTAGGTTGGGGAGGGGGTAGGTTGGGGAGGGGGTACGTTGGGGCTGGGTGTACGAAAGAACTGCAATACTAGTTTAAATCGAAGATAGACACAAAATGATGGAGTAACTCAGCGGGACAGGCAGCATCTCTGGAGACAAGGAATGGGTGACGTTTCGGGTCGAGACCCTTCTTCAGACTGAGATATCCTATCCTCAGCCCACCTGGCCAATAGATAAAGATCCTGCTGCAATCTTTCACAACCATCTTCACTGTCTGTAAAACCACCGACTCAGCAAACTTGCTAATCTTGCCCTGTATGTTCTCATCCAAATCATTGATGTAGATGACAAACAGTAACGGGCCCAGCACCGAACCCTAACGCACACCACTAGTCACACGCCTCCATTCTGAGAAGCAACCTTCCACCATCACCATCACCCTCTGCTTCCTTCCATGGAGCCAATATGTTATCCATTCAGCTATCTCTCCTTGGATCCCACGCGATCTAACCTTCCAGAGCAGCCTACAATGCACAACCTTGTCGAATGCTTGCTGAAATCCATGTATACCAACATCTACAGCTTGCCCTCATCAACCTTTTTGGTCACGTCTTCAAATCAGATTTGTGAGACACGACCTCCCATGTACAAAACCATGCTGACTATCGCTAATCAGCCATCCAACTGCCTGTAATATCCCATCCCTCAGAATACTCTCTAGTAATTTACCAACTACAGATGTTAAGCTCACTGGCCTATAGTTCCCAATATTTTCCCTGAAGCCCTTCTTGAATAGAGGCACAACATTTGCCACCCTCCAGCCTTCCGGCACCTCTCCAGTATTTCAAGACGACTCGTAAATTTAAACCAGGCCTCCAGCAATGTCCTCTCTAGTTTCCCACAATG
>JAWMAR010000018.1:303245-457071 GCA_036785375.1 Leucoraja ocellata | reverse complement strand
CTATTCTAAATCCATCTAAGCACCTCTAAACCAGTAGACGTTAAATCCCTCTAAATTCCTCCAAACTGTCTGAACACCTCAGAATCCTTCTAAATCCCTCTAAAGACATCTGAACACCTCTGAACCACTCTAAACCTCTACCATCCACCTTAAACCCCTCCAAACCGCTCCAAACCGCTCTAAACCTCTCTAACCCCATCCAAACCCTTCTAAGCATCTCTAAACCCCTCTAAACACCTCTAATCGCCTCTAAACCCCAATAACCCCCTCCAAACCACTCTGAGTACCTCTGAACACCTGTATACTCTCTAACCCATCTAAACCCCTCCAAATCCCTCCAAACACCTCTGAACCGGCCTAAACCCCTCTAAACCCCTTAGAACACATCTGAACACATCTGAACCCCTCTAAACCTCTCTGACCCCTCTGAACCCCTCTAAGCCTCTCAAAAACCCATCGGAACCACTCGTGTCCCTTCTAATGCCCTCGAAAGCCCTAGAAACCCTTCGAACCCGCTCGAACCCCCTCAAAAGCCCTCGAAAGCCCTCTAAACCTCTCTAAGCACCTCTGGTACCCTCTAAACCCATCTTTAATCTCGTCTAAACGCCTCTGAACCCCACTGAAGCCCTGTAAACACCTCTAAACCCCTATGAACCCCGGTGAACACCTCTAACCACCTCTAAACCACTCCAAACTACCAAATCCCTCTGAACCTCTCTAAACCCCTCTGAAACACTCTAAACCCCTGTAAAGCCCCCCCAAACCCCTCTAAACGCATCTAAACCCCCTTTAAACTTCTCTAAACACCTGTAAACCCCTCTAAACCCAACTGATCCCTTCTAAACCTCTAATCCCATCTAGACCCGTCCAAACCCCTCTAAATCCCTTCAAACCCATCGGAACCCCTCGGAAAACCTCTAACCCTTCGAAATCCCTATGTATCCCTCTGATCGGCTCTGAAACCCTCTGAATCCTTCAAACCACTAAACCCCTCTAAACCTCCCTGAAAACTCTGAACCCCTCTAAACCTCTCTAACCCCCTCTAAACCATTCTGAACCCATGCGAACCCTTCTCAACCCCTGTAAAGCCCTCTAATCCCCTCTAAACGCCTCTAACCCCCCATCTGAATGAGTCTGAACGCCTCTAAACCACTCTAAATCCCTCTAACCCCCTCTAAAAGCCTCTGATCCCCTCTTAATCCCTCTAAACCACTTCAAACCACTCTAAACTACACTAAACCCCTCTAAACGCCTTTAAGCCCCTCTGAACACCACTGAACACCTCTAAACCCTTTCAAACAACTCTAAACACCTCTAAACCCATCTGAAACGCTGTGAACCCCCTCTAAACCCATTTAATCCCCTCTAAACAACTTGAAACCGGTCTCAACCGCTCCAAACCGCGATTTATCCCTCTGAACCCAGCTGAACCCCTCAAATCCTCTCTAAACACCTCTAACCCCCTCTAAACACTTTTTAACACCCTCTGAACACCACTGAACTCTACTAAACTCCTCGAAATCACTAAACACTTCTAAACCACTCAGAACACCTCTGAACTCCTCTGAACCGCTCCAAACCCCCTCTAAACTCCGCTAATTCCCTCTGAACACCTCTAAACCAATCTAAACCCCACCAAACCCATCTAAACACCTCGAACCCCCCTATTAACGCACCTACATCCCTAGAAAACGTGTTTGACACAAGTCTAAACTCAACGAAACCCATGTAAACACCTCTAAGCCCCTCAAACGCCCTCTAAACCCCTCTAAACTATTCTAAATCCATATAAGCACCTCTAAACCACTAGACGTTAAATCCCTCTAAACCCCTCCAAACTGTCTGAACACCTCAGAATCCTTCTAAATCCCTTTAAAGACATTTGAACACCTCTGAACCACTCTAAACCTCTACCATCCACCTTAAACCCCTCTAAACCCCTCTAAACCTCTCTAACCCCATCCAAACCCTTCTAAGCATCTCTGAACCCCTTTAAACACCTCTAATCACCTCTAAACCCCAATAACCCCCTCCAGTACCTCTGAACACCTGTATACCCTCTAACCCATCTAAACCCCTCCAAATCCATCCAAACACCTCTGAACCGGCCTAAACCCCTCTAAACCCCTTAGAACACATCTGAACACATCTGAACCCCTCTAAACCTCTCTGACCCCTCTAAACCTCTCAAAAACCCATCGGAACCACTCGTGTCCCTGCTAAAGCCCTCGAAAGCCCTAGAAACCATCCGGACCCGCTCGAAACCCCTCGAAAGCCCTCTAAACCTCTCTAAGCGCCTCTGGTACCCTCTAAACCCATCTTTAATCTCGTCTAAAACGCCTCTGAACCCCACTGAAGCCCGGTAAACACCTCTAAACCCTTCTGAACGCCGGTGAACACCTCTAATAACCTCTAAACCACTCCAACCACCAAATCCCTCTGAACCTCTCTAAACCCCTCTGAAACACTCTAAACCCATGTAAAGCCCTCTTATCCCCTCTAAACGCATCTAAATCCCCTTTAAACTTTTCTAAACACCTGTAAACCCCTCTAAACCCAACTGATCCCTTCTGAACCTCTAAACCCATCTAGACCCGTCCAAACCCCTCTAAATCCCTTCAAACCCATCGGAACCCCTCGGAAAACCTCTAACCCTTCGAAATCCCTCTGTATCCCTCTGATCGGCTCTGAAACCCTCTGAATCCTTCAAACCCCTCTAAACCTCTCTAAAAACTGTGAACCCCTCTAAACCTCTCTGAACCCCTTTAAACCTCTCTAAACCCCTCTAAACCAATCTGAACCCACGTGAACCCTCTCAACCCCTGTAAAGCCCTCTAATCCTCTCTAAACGCCTCTAACCCCCATCTGAATCGGTATGAACGCCTAAAGACCACTCTATCCCCTATAAAAGCCTCTGGTCCCCCCTTAACCCCTCTAAACCACTTCAAACCACTCTAAACTACACTAAACCCCTCTAAACGCCTTTAACCCCCTCTGAACACCACTGAACACCTCTAAACCCTTCCAAACAACTCTAAACACCTCTAAACCCCTCTGAAACGCTGTAAACCCCCTCTAACCCCATTTAATCCCCTCTAAACAACTTGAAACCGGTCTCAACCACTCGAAACCCCGATGAATCCCTCTGAACCCATCTGAACCCCTCAAATCCTCTCTAAACCCCTCTAAACCAATCTGAACCCTTCTGAACCCCTCTAAACCCATCTAAACCCATCTAAATCACACTAAGCCGCTCCAAACCGATCTGAATACGCCTGTACCCATATACACCCCTCTAAAAACCTCTAAACACCTCTAAGCCATTCTAAATCCCTCTAAACCGGCTCTAAACCATTCCGAACCCCTCTAAACCCCCTAAACCCCTCCAAACAGCTAAACCCCTCTGAACACAACTGAACCCCTCCAAACCGCTCTGAACTCCTCTGGACCCGTCTAAACGCATCTAAACCTCTTAAACCTCTCTTAGCCCACCTGCACCCATCTAAACCCCTTTAAACCAATCTGAACCCATTGAAACCCCTCTAAACCCCTCTAAACCAATCTAAACAGATCTTAACTCCTCTAAAACCAAAACCCGTCTAAACACCTCTAAACATCTCCAAAACGCTCTCAACACCTCTAAACCCCTCTGAACCCCTCTGAATCCGTCTATACCCGCCTGAAACCTCTGCAAACCTCTAAATCCCTCTAAATCGCTCCAAACTCCTCTGAACACGTCTGTGCCCATATAAATATCTCTAAACACGTCTAAACACGCCTAAGCCCCTATAAATCCATCTACACCCCCTGTAAACACCATTAAATCCCTCTAAACCACTCTGAAAAAACCGTCTAACCCCGTCCGCACCCCCTCTAAACGCTTCTAAACCCATCTATACCCTTCTGAAACATTCTGAAAAACCTCTAAACCCCTCTAAATCTCTCCCAACAGCTAAACCTCTATAAACACCTCTGAACCCCTCTAAACCCCTGAAAACCCCTCTAAACCCGTCTATACCCCACTAAAACCTTCTGAAACCCTCTAAACCCCTCTAACTCCCTTTTCTCCATACAGCTTCAAACCCCTTTGAACCCGTCTGACCCGATATAAACATCTCAAAACACCTATAACGCACTCTAACCCCACTCTAACCGCCTCTAAAGTACTCGGAAACACTCGAAACACCTCTAAACCCCTCTGAACCACTCCGAAACACTCGAAGCTCCTCTAAACCCTCTAAACCCCTTTAAACCCCACTAAACCCCTCCAAACCGCTCAGAACCCATCTTATACCATTCAAAACCACTCGACACCCCTCGAAATCCCATGAAACTCTTCTACACCCCGAAACCTGCTCGAAACCTCTCTAAACACTTCGAAACCCCTCTAAACACTTCGAAACCCCTCTAAGCAACTTCGTCCCCTCTGGACACCTCTAAACCCATCTAAACACATCTTAATTCCTGTAAACCACTCCAGATCCCCCTAAACAAGTCCAAACATCTCTAAACCTCTCTCAAACGCTCTAAACCACTCTGAACCACTATGCACCCTTCTAAACCCTTCTAACCCCGTCCGCACCCCTCTAAACGCTTCTAAACCCATCTATCCCCCTCTGAAACCTTCTGAAAACCTCTAAACCCCTCTAAATCCCTCCCAACAGCTAAACCTCTATAAACACCTCTGAACCGCTCTAAAACACTGAAAACCCCTCTAAACCCCTCTAAACCTCTCCGAACCCCTCTGAACACATCCGAACCCCTCTAAACCGCTCTAAACTCCTCTAGATCCCTCTAAGCGCATCTAAACTTATTTCAACCCCTCTTAGCCCAACTGACCCCCTCTAATCCCCTCTAATCCCCAATAAACCCAGTTAAACCACTCTAAACCCCTCTAAACCAATCTAAACACATCTTAACTCCGATAAGGCACTTTAAACTCATTTTAACTCCAAAACGCTCTCAACACCTCCAAATCCACTGAACCATTTGAAACCGTCTGAACTACTGAAAAACCCTCTAAATCCGTCTATACCCTACTAAAACATTCTGAAACCCTCTAAACCCCTCTAAATCCCTTTTCTCCATACAGCTTCAAACCCCTCTGAACCCGTCTGACCCGATATAAACATCTCAAAATACCTCTAAAGCACTCTAACCCCCTCTAACCGCCTCTGAAGTACTCGGAAACACTCGAAACACCTCTAAATCCCTCTGAACCACTCCGAAACACTCGAAGCTCCTCTAAACCCTCTAAACCCCTTTAAACCCCACTAAACCCCTCCAAACCCCCCAGAACCCATCTTATACCACTCAAAACCACTCGACACCCCTCGAACCCTCATGAAACCCCTCTATACCCCTCGAAACCCCATTAAACTCTTCTACACCCCGAAACCTGCTCGGAACCTCTCTAAACACTTCGAAACCCTCTAAACACTTCAAAACCCCTCTAACCCCCTCTAAACACCTTGGGCCCCTCTGGCCACCTCTAAACCCATCTAAACACATATTAATCCCTGTAAACCACTCCAGATCCCCCTAAACACGTCCAAACATCTATAAACCGCCCTTAACCTCTCTAAACCCCTCTGAACCACTCTGAACCTCTCTATAGCACCAAAACCCATCTAAATCCCTCTAAAACCTTCTGAACCATTGTGAACCCCTCTAAACCCTTCGAAACCCCCCTAAATCCCTCCAAACCGCAAAACCCCCGATGAACACGTCTGTACCACCTCTAAACCTCTCAAGATACGACTGAATAACTCTAAACATCTCTAAACCTCTCTGAGCATCTCTGAACCCCTCGAAACCCCTCGACACCGATCACAACCCCTCTACACCCCTGTAAACTCCTCTACATCCCTCTTTACATCTAAACCACTCTAAACCCTTCTGAACCCCCTTTGAATAGGTCTAAACCCCTCTAAGCCCCTATAAATCCTTCGAAACCCCTCCAAATTTGCATAAATCCCTCTAAACACCTTTAAACCGAACTTCTCTAAATGCCTCTGAACCTCTCTAAACTCCTCTAAATCCCTCTATACCGCTGTAAACCACTCTGAACCCTAATAAACCCCTCTCAACCCCTCTAAACCTTTCCTAACCACTCTGAACCCCTCTGAATCCCTATAAACCTGTCTAAACACCCCTAAACACCCCAACCCCATCAAACCCCATCGGAACACCTCCAAACACAACTGAACCACTCTAAACCCTCTAAACCCATCTAAACCCTCCAAATAATTCTAAACCTCTATAAACTCCTCTGTACTCCTCTAAACACCTCGGAACGCCTCTGAACGCCTATGACCCCCCTGAACACGTCTGAACCGCTCTAAACCCTTTTGAACGCCTCCGGACACCTCTAAACTCATCTAAGCCCCTTTTAACTCCATTACACCCCTCTAACCCCACCATAACCCATCTAAACCACTCTAAACCCCTTTAAACCCCTCATAACCCATCTGAACACGTCTAAATCCCTCTAAACTCTTCTAAACACCAATAAACTCCTCCAACCCCTCTAAACCCCTCGGAACACCTCTAAACCCCACCAAACTCCGCTAAACCACTCCGAACCCCTCAAAAGCACCTGCATCCCCTCAAAACCCACCTGAACCCATCTAACCCCATCTGGACCCCTCTGAGCACCTATAAACCACTGTAAGCCCATGTAAATCCCGCTAAACTGCTCTAAATCCCTCTAAACCCGTCTAAACTCCTATAAACCTCTCCAAACCCCTCCTAAGAATACGGAGTAAGCCATTTAGAACGCAGACGAGGAAACACTTTTTCTCACAGAGAGTGGTGAGTCTGTGGAATTCTCTGCCTCAGAGGACGGTGGAGGCAGGTTCTGTGGATGCTTTCAAGAGAGAGCTAGATAGGGCTCTTAAATATAGCGGAGTCAGGGGATATGGGGAGAAGGCAGGAACGGGGTACTGATTGGGAATGATGAGCCAGGATCACATTGAATTGCGGTGCTGGCTCGAAGGGAGAATGGCCTACTCCTGCACCTATTGTCTATTGCCAAACCCCTCTAAACCCATCTGACACTTCTGAACCCCTACATACCCCTCTAAACCCGTCCGAACCTCGTTGAACCATCTGAACCACTCTAAACCCCTCTAAACCCTTCTAAACCTCTATCAACCCTTCTAAACTCCCTACGAACCCCTCCGAACCCCTCTCAACCCATCTAAACCCTTCTAAGTCACTCTAATTCGCCTAACCACCTCTAAATCCCTCTAAACCCCTCTAGCCACTTCTAAAGCCCTCCAATCCACTCCAAACCCATCGAAACCGCTGTAAACCGCTCCAATCCTCTCTAAACCCCTTAAAACCCTTCGAAATCCTTCTAAACTTGTCTAAACCCCCCCCCCTGGTCTAAGCCCAGCTAAACCCCACTAAACCCCTCTAACCCCCTCTAACCGCCTCGAAACCCACTAAGCCCCTCTAAGCCCCTCTAAACCCCTCTAGCCCCTATACATCCAACCCAATCTAAGCCCCTCAAAACCCCTCTAGCCCTCTAAACCTATCTAAACCCCTCTAACCCCCTCTACCCACTTCTAAACCATCGTATTCCCTCTAAATCACGTTAACCCCTCTAAACCACTCGAAACCCCTCGAAACCGCTTTAAACCGCTCGAAACCTCTCGTAACCACTCGAAACCACTAAAACCCTCTAACCCCATTATACTCCTCTAAACCCCTCTAAACCACTCCAAACCCCTCTAAAGCCTTCTAACCTCATCTAAAGCTCCCTAAACGCCTCGAAAGCCCCCCAAACCCCTCTAAACCACTATACGACTCCAAACCCCCTTTGCAGCTCTCCAAACCCCTCCAAAGCCCTTTAAACCCCTCTAAACCCCTCTAAACCCCTCTAAAGCCCTCTACACACCTCTAAAGACCTTTAACCATCTAAATCTTTCGAAACACGCCCAATCTCATCTAAACCCATCTAAAGTGTTTTAAGCCCCCCTAAATCCCTCTAACATCCTCGAAACCCTTCTAAACCCCTCTAAGCCCATCCAAGCAGCTCTAAAACCCTCCAAGCAGCTCTAAACCCCTCTAAATCCTTCGAAACCCCTTAAACCCCTCTAAACACTTCGAAGCCCCACTAAAGCCCTCTAAACAGCTATAAGCCCCTCTAACCCCTCAACCCCTCAAAACCCCTTTAACCCCCTCTAATCCCTACTAAATTCCACCAACCCTCTCCAGACCACTCGAAACTTTTCTAAACCCCTCTAAAACCTTCTAACCCCAATATACCCCTCTAAACCACTCTAACCCACACTAGCCCGTTCTAAACCCCTCCAACGCCCTCTAAACGCCTCTAACCCACTCTTATCCCCTCGAAACAACTCTTAACCGCTCGAAACCAATCCAAAGCCCTCTAATCACCTATAAACCACTCGAAAGCCCTCTAAACACCCTTAAATCCATCGAAACCACTCGAAACCCCTCTAAACCCCTTGAACACCGCTATACACCTCTGAACTCCTCTACACCCCTCGAAACCCCTCTAAAGCCCGCTAAACCCATCTAAACCCATTTAAGCTATTCTAAACCCCTCTAAAACTATCTAAACCCCTCTAAACCCCTCTAACCTCATCTAACCCCTCTAACCCCCTCGAACCTCATCTAACCCCTCTAACCCCCTCTAACGCCCTATAGTCCCCTCTATCAACTTCGAAACGATTCTAACGCTCTCTAATCCCCTCTATCCACTTCGAAACCCCTCTTTACCCATCTAAACTCCTCTTAACCTATCTAATCCACTTTAAACCCTTCTAAACCCCATATAAACCCATCTAAACCCCTCTAAACCTCTATAAATACCTCAAAACTCTAACCCACTCTAAACGCCTCCAAACACCTCTAAAGCCCTCTAAACACCTCTAACCCATCCAAACCCTCGAAACCACTCACCTTTAAACCTCTCTACGCCTCTCTAAACCCTTCTAAAAACCTCTATATCCCTCTACCCCTCTAAACCAAACCCCTCTAAACCCCTCTAAACTCCTCCAAACAACTCTAAAGCCCTAAAAAAGCAATAAACCCCGCTAAAGCCCTCTAAACCGCTCTACCCCCTCGAAACGCTCTAATCCCCTCTAAACCGCTGTATCCATCTCTAAGCCCCTCTAAATCCCTCTAAACCCATCTAAGTGCATCCAGCCATCTAAACCTAACACTCTCTAATCCCCACTAAAACCCTCAAATCACTTTGAAACCACTCTAACCATCTCGAATCCCCTCTAAACCATTCGAAACCCCTCCAACTCCCTCTAAATCATTCCCATAAATCCCTCTAAACCCCTCTAAACCCCTCCAAACCAGTCCAAACCCATCGAAATCGCTCTAAACCGCTCTAACCCCTCTAAACCCCTCTAAACCACTCGAAATCATTCTAACCCTGTCTAAACCCCTCCAAACACCTCCAAGCCCCTCTAAGCCCTCACGAAACCCCTCTAACCCCCTCTAAACGCATTGAAACCCTCTGTCGCTCTAACCCCCTCTAAGCCCTCTAAATGCATCGAACCTCCTCTAAAGCCCTCTAACTCCCTCTAACCCCCTCTACCCACGTCCAAACCATCTTATCCCCTCTAATCACTCTAACCCTTCTAAACCACTCCAAACCCCTCGAAACCGCTTTAAACCGCACTAAACCCCTATAAACCACTCGAAACCACTGAAACCCTCTAACCCCATTATACCCCTCTAACCCATCTAAAGCCCTCTAAACACATCTAAAGACATATAACCCCTCTAAATCTCTCGAAACACGTCTAATCCCATCTAAACGCCCCTAAGCCACCTCTAAGCCCCTCTAGCCCTCTAAACCTAACTCCCTAACCCCCTCTAAAACCGTCGAAACCCCTCGAAGCCCTTCGAAACCCCTCGAAACTTTGAATCCCCTATAAACCCCTCTAAACCCCTCTGAACACTTCAAAGCCCCTCCAAGCCACTGTGAACCCCTCTAAACACATCTAAGCATCTGTAAACCACTAACACATTCTAATACTCTCTAAACCCCATCCAAACCCCTCTAAACCCCTCTAAAACCCACTAAACCCCTCTAAACCCCTCTACAGCCCTCCAACCCTCTTTAAACCTGTCTAAATCCTTCGTAACCACTTCTAAATCCCTCTAAACCTCTCTAAAGCACTCTAATACCCTCTAAATCCGTCTAAACCCCTCGAAACCCATCTAAACCCCGCAAAGCCCATCTAAGCAGCTCCAGCCCTCTAAACCCCTCCTAACCCCCTCGAAACCCCTCGAAACCCATCGAAACCATTCGAAATCCCTCTAAACCCCTCTACATACTACGACCCCCCTCTAAACCCCTCTAAGCCCCTCTAAGCCTATCTAGCCCTCCAAACCTAACACTCTATAACTCCGTCTAGCAGCCTCAAAACCCCTTGAGACTCTTCGAAATCCCTCGAAACCCCTCGAAACCCCTATAAACCCCTCCAAGCCACTCGGAACCCCTCTAAATACATCTAAGCCCCTTTAACCCATGTAACATCCTCTAACCCCCTCTAAACCCTTCTAAACCCATATAAAACCCTCTAAAGCCCTCTAAGCACCTCTAAACCGCTCTATCCATTCTAAACAACTCTAAATCACTCTAAACCACTCTAACCCCCTTTAAGTCCCTCTAAACCCCTCGAACCCCTCGCAACCCTCTAAAACCCTCTAACCACACTATACCACTCCAAACCCATCTACAGCCCTCCAATGCCATTTAATCCCCTTTAAACCTCTTTAAAGCCCTCTAAACACCTCTAAAGCCCTATAACCCCTGTAAATCCTTCGAAAAATGTCTAAATCCCTCGAAACCCCTCGAAACCCTTCCAACCCCCTCTAAGCCCATTGAAGCAGCTCTAGCCCTGTAACCCCCTCTAAACCCTTCTAACACCCTCTAACCCCCTCTAAACCTCTTCGAAATCCTTCGAAACCCCTCAAGCCCCCTCTAAATCCTTCGAAATCCCTCTAAACACCTCTAAACCCCCTCTAAACACTTCTAAGCCCCTCTAAGCCCCTCGGAACCCCTCTAAACAGCTCTAAGCCACTATAAACTCATCTAACCCCCTCTAACCCCTCCAACCAGTCTATACCCCTCTAACCCCCTCGAGCCCCTTCTAAATCCTTCCAACCCCCTCCAGACCATTCTAATTCCTTCGAAACCCCTCGAAAACCCTATATCCCCACGTTACCCCTCTAAACCAATCTAACCCCCACTAGCCCCTTCTAAACCCCTCTAAACCCCTCTTAGCCGCTCTAAACCAATCCAAAGCCCTCTAAACACATATAGACCCCTCTAAACCCATCGAAACCCCCTATAAAGCCCGCTAAACCCCCTCTAAACCCCTCAAACTCTTCTAAACCCCTCGGTTTAGCACTACCACTCTCTAATTCCCTCTAAACGCCTATAAACCCTTCGAGACCACTCCAAATATCTCTAAATCATTCGAAACCCATCTAAATCGCTCTATACACTTCTCCGACCCTTTAAGCCCACCTGAACCCGTCTAAACACGTCGAAGGCTATTTAATTATCACTAAATCCCTCTAACCCCTTCTAAACCACTCTAAACCCCTAAAAACCACTCTAACCCCCTCTTGCCCCATCTAAACTACTTTAACCCCGTCTACACACTTCTAAACCCCTCCTAATCCCTCCAAACCCCTGTTAACCGCTCTAAACCACTCTATAGCCCTCTAACCCGCTCTAACCCCCCCTATAGCACTCTAAACGCGTCTAAACCCCTCTAATCCCCTTTAACCACATAGAAACCCCTCTAACACCCTCTACCCACTTCGAAATCCCTTTACCATTCTAAACTCCTTTTAACTGCTCTAAACCCACCTAAAACCCTCTAAACACCTATAAACCACTCTAAAGCCCTCTAAACACCTTTAAACCCCTTTAGTCCCCTCGAATCCCCTCTAACCCCACCGAAACCCCTACAAAACCCTCTAACCCTACTACCTCTCTAAACACCTCTAACACCCTCCAAACGCCTCTAATCACTTCTAAACTATTATAACTCCCTCCAATCCCCTCTAAACCCCTCGATACCATTGGAAACACCTCCAACCCCCTCTAAATCATTCGAACCCCCTCTTAATCCCACTAAACCACTCTAACCCTATCTCGCCCCCTCTAAACCCCTCCAACGCCCGATATCGCCAAACTCAGACCCTCTCTCACACCTCCCGCTGCTGAAAGACTCATCCATGCCTTCCTATCCTCCCGACTGGACTATTGCAACTCACTTCTCCTTGTCATCAGCTCCACCTACATCAACAGACTCCAACTGGTCCAGAACGCAGCCGCCCGACTCATCACCCACACCAAATCCTGGCATCACATCACTCCAGCCCTCAAACAACTTCACTGGCTTCCCATCTCCCACCGGATCACCTACAAAATCCTTATCCTCACCTACAAAGCCCTCCACCATCTCCCCCCCCCCCCCCCCATATCTCACTGACCTCCTCTCCCCCTACCAACTCTCACGACCCCTCCGATCCGCATCAGCCGGTCTCCTCTCCATCCACAAGTCCAACCTCCGTAGTATTGGGGACAGAGCCTTCTCCAGGGCAGCTCCCAAGCTCTGGAACTCCCTCCCCCAACTGATCCGCAATTCCGTGTCCCTCACCATCTTCCAGTCCAGCCTCGAGACCCATCTCTTCACCTCTGCCTATCCTTAGCCCCACGTCCCCCTCCCTTTTCATCTGTGCAATTAATTGCCTCATATTGTGTCTTGAATTGAATTATGTCTTTACTTTATGTACTAGTCATGTCTCTACTATTTATTTCATTCCCCTTACATGTTTTTTCCTCTACCTGCTACATTGTTGTGTCCATGAGACTCATGAAAGTCGACCATAAATAAAATGTATTATTATTATTATTGAAGCCCTCTAAACCCCTTTAAATCCATCAACCTCATCTAAACTCCTCTAAAACTATCTAAACCACTGTAAATGCGTCCGGATGGCATTAACATTGAATTCTCCCAATTTAGCTAGCCCTTGCCGTCTCCTCCCCTTCCTTAACCCTCTCGCGGTCTCCTCCCACCCTCCTATCCGCCCGCCCTCGGGCTCCTCCTCCTCCCCTTTTTCTTCCTTCTCCTCCCCCCCATCCCCCATCAGTCTGAAGAAGGGTTTCGGACCGAAACGTCGCCTATTTCCTTCGCTTCATAGATGCTGCTGCACCCGCTGAGTTTCTCCAGCAATTTTGTGTACCTTCGATCTTCCAGCATCTGCAGTTCCTTCTTGAACACTGTAAACACCTGTAAACCCCTCTGAACCCCTCTAAACACCTCTACACTCATCTACCCCCCTCACAACTATTCTAACACCCTCTAAACCCCTCGAAACCCCTCGACACCGGAACCCCTCTAAACCCCATATACAGGTCTAAGCCCCTCTAAACCCATCTGAACCCGTCTAACTCCCCTCTAGCCCCCTCTAAACCATTCCAACCCCCTCCAGACGCCTCTAAACCCCTCTAAACCCATCTAACCCCCTCTAATCCCCTATAACCTACCTATAAACACCTCTTAACAACCTCTTAACCCCTTTAAACCCCTCTAAAGCCCTCTAACACCTAGAACCCACTCTAAAGCCGTCTAAACCCATTTAAATCCATCAAAAACCCCCTCTAAAACTATCTAAACCACTGTAAACACCTCTAAACACCCTCTAAAGCCCTCTAAACACTACACTCATCTAACCCCCTCTAAATTATTCTAACACCCTCTAAACCCCTCGCCATCCTTGGAACACCTCTAAACCCCATATACAGGTCTAATCCCCTCTAACCCCTCTGAACCCTTTTAACACTCCCCTAGCCCCCCTCTAAACCATTCCAACCCCCTCTAGATGCCTCTAAACCCCTCCAAATCCCCCTACCCCCCTCTAACCGCCTCTGCCAACCTATAAACATCTCTTAACCCCTCTAAACCGCTCCTAACCCCTCTAAATCCATCAAACACCTTTAAACCACTGTAAACACCTCTAAGCCGCTCTAAACGCTCTAAACACCTCTCCTCTAACCCCCTCTAAACTATTCTACCACCCACTAAACCCCTCGAAAACCCTCGACACCCTTCGTAACCCCTCTAAACCCCCTCAAAACATTTCTAAGCCCCTCTGAACCACTCTAAACATCTCTTAGCCCCCCTAAATGTCTCTGAACTCCTCAACCCAATCTCTAACCCCTTCTAAACCCTTCCAACCACCTCTAGACCTCTCTAAACCCCTCTAACCTCTTGTAACCGCCTCTTCCCACCTATAAACACCTCGTAACCCCTCTAAACCGCTCTTAACCCCTCTGAATCCATCTAAACACCTATAAACCACTCTAAAGCCCTCTAAACCCATTTAAATTAATCTAAACTCATTTAAACCCCTCTAAAACTATCTAAACCACGGTAAACACAATCTAAACCTCTCTAAAGCCCTCCAAACACCTCTAAACAGAAGCCATTGTTACACTGAGTGGCGGACTGGCTTGCATAGCAAATAGGGATGTTTAGAGGGGATAAAGGGGATTAGAGGGGTTTTGAGGTGTTTAGAGTGCTTTAGAGGGGTTTAGATGTGTTTAGAGGTGTACGGATTGATTTAGGGTAGTTGGGAGGACTTTAGAGGTGTTTAGAGGGTTTTCGAGGGTGTTGGAGGGGAGCAGAGGTGTTTAGAGTAAACAGGTGACAATGGGGTAAGAGGGTTTAGATGGGGGTTAGAGTGGTTTAGAGGGGTTTAGAGGGTGTGAGAGGGGTTTAGTAATGTTTAATGGGATTTAGATGTGTTTAGAGTGGTTCAGAGGGGATTAGAGGTGCGTAGGCGGGCTTAGATGGGTTTAGAGGGGTTTCGAGATGTGTCGAATGATTTAGAAGGGTTTAGAGGGTTTCTAAGGGTTTATATGTGTTTCGAAGGGTTTCGAGGAGTTTAGAGGGGATTAGAGGGCTTTAGAGGGGTTCGGAGGAGTGTGTAGAGTTGTTTCGAGGGATTAGAGGGCTTTAGAGGAGTTTGGGTATAGGGTTAGAGGTGGTTAGAGGGGTTTAGAGGGGTTTAGAAGTTGGTATAGGGTGTTAGAGGGGTGATGAACCCCCTCTACACCTCCCTTCAAATCTCTCTAAACCACTCTAAACCGCTCTAAACTTCTCTAAATGCTTCTAAACCCCCTCTAATGCCCTCTAACCCCATCTACACCCATATACACCTCTCTAACATCCTCTGACCCCCATACCCACGTCGAAACCACTCTAAACAGGTCTAAACCCCTCTAAGCTGCTCTAAACCCCTCTAAAATCGTCTAAACTCCTCCAAACCCATCTAGCCCTCTAAATACCTATAAACCTCTCTAACCCCTCAAGACCACTCTACACCCCCTATAAACCAATCTAAACCCCTCTAAACATCTCTAATCCCCTATAAACCCCTACGAAACACCTCTAAACTCCTCTAAATGCATGCATTTAAAAACCCCTCGAAACCACTCGAAACTCTTCCAAAACGCTGTAATCCCCTCTAATCCCATCGAAACGCTTCCAAACCCATCTATACCCGTCTAAATAATTCGACATCCCTTGATGCAGTATAATGTGGATAAATGTGAGGTTATCCATTTTGGTGGCAAAAACAGGAAAGCAGACTATTATCTAAGTGGTGGCCGACTAGGAAAAGGGGAGATGCAGCGAGACCTGGGTGTCATGGTACTCCAGTCATTGAAAGTAGGCATGCAGGTGCAGCAAGGCAATGAAGAAAGCGAATGGTATGTTAGCTTTCATAGCAAAAGGGTTTGAGTATAGGAGCACGGAGGTTCTACTGCAGTTGTACAGGGTTTTGGTGAGACCACACCTGGAGTATTGCGTACAGTTTTGGTCTCCAAATCTGAGGAAGGACATTATTGCAATAGAGGGAGTGCAGAGAAGGTTCACCAGACTAATTCCTGGGATGTCAGGACTGTCTTATGAAGAAAGACTGGATAGACTTGGTTTACACTCTCTAGAATTTAGGAGATTGAGAGGGGATCTTATAGAAACTTACAAAATTCTTAAGGGGTTGGACAGGCTAGATGCAGGAAGATTGCTCCCGATGTTGGGGAAGTCCAGGACAAGGGGTCACAGCTTAAGGATAAGGGGGAAATCCTTTAAAACCGAGATGAGAAGAACTTTTTTCACACAGAGAGCGGCGAATCTCTGGAACTCCCTGCCGCAGAGGGTAGTCGAGGCCAGTTCATTGGCTATATTTAAGAGGGAGTTAGATGTGGCCCTTGTGGCTAAGGGGATCAGAGGGTATGGAGAGAATGCAGGTACGGGATACTGAGTGGATGATCAGCCATGGTCATATTGAATGGCGGTGCAGGCTCGAAGGGCCGAATGGCCTACTCCTGCACCTAATTTCTATGTTTCTATGTTTCTATGAAACCACCCGAAACCCCTTGAAACCACTCTAAACCCCTCGATACCCCTCGGAACCCCTGCGAACTCCTTCTAAAGCTCTCTAAACCCCTCCAACCCCGTCTAAAGCCCTCTAAACACCTCTAGTCCTCTACACACCTCTAAATCCCTCAGCACACCTCTAAACCATCGAACCCCCTCGAAAGCAATCAAACCCCCTCTAAACCCCACCAAACCCCTCTAAACCGCCCTAACCCTACTAGACCCCTCGAAATCCCTCCGACGCCCTCCAAACCCCTCTAAACCCCACTAAACCCCCTCTAAGCCCATCTACACACCCCTAACCCCCTATACCCACTTCTAAACCCCTCTAACCCCTCTAACCCCCATACCCACTTCTAAACCCCTCTAACCCCCTCTAACCCCCTATACCCACTTCTAAACCCCTCTTACCCCCTATACCCATTTCTAAACCCCATCTTAACCCGTCTAAACCCTTCTAAATCGCTCCAACACCCTCTAACCGCTCTAAACCCCCTCTAACCCCCAGTAAACCCCTCTAACCCCCAGTAAACCCCTCTAAAGACCTCTAACCCCCTCTGAACCCCTCTAGTCCTCCAAATACCTCTAAAGCCCTCTAAGCCCCTCTAAACCCTGCTAACCCCTCTAAACCCTGCTAACCCCCCCCGAAACTCCTCCTAACTCCACTAACGTCCTCGAAATCCCACTGAACCTCTCTAAACCCCTCACAACTCTTCTAACACTCTCTAAACCTACATCCCTCGAAACCCTTCGAGAACCCTCTAAACCCTTCAAAATCATTCGTAACCCCTCTAACCCCCTCTAAACCATTCTAGGCCCACATAAACTACGCTAAACACGTCTAAACCCCTTGAAACCCCTCAAAAAACCCTCTAAACCATTCCAACCGCCTCTTGCCCCCTCGAAACCCCTCCAAAGTCCTCTAAACCGCTCTAAACCCCTTAAAACCCATCTAAACCCCTCTAACCCGCTCTTCCCACTTCTAAGCCATTCTTAACCCATCTAACCCCTATTAACCGCTCTAAACTCCTCTAAACCATTCTAAAGCCCTCTAAGCCCCGCTGAACCCATCGAAACCCCTCTAAATCCCTCTAAACACCTTCAAATCCCCCTAAACACATCTAAACCCCTCTATTCGCTCTAAACCCGGTAATAAGCCTCTAAACTACTCTAAACCCCTCTCACATCGTCTGAACCACTCGAACCCCCTTTAAACACCTCTATACCCTCTAAACCCCTTTAAACCCTCGGAAGCCCTCTAAACCCCTCGAAACCCCCTCGAAACCCTTCTAACACTCCGTACTCTCCTCTAACCCCTCGAAATCAATCCAAATCCCACTAACCCTTCTAAATCATTCGAAACACCTCTAAACCTTTCGAACCCCATCCAAACCCCCTCTAACCTACCTCTAAATACTTATAAACCCCTCTAACCACTCTACACCCACCTAAATCCCTATATCCCCTCTACCCTCTTCTAAACCCCTCTTATCGCACCTGAACCCCTCTTAACGCTGTACTCCTCTAAAGCCCTCTAAACACTTTTAAACCACTCCAAAGCCCTTTAAACCCCTCTAAACCGCGCTGAACCCTCTCAACCCCTCCAAAACACACCTCTATGCACTAAATCGCTCTAAACCACTTTAAATCACTAACCCCCTCTAAACCATTCTAACCCCCTCTAAACCACCCCAAACACCTCGAAACCTCTCGAAACCCATGGAAACCCGTTGAATCCCCTCTAAACCACTCTAAACCCCTTTAACCCCACCATCCCACTCAAAACCTCTCTACACCCCTCCAAATCCCCTCAAAAGCTCTCTAAACCACTCTAAACACAACTAAACCCATCTAAACCCCTGTAAACATTCAACAACTCCCTCTAAATCCCTCTATACACATCTCAACCCCTCTACATCCCTGTAAACCCCATCGAACCCGCCCTAAACTCCTCTAAATCCCTCTAAAACCCTGTAACCCACTATAAACCCCTCTAAACCACAAACCACTCAAAATCCCTCTAAACCGCTCAAACCCCAAATCCCCGTCTCAACTCCCTGTAACCCATGCTAAACCCCTCTTAATCACTCAAAACTCTTCTGAAGCCCTCTGAACACTTTTAAATCACTCTAAAGCCCTCTAAAACCATCTAAATTAATCTAAAACTCTTTGAAGCCGTCTAAACACATCTACACCCCTATCTCCACTAAACCCCGATAATACCCCTCTAAACCAATCCAAACCCCTTTCACCCCTCTAAACCACTCCAAACCCATCGAAACACCTTGAAACCCGTCTAAACCCTCTAAAGCCCTCTACCACTATACCTCTCTAAACAACTCTACACCCCTCCGAACCCATCTAAGCCCTCTAAACCCCTCTAAACCCTCTAAAGCCTTACAAATACCTTTAAATCACTCTAAACCTCTCAAAACCCGTTTAACCCCTCGAAACCCCTCGAAACCATTCTAACGCTCCGTACTCCCTTTTAACCCCTCTAAACCCTTCCAAACCCCTCTAAACCAATCTAACCGCCTCTAGCCACCTCTAAACCTCTCCAACGTCCTCGAAACCTCTCTAAACCCCTCTTAACCCATCTAAACCCCCCTAACCCGCTCTACCTACTTCTAAGCCCCTCTTAATACATCTGTACCCCTCTTAAAGCTGTAATATTCCTCGAATGCTCTCTAAACATATTTAAACCACTCTAAAGCCCCCCAAACCCCTCTAAACCATTCTAATCCCCTCTACGCCACTGTAAATCCCTCTAAACACAAGTAACCGCCCGTAAATCCATGTAAACCACTATCAACCCTCTAAACTCGTCTAAACCTCTCAAACACCTCTCAACCACTCGAAACCTCTGTACACCCCTCCAATCCCTGTAAACACCGTGTAAACACACTACATCTGTAAAGACCTTCAAACCCCATGTAAAGCACTCAAAATCCCTCTAAACCTGTATAAACCACTCTAAGCACCTCTAAACCCCTCCAAACCACCTCTAACATCTGTGAACTTCTCTAAACCATTCTAAACCTGCGTAATCCACTCTAAACCCCTCTTACCCCATGTAACCCCTTGTAAACTCCCCTAAACCTCTCTAAACCCCTCTAAACACCTCTGAACTACATCTCAACACCTGGAAACACATGTAAACCACTGGAACCCCCTGTAAACTCCTCTAAACCCACGTAAAAACTCTAAATACATCCAAACCCCTTTAAATCATTCGAACCCCATCTAAATCTGTAAATCCCTCTAAACCTCTATGCCCACTAAACCACGGTAACCCCATCTAAACCCCTCTGAAACCCTCTAACATATCTAAACCAATCTAAACCCCTCTAAACTCCTCTAAATACCTCCAAATCACTCTATATCACTTTAAGCCCCTCTATCTGAAGAAGGGTTAAGGCCCGAAACTTTGCCTATTTCCTTCGCTCCATAGATGATGCCGCTCTAAAACCCTCTAAACCCTTCTAAACCCCTCTAAACCCCCTTGTTTACACTCTCATCCCTGTAAACCACTGTAAACCACTGTAAACCACTGTAAATCACTGTAAACACCTGTGAACCCCGTGTAAACACCTCTAAACACGTCGTCACCGCTCCAAATACCCCTAAACACCTTTAAAATACGAAATCCCTCTGAACCCCTTTAAATGCCTACAAACCCCTCGAAACCCCTCGAAACCACTATAAACACTTCCAAACCATTCGAAACCCCATCTAAACTCCACTAAATCCCTCTACACCCTTCTAAGCCCCTCTAAGCCCCTCTCAACCTATATAAACACGTCTGAGCCCCCTTAAACCTATCTAAGACCCTCTAACCCCCGTAAACCCTCTAAACCCCTGTAAACTCTTGTAAAACACTCTAATCCCATCTAAAACCAACTAGACGCCATAAAACCCCTGTAAACCCCAGTCAGTCCCTCTAAATCCCCTGGAAACCACTCTAAACCACTGTAAACACCCTATAAACACGTCTACACCCCCTGTAACCCACGTTAAAGCCCTCTAAACCCTCCAAACAATAGCCCCGCTAAACATCTCCAAACCTCTCTAAACCTTTCTAAACGTCTCTAAACGCTTCTAAACACCTCAAAACCACTGCAAACACCTCTAAACGCCTCTAACCCCACCAATCCCCTCCAAACACCTCCAAACCTCTCCGAATCCCTCCAACCCCCAACAAATCCCACCAAACCCCTGTAATCCTATCTAAACTCATCCAAACCTCACCAGGCACCTTTAAACATATCTAGCCCATTCTAAACCCATCTAAACCCATCTAAACACATCCAAACCAATTTCAGCACCTCTAACCCCCTCCACACACCTCTAAACCGCTCAAGACACCTCCAAACCCATCCAAACCCCACTACACCTCAATCCCCCTAACCCCCTCTAACCCTCTCTAAACACTTCTAAACCCCTCTAAGTCCCTATAGTCCCCTCTGAAGCCTCTTAAACCCCTCTAAACTCCCCGAAACCCATCTAAACCCCTTTCAACCCCTCGACACCCATCAAAACCCCTTGAAACCGCTCAACACCCACCTAAACCCGTCTAAACATATCTAAACCCATCTGAACCAATCCAAACCTGTCTAAACCCCTCTATACCCCTCTACACCCTAAACACCTCCAACGCCTTCTAGACCCCTCTAAACCCCTCTAAGCCGATCTAAACCCCTCTAACCCGCTCGACCCACTTCTAAACACCTCTTAGCCCATCGAAACCCTCTTAACCGCTCTAGACACTTCTAAAGCCTCTAAACACTTTCAAATCACTCGAAACCCCCCTCTAAACTCGTCTAAACCCCGGTGAACTCCTCTAACCCCCTCTAAAACCGTCTAAATTAAACCCCCATTAAACCCCCGTAAACTTTGTAAACCCTGTAAACCCCTGTAAAACACTCTAACCCTATCTAAAACCATCAATGCGCCTTTAAACCCCCTGTAAACCCCGGTCAGCCACTCTAACCCACTTGAAATCACTCTAAAGCACTGTAAACCCCTATAAACATCTCTACACCCCTGTAACCCACGCTAAAGCCCTCTAAACCCCTCTAAACAATAGTCCCGCTAAACATCTCCAAACCCCTCTAAACGTATCTAAACGCCTCCGAACGCTTCAAAACCCATCAAAACCACTTTAAACATCTCTCACCCCTTTAAACCAATCCAAACACTTGAAACCCCTCGAAACCCCTTGAAAGCCCTCTAAAACCCTCTAACACCACTATACCTCTATATACACCTCTACACACCCTAAACCCATATAAAACCCTCTAAACCCCTCTAAACCCTCCAATGCCCACCATACACCTCTAAAGCCCTCTAACCCTCTCAAACCCGCCTAAACCCCTCGAAACTCCTCTAACCCCTTCTAACACTCCGTACTCCCTTCTAAATCCCTCGAAATCATTTCAAACACCTCTAACCCCTTCTAGATCATTCGAACCCCTCTAAACCCCTCTAAGCCCCTCAAACCTGCTGTACCCACTTCTAAACCCATCTTAACCCATCGAAACCCCCTCTTAACCGCTCTAAACCCCTCTAAAGCCCTCTAAACAATTTTACACCACTAAACCCCTCTAAACCCCTCTAAACCCCACTGAACCCCTCTAAACCCGCTCTATTTCCTTCTCCCCACGGATGATGCCGCTCCAAAACTCTCTAAACCCCTCTAAACCCCTCTAAACCCCTGTACACACTCTAAACCATGTAAACCACTCTAAACCCCTGTAAACCCCGTGTAAACACCTCTAAACACCTCTGTCCCCGTAAACACTAAACCGCTGTAAATCCTGTCAGCCTCTCTAAACCCCCTGGATACTAAAAGGTGTTCATAGGGTAAACCCCTACGAACACCTCTACACACCTGTAACCCACTCTAAAGCCCTCTAAACGCCTCTCAACAATAGTCCCCGCTAAACATCTCCAAACCCCTTTAAACCTTTCTAAACGGCTCTGAGCGCTTCTAAACCCCTCAAACCACTGCAAACACCTCTAAACCCCTCTAAATCACTCTAAACCCTCTAAACCACTCCAACCCCCTCGAAACCGCTTTAACCGCTCGAAACCTCGAAACCACTCGAAATCACTAAAACCCTCTAACCCCATTATACCCCGCCAAACCACTTTATACCCCTCCAAACCCCTCTAAAAGCCTTCTAACCCCATCTAAAGCACCCTAAACGCCTCAAAAAGCCCTCCAAACCCCTCTAAACCACTATACGTCTCCAAACCCCCTCTGCAGCTCTCCAAACCCCTCCAAAGCCCTTTAAACACATCTAAACCCCTCTAAACCCCTCTAAACACCTCTAAACACCTTTAACCATCTAAATCTTTCGAAACACGCCCAATCCCATCTAAACCCATCTAAAGCGTTTAAGCCCCCCCTAAATCCCTCTAACATCCTCGAAACCCTTCTAAACCCCTCTAAGCCCATCCAAGCAGCTCTAAACCCCTCTAAATCCTTCGAAACCCCTTAAACCACTCTAAACACTTCGAAGCCCCACTAAAGCCCTCTAAACAGCTATAAGCCCCTCTAACCCATCAACCCCTCAAAACCGCTTTAACCCCCTTTAATCCCTACTAAATTCTTCCAAGCCTCTCCAGACCACTCGAAACTTTTCGAAACCCCTCTAAAACCACTCTAACCCACACTAGCCCGTTCTAAACGTCTCTAAACCACTCTTATCCCCTTGAAACAACTCTTAACCGCTCGAAACCAATCCAAAGCCCTCTAATCACCTATAAACCATTCGAAAGCCCTCTAAACCCCCTTAAATCCCTCGAAACCCCTCTAAAATCCTTGAACCCCGCTATACACTTCTGAACTCCTCTACACCCCTCGAAACCCCTCTAAAGCCCGCTAAAACCATCTAAACCCCTTTAAGCTACCCCTCTAGGCCACTAAACCCCTCTAAACCCCTCTACAGCCCTCCAACCCTCTTTCAACCTGTCTAAATCCTTCGTAACCACCTCTAAATCCCTCTAAACCTCTCTAAAGCACACTAATCCCCTCTAAATCCGTCTAAACCCCTCGAACCCCATCTAAACCCCGCAAAGCCCATCTAAGCAGCTCCAGACCTCTAAACTCCTCTAAACCCTTCTAACACCCTCTATCCCCATCGAAACCCTTCGAAATCCTTCGAAACCATTCGAAATCCTCTAAACCCCTCTACATACTTCGAACCCCCTCTAAACCCCTCTAAGCGCCTCTAAGCCCATCTAGCCCTCCAAACCTAACACTCTATAACTCCGTCTAGCAGCCTCAAAACCCCTTGAGACTCTTCGAAATCCCTCGAAACCCTTCGAAACCCCTATAAACCCCTCCCCTCGCAACCCTCTAAAACCCTCTAACCACACTATACAACTCAAAACCCCTCTGCAGCCCCTATAAACCCCCTCCAAGCCATTCGGAACCCCTCTAAACACCTCTAAGCCCTTTAAACCCATGTAACATCCTCTAACCCCCTCTAAACCCCTCTAAACCCATATAAAACCCTCTAAAGCCCTCCAAGCACCTCGAGACCGCTCTACCCATTCTAAACCACTAAATCACTCTAATCCACTCTAAGCCCCTTTAAGCCCCTCTAAACCCCTCGAACCCCTCGCAACCCTCTAAAACCCTCTAACCACACTATACCACTCCAAACCCCTCTGCAGCCCTCCAATGCCGTTTAAACCCCTTTAAACCCCTTTAAAGCCCCCTAAACACCTCTAAAGCCCTATAACCCATGTAAATCCCTCGAAACATGTCTAAATCCCTCGAAACCCTTCCAAACCCCTCTAAGCCAATTGAAGCAGCTCTAGCCCTCTAACCCCCTCTAAACCCTTCTAACACCATCTAACCCCTCTAAACCCCTCGAAACCTTTCGAAATCCTTCGAAACTCCTCAAGCCCCCTCTAAATCCTTCGAAATCCCTCTAAACACCTCTAAACCCCCTCTGAACACTTCTAAGACACTCTAAGCCCCTCGGAACCCTTCTAAACAGCTTTAAGCCACGATAAACTCATCTAACCCCCTCTAACACCCTCCAACCACTCTATACCCCTCTAACCCCCTCGAGCCCCTTCTAAATCCTTCCAACCCCTCCAGACCATTCTAATTCCGTCGAAATCCCTCGAAAACCCTATATCCCCACGTTACCCCTCTAAACCAATCTAACCCCCACTATCCCCTTCTAAACCCCTGAACGCCCTCTAAACCCCACTAACCCACTCTTAGCCCCTCTAAACCCCTCTTAGCCGCTCTAAACCAATCCAAAGCCCTCTAAACACACATAGACCCCTCGAAACCCATCGAAACCCCCTAAAAAGCCCGCTAAACTCCTCTAACCCCCTCAAACTACCACTCTCTAATTCCCTCTAAACCCCTATAAACCCTTCGAGACCACTCCAAATCTCTCTAAATCATTCGAAACCCACCTATATTTCTCTAAACACTTCTACGCCCCTTTAAGCCCACCTGAACCTCTCTAAACACGTCGAAGGCAATTTAATTATCACTAAATCACTCTAACCCCGTCTGAACCACTCTCAACCCCTAAAAAACCACTCTAACCCCCTCTCGCCCCATCTAAACTCCTTCAACTCCTTATAAACTAATCTAAACCACTTTAACCCAGTCTACACACTTCTAAACACCTCCCAATCCCTCCAAACCCCTGTTAACCGCTCTAAACCACCCTATAGCCCGCTAACCCGCTAACCCCCTATAGCACTCTAAACGCGTCTAAAGCCCTCTAAACCCCTATAACCACATAGAAACCCCTCTAACACCCTCTACCCACTTCGAAACCCCTTTACCATTCTAAACTCCTTTTAACTGCTCTAAACCCACCTAAAACCCTCCAAACACCTATAAACCACTCTAAAGCCCTCTAAACACCTTTAAACCCCTTTAGTCCCCTCGAATCCCCTCTAATCCCACCGAAACCCCTACAAAACCCTCTAACCCTACTACCTCTTTAAACACCTCTAACCCCCTCCAAACCACTCTAAAGCCTTCTAAACCCCTCTAATCCTAAACCCCCCTAAACCATTATAACTCCCTCCAATCCCCTCTAAACTCCTCGATAGCATTGGAAACACCTCCAACCCCCTCTAAATCATTCGAAACCCCTCTTAATCCCACTAAACCACTCAACCCCTCTCTCGCCCCCCTCTAAACCCCTCCAACGCCCGATATCGCCAAACTCAGACCCTCTCTCACACGTCCCGTTGCTGAAAGACTCATCCATGCCTTCACCTCCTCCCGACTGGACTATTGCAACTCACTTCTCGTTGGCATCAGCCCCACCTACATCAACCGACTCCAACTGGTCCAGAACGCAGCCGCCCGACTCATCACCCACACCAAATCCTGGCATCACATCACTCCAGTCCTCAAACAACTTCACTGGCTTCCCATCTCCCACCGGATCACCTACAAAATCCTTATCCTCATCTACAAAGCCCTCCACCATCTGCCCCCATCCCCCCCCCCTCCCCCCGCCCCCCATATCTCACTGACCTCCTCTCCCCCTACCAACTCTCACGACCCCTCCGATCCACATTAGCCGGTCTCCTTTCCATCCAGAAGTCCAACCTCCGCAGTATTGGGGATAGAGCCTTCTCCAGGGCAGCTCCCAGGCTCTGGAACTCCCTCCCCCAACTGATCCGCAATTCCGTGTCCCTCACCATTTCCAGTCCCGCCTCAAGACCCATCTCTTCACCTCTGCCTATTCTTAGCCCCACGTCCCCCTCCCTTTTCATCTGTGCATTAATTGCTTCATATTGTGTTTTGAATTGAATTATGTCTTTACTTTGTGTACTAGTCATGTCTCTACTATTTATTTCATTCCCCTTACATGTTTTTCCTCTACCAGCTACATTTTTGTGGCCTTGAGACTCACGAAAGTCGACCATAAATAAAATGTATTATTATTATTATTGAAGCCTCTAAACTCCTTTAAATCCATCAAAACCCATCTAAACTCCTCTAAAACTATCTAAACCACTGTAAACACCTCTAAACCCCTCTAAACCCCTCTAAACACCTCTACACTCATCTAACCCCCTCACAACTATTCTAACACCCTCTAAACCCCTCGAAACCCCTCGACAGCGGAACCCATCTAAACCCCATATACAGGTCTAAGCCCCTCTAAACCCATCTGAACCCGTCTAACTCCCCTCTGGCCCCTCTAAAGCATTCCAACCCCCTCCAGACACCTCTAAACCCCTCTAAACCCATCTAACCCCCTCTAACCTCCTTCTGCCTACCTATAAACACATCTTAACACCTTGTAACCCCTTTAAACCACTCTAAAGCCCTCTAAACACTTAGAACCACTCTAAAGCCGTCTAAACCCATTTAAATCCATCAAAACCGCTCTAAACTCCCCTAAAACTATCTAAACCACTGTAAACACCTCTAAAACCCTCTAAAAACCCTCTAAAACCCTCTAAACACCTCTACACTCATCTAACCCCCTCTAAATTATTCTAACACCCTCTAAACCCCTCGCCATCCTTGGAACACCTCTAAACCCCATATACAGGTCTAAGCCCCTCTAAACCCCCTCTGAACCATTTTAACTCTCCCCTGGCCCCTCTAAACCATTCCAACCCCCTCTGGACGCCTCTAACCCCGTGTTTAGAGTGGTTCAGAAGGGCTTAGAGGTGCGTAGGCGGGCTTAGATGGATTTAGAGGGGTTTCGAGAGGTTTCGAATGATTTAGGGCTTTAAAGGGGTTTCGAAGGGTTTAGATGAGTTTCGAAGGGTTTAGAGGGGTTTAGAGGGAGATTAGAGGGCTTTAGAGGGGTTCGGAGGAGTGCTTAGAGTAGTTTCGAGGGAATTAGAGGGCTTTAGAGGAGTTCGGCAGGGTTTAAAGGGGTTTTGAGGGGTTTGGAGTGATTTAGAGGTTCAGAGGAGTTTAGTGTGGTTTAGAGGCTTAGATGGTTTTGGGGTGGTTTACAGGGGGGGGGGGTTAGTGGTTTAGAGGGGTTAGAGGGCTTTAGAGGGGTTTAGAGCGGGTTAGAGGGGTTTAGAGCGGTTTAGAGGGGTTTAGAAGTGGGTATAGGGGTTAGAGGTGGTTAGATGGGTTTAGAGGGGTTGGGGGGGGGGGTTTGAGGGGGTTTGGAGGTCTTAAAGATGTTTACAGGGCCCTAGATAGTGGTCCCAAGTGTGTTTAGAAGGCTTTAGACTGGTTTAGAGCGGTTTGGAGGGCTTTAGATGGGTAAAGAGGGTTTTAGAAGGGGTTGGAAGGAATTAGCGGGGGCTAGAGGGGAGTTAGGGAGGTGAAATTAGCGGGGGCTAGAGGGGAGTTAGGGGGTTTAGATGGTTTAGAGGGGCGTTAGAGGGGGTTTCGAGGGGGCTAGAGGGGGGTTAGAGTAGTTTCGAGTGGTTTAGAGGTGCTTGGAGGGCTTTAGAGGGGTTTAGAGTGGATAGAGGGGGGTTGGATGGGTGTAGAGGGGTTTCGAGGCGTATAAGGGGGTTAGAGGATTTTAGAGGGGTTGGGAGGGGTTTGGAGGGCTGTAGATGTGTTTAGAAGGGTACAGTTGGGTTAGAGGGTTTTAACCGAGATGAGAAGAACTTTTTTCACACAGAGAGTGGTGAATCTCTGGAACTCTCTGCCGCAGAGGGTAGTCGAGGCCAGTTCATTGGCTGTATTTAAGAGGGAGTTAGATGTGGCCCTTGTGGCTAAGGGGATCAGAGGGTATGGAGAGAAGGCAGGTACGGGATACTGAGTTGGATGATCAGCCATGATCATATTGAATGTCGGTGCAGGCTCGAAGGGCCGAATGGCCTACTCCTGCACCTAATTTCTATTTCTATGTTTCTATGAAACCACTCGAAACCCCTTGAAACCACTCTAAACCCCTCGAAAGCCCTCGAAACCTCTCCGAACTCTTTCTAAAGCTCTCTAAACCCCTCCAACCCCGTCTAAAGCCCTCTAAATACCTCTAGTCCTCTACACACCTCTAAATCCCCTCAGCACACCTCTAAACCCTCGAACCCCCTCGAAAGCAATCAAACCCCCTCTAAACCCCAGCAAACCCCTCTAAACCGCCCTAACCCTACTGGACCCCTCTAAACCCCTCCGACGCCCTCCAAACCCCCTCTAAACCCCGCTAAACGCCCTCTAAGCCCATCTACACACCCCTAACCCCCTATACCCACTTCTAAACCCCTCTTACCCCTATACCCATTTCTAAACTCCATCTTAACCTGTCTAAACCCTTCTAAATCGCTCCAACACCCTCTAACCGCTCTAAACCCCTCTAACCCCCAGTAAACCCCTCTAACCCCTAGTAAACCCCTCTAAAGACCTCTAAATCCCTCTGAACCCCTCTAGTCCTCTAAACACCTCTAAAGCCCTCTAAGCCCCTCTAAACCCTGCTAACCCCTCTAAACCCTGCTAACCCCCCCACCCCCGAAACTCCTCCAAACTCCACTAACGTTCTCGAAATCCCACTGAACCCCTCTAAACCCCTCACAACTCTTCTAACACTCTCTAAACCTACATCCCTCGAAACCCTTCGAGAACCCTCTAAACCCTTCTAAATCATTCGTAACCACTCTAAACCCCTCTAAACCATTCTAACCGCCTCTTGCCCCCTCGAAACCCCTCCAAAGTCCTCTAAACCGCTCTAAACCCCTTAAAACCCATCTAAACCCCTCTAACCCGCTCTTCCCACTTCTAAACCATTCTTAACCCATCTAAACCACTATTAACCGCTCTAAACTCCTCTAAAGCACTCTAAAGCCCTCTAAGCCCCGCTGAACCCCTCGAAACCCCTCTAAATTCCTCTAAACACCTTCAAATCCCTCTAAACACATCTAAACCCCTCTATTCGCTCTAAACCCCGATAAAAGGCCTCTAAACCACTCTAAACCCCTCTCGTCTGAACCACTCGAATCCCCTTTAAACACATCTATACCCCTCCAAACCCATTAAAACCCTCTGAACCCCTCTAAACCCTCGAAACCCCTCGAAACCCTTCGAAACCCTTCTAACACTCCGTACTCCCCTCTAAACCCCTCGAAATCATTCCAAATCCCTCTAACCCTTCTAAATCAATCGAAACACCTCTAAACCTTTCGAACCCATTCAAACCCCCTCTAACCCACCTCTAAATACTTATAAACCCCTCTAAACCACTCTACACCCACCTAAATCCCTCTATCCCCGCTACCCTCTTCCAAACCCCTCTTAACGCACCTGAACCCCTCTTAACGCTGTACTCCTCTAAAGCCCTCTAAACACTTTTAAACCACTCCAAAGCCCTTTAAACCCCTCTAAACCGCGCTGAACCCCTCTCACCCCCTCCAAAACACACCTCTATGCACTCTAAAGCCCGATAAATCGCTCTCAACCATTCTAAATCACTAACCCCCTCTAAACCATTCTAACCCCCTCTAAACCACTCTAAACCCCTCTAACCCCACCATCCCCCTCAAAACCTCTCTACACCCCTCCAAATCCCCTCAAAAGCTCTCTAAACCACTCTAAACACAACTAAACCCATCTAAACCCCTGTAAACATTCAACAACTCCTTCTAAATCCCTCTATACACCTCTCAACCCTCTACATCCTGTAAACCCCATCGAACCCGCCCTAAACTCCTCTAAATCCCTCTAAAACCCTGTAACTCACTGTAAACCCCTCTAAACCACTTAAACCCCAAATCCCCGTCTCAACTCCCTGTAACCCATTCTAAACCCCTCTTAATCGCTCAAAACTCTTCTGAAGCCCCTAAACACTTTTAAATCACTCTAAAGCCTTCTAACCCTCTCTGAACCCCGGTGAACTCCTCTAAACCCCTCCAAAACCATTAAATTAATCTAAAACCCTTTGAAGCCCTCTAAACACATCTACACCCCTATCTCCACTAAATCCCGATAATACCCCTCTAAACCAATCTAAACCCCTCTCACCCCCTCTAAACCACTCCAAACCCATCGAAACCTTGAAACCAGTCTAAACCCTCTAAAACCCTCTACCACTATACCTCTCTAAACAACTCTACACACTCCAAACCCCTCTAAGCCCTCTAAACCCCTCTAAACCATCTAAAGCCTTACAAACACCTTTAAATCACTCTAAACCTCTCAAAACCCGTTTAACCCCTCGAAACCCCTCGAAACCATTCTAACGCTCCGTACTCCCTTTTAACCCCCTCTAAACCCTTCCAAACCCCTCTAAACCAATCTAACCGCCTCTAGCCACCTATAAACCTCTCCAACGTCCTCGAAACCTCTCTAAACCCCTCTTAACCCATCTAAACCCCCCTAACCCGCTCTACCTACTTCTAAGCCCCTCTTAACACATCTGTACCCCTCTTAAAGCTTTAAATTCCTCGAATGCTCTCTAAACATATTTAAACCACTCTAAAGCCCCCCAACCCCTCTAAACCATTCTGATCCCCTCTACGCCACTGTAAACCCCTCTAAACACAAATAACCGCCCGTAAATCCATGTAAACCACTATCAACCCTCTAAACTCGTCTAAACCTCTCAAACACCTCTCAACCACTCGAAACCTCTGTACACCCCTCCAATCCCTGTAAACACCGTGTAAACACACTACCTCTGTAAACCCCTCCAAACCCCGTAAAGCACTCAAAATCCCTCTAAACCTGTATAAACCACTCTAAGCACCTCTAAACCCCTCCAAACCACTTTAACATCTGTGAACTTCTTTAAACCATTCTAAACCTGCGTAATCCACTCTAAACCCCTCTTACCCCATGTAACCCCTTGTAAACTCCCCTAAACCTCTCTAAACCCCTCTAAACACCTCTGAACTACATCTAAACACCTGGAAACACATGTAAACCACTGGAACCCCCTGTAAACTCCTCTAAACCCACGTAAACCACTCTAAACACATCCAAACCCCTTTAAATCATTCGAACCCCATCTAAACCTGTAAATCCCTCTAAACCCCTCTATGCCCACTAAACCACGGTAACCCCATCTAAACCCCTCTGAAACCCTCTAAACATATCTAAACCAATCTAAACCCCTCTAAACTCCTCTAAATACCTCCAAATCACTCTATATCACTTTAAGCCCCTCTATCTGAAGAAGGGTTAAGGCCCGAAACTTTGCCTATTTCCTTCGCTCCATAGATGATGTCGCTCTAAAACCCTCTAAACCCTTCTAAACCCCTCTAAACCCCCTTGTTTACACTCTCATCCCTGTAAACCACTGTAAACCACTGTAAACCACTGTAAACCGCTGTAAAACACTGTAAACACCTGTGAACCCCGTGTAAACACCTCTAAACACGTCGTCACCGCTCCAAATACCCCTAAACACCTTTAAAGTACGAAATCCCTCTGAACCCCTTTAAATCCCTCCAAACCCCTCGAAACCACTATAAACACTTCCAAACCATTCGAACCCCCCATCTAAACTCCACTAAATCCCTCTACACCCTTCTAAGCGCCTCTAAGCCCCTCTCAACCTATATAAACACGTCTGAGCCCCCTTAAACCTATCTAAGACCCTCTAACCCCCGTAAACCCTCTAAACCCCTGTAAACTCCTGTAAAACACTCTAATCCCATCTAAAACCATCTAGACGCCATAAAACCCCTGTAAACCCCAGTCAGTCCCTCTAAATCCCCTGGAAACCACTCTAAACCAATGTAAACCCCCTATAAACACGTCTACACCCCCTGTAACCCACGCTAAAGCCCTCTAAACCCTCCAAACAATAGCCCCGCTAAACATCTCCAAACCTCTCTAAACCTTTCTAAACGTCTCTAAACGCTTCTAAACACCTCAAAACCACTGCAAACACCTCTAAACGCCTCTAACCCCACCAATCCCCTCCAAACACCTCCAAACCTCTCCGAATCCCTCCAACCCCCTACAAATCCCACCAAACCCCTGTAATCCTATCTAAACTCCTCCAAACCTCACCAGGCACCTCTAAACATATCTAGCCCATTCTAAACCCATCTAAACCCCTCTAAACACATCCAAACCAATTTCAGCACCTCTAACCCCCTCCACACACCTCTAAACCGCTCAAGACACCTCCAAACCCATCCAAACCCCACTACACCTCAATCCCCCTAACCCCCTCTAACCCTCTCTAAACACCTATAAGCCCCTCTAAGTCCCTATAGTCCCCTCTGAAGCCCCTTAAACCCCTCTAAACTCCCCGAAACCCATCTAAACCCCTTTCAACCCCTCGACACCCATCAAAACCCGTTGAAACCGCTCAACACCCACCTAAACCCGTCTAAACATATCTAAACCCATCTGAACCAATCCAAACCTGTCTAAACCCCTCTATCCCCCTCTACACCCATCTAAACCGCTCCAAAAACCATCTAAACCCATCTAAACCGCTCCAAAAACCATCTAAACCCGTCGAACCGCCTCGGAATCCCTCGAAACCCCTCGTAACCCCTCGAAACCCTTCGAAAACCCTCTAAACATCTCTAATCCCCTCTCTCCCTCTAACCCCCTCTAACCCCCACTAAACCCCATCAAACTACTCTAAACACCTCCAAAACCCTCTAAATCCCTCTCTCTAAACCCCACAAAACTGTTCTAACCACTTTTAACCTCCTCAAAACCCATCTTAACCCCTCAAAACCCGTCTAAACCTCTCGAAACTCCTCTAAACCTCGCTAAAGCCATCTAAACCCCTCTCAACCACTCTAAACCCCTCACAACCCTCCTAACACTCTCCAATCCCATCTAACCCCCTCGAACCCGTCAAAACCTTTAAACCCATCTAAACCTCTCTAACCCGCTCTACCCACTTCTAAGCCCTTCTTAACCCATCTAAACCACTGTTAACCGCTCTGAACTCCTCTAAACGGCTATAAAGCCTTATAAACCCGTCTAACACCACTAAAACCCTCTAAAACCGTCTAACCACTATACATCTCTAAACACCTCTACACTTCTCCAAACCCCTCTATACCCCCACTAAACCCTCTAAATCCCTCTATTACGCCTTTAAATCCCTCTAAACCTCTCGAGAAAAAAGACCCTCGAAACTCCTCTAAACCCTTCAAACGCTCCGTGCTCCCTTCTAAACCCCTCGAAACCATTCCAAACCCCTCTATATCCTCCATGATCATTCGAAACCCCTCTAAACCCTTCTAAGTCCCTGTAACACTCTCTAAGCACCTCTAAACCTCTAAACCCCTCGAACCCACTCGAAACCCCTCTGAACCATTCTAACCGCCTCTAGCCACCTCTAAACACCTCTAAGCCGATCTAAACCCCTCTAACCCGCTCGACCCACTTCTAAGCACCTCTTAGCCAATCGAAACCCCTCTTAACCGCTCTAGACTCTTCTAAAGCCCTCTAAACACGTTTAAATCACTCTAAACCCCTCTAAACTCGTCTAAACCCCGGTGAACCCCTCTAAACACCTCTAAAACCGTCTAAATTCATCTAAACCCCTTTGAAGCCCTCTACACCCTTCTATCCACTAAACCCCGATAATATCCCTCTAAACCACTCCAAACCCGTTGAAATCCCTCGAAACCCCTTGAAACCCGTCTAAACCCTCTAAAACCCTCTAAAACCCTCTACCACTATACCTCTCTAAACAACGTAACACGCCTCCAAAGTATTCTAAACACCTCTAAACCCTCTAAACCTTACAAACACATCTAAATCCCTCTAAACCTCTCAAAACCCTTCCAAGCCCCTCTAAACCCATCTAAAACATTCGCAACCCCTCTAAACCCCTCTAAACACCTCTAAATCCCTCTAAACCAGTCTAACCGCCACTAGCCTCCTCTAAACCACTCCAAACCCATCGAAACCCCTTGAAACCCTTCTAAACCCTGTAAAACCCTCTACCACTATACCTCTCTAAACACCTTTACACCCCTCCAAACTCCTCTAAGCCCTCTAAACCCCTCTAAACCCTCTAAAGCCTTACAAACACCTTTAAATCCCTCTAAACCTCTCAAACCCTATTTAAACCCCTCGAAACCATTCTAACGCTCCGTACTCCCTTTTAACCCCCTCTAAACCCTTCCAAACCCCTCTAAACCGATCTAACCGCCACTAGCCCCCTATAAACCTCTCCAACGTCCTCGAAACCTCTCTAAACCCCTCTTAACCCATCTAAACCCCCCTAACCCGCTCTACCCACTTCTAAGCCCCTCTTAACACATCTGTACTGCTCTTAAAGCTGTAAATTCCTCTAAAGCCCTCTAAACATCTTTAAACCACTCTAAAGCCCTCCAAACCCCTCTAAACCACTCTAACACTATACGCCACTGTAAATCCCTCTAAACACAAGTAACCGCCCGTAAACCCATGTAAACCACTATCAACCCTCTAAACTCGTCTAAACCTCTCAAACGCCTCTCAACCACTCGAAACCTCTGTACACCCCTCCAATCCCTGTAAACACCTTGTAATCACACTTCCTCAGTAAATTCCTCCAAACCCCATGTAAAGCACTCAAAATCCCTCTAAACCTGTATAAACCACTCTAAGCACCGCTAAACCCCTCAAAAACACTCTAACATTTGTGAACTTCTCTAAACCATTCTAAACCTGCGAAATCCACTCTAAACCCCTCTTACCCCATGTAACCCATTGTAAACTCCTCTAAACCCCTCTAAACACCTGGAAACACATGTAAACCACTGGAACCCCCTGTAAGCTCCTCTAAACCCACGTAAACCACTCTAAACCCATCCAAACCGCTTTAAATCACTCGAACCCCATCTAAATCTGTAAACCCCTCTATGCCCACTAAACCACGGTAACCCCATCTAAACCCCTCTGAAACCCTCTAAACATCTCTAAACCCATCTAAACCCCTCTAAACTCATCTAAATACCTCCAAATCACTCTATATCACTTTAAGCCCCTCTGTCTGAAGAAGGGTTAAGGCCCGAAACTTTGCCTATTTCCTTCGCTCCATAGATGATGCCGCTCTAAAACCCTCTAAACCCTTCTAAACCCCTCTAAACCCCCTGTTTACACTCTCATCCCTGTAAATCACTGTAAACCCCTGTAAACCCCGTGTAAACCCCGTGTAAACACCTCTAATCCCGTCGTCACCGCTCGGCACCGCTCCAAATACCCCTAAACACCTTTAAAATATTAAATCCCTCTGAACCCCCTTAAATCCAAACCCCTCGAAACCCTTCGAAACCACTATAAACACTTCCAAACCATTCGAAACCCCATCTAAACTCCACTAAATCCCTCTACACCCTGCTAAGCCCCTCTAAGCCCCTCTCAACATATATAAACACGTATGAGCCCCCTTAAACCTATCTAAGCCCCATTAACCCCCGTAAACTCTCTAAACCCCTGTAAACTCCTGTAAAACTCTCTAATCCCATCTAAAACCATCTAGACGCCATAAAACCCCTGTAAACCCCAGTCAGTCCCTCTAAATCCCCTGGAAACCACTCTGAATCACTGTAAACCCCCTATAAACACGTCTACATCCCCTGTAACCAACGCTAAAGCCCTCTAAAACCCTCTAAACAATAGCCCCGCTAAACATCTCCAAACCCCTCTAAACCTTTCTAAACGTCTCTAAAGCTTCTAAACACCTCAAAACCACTGCAAACACCTCTAAACGCCTCTAACCCCTCTAAACCTCTCTAACCCCACCAATCCCCTCCAAACACCTACAAACCTCTCCGAATCCCTCCAACCCCCTACATATCCCACCAAACCCCTGTAATCCTATCTAAACTCCTCCAAACCCCTCCAAACCTCACCAGGCACCTTTAAACATATCTAGCCCATTCTAAACCCATCTAAACCCCTCTAAACACATCCAAACCAATTTCAGCACCTCTAACCCCCTCCACATACCTCTAAACCGCTCAAACCACCTCCAAACCCATCCAAACCCCACTACATCTCAATCCCCCTAACCCCCTCTAACCCTCTCTAAACACTTCTAAGCCCCTCTAAGTCCCTATAGTCCCGTCTGAACCCCCTTAAACCCCTCTAAACTCCTCGAAACCCATCTAAACCCCTTTCAACCCCTCGACACCCATCAAAACCCCTTGAAACCGCTCAACACCCACCTAGACCCGTCTAAACATATCTAAACCCATCTGAGCCAATCCAAACCTGTCTAAACCCCTCTATACCCTTCTAAACCCATCTAAACCGCTCCAAAAACCATCTAAACCCATCTAAACCGCTCCAAAAACCATCTAAACACGTCGAACCGCCTCGAAATCCCTCGAAACCCCTCGTAACCCCTCGAAACCCTTCGAAACCCCTCTAAACACTTCTAACCCCTCTAACCTCCTATAACCCCCTCAAACCCCCTCTAACCCCCGCTAAACCCCATCAAACTACTCTATACACCTCCAAAACCCTCTAAATCCCTCTATACTCTAAACTCCACAAAACCGCTCTAACCACTTTTAACCTCCTCAAAACCCATCCTAACCCATCAAAACCCGTCTAAACCCCTCGAAACTCCTCTAAACCTCGCTAAAGCCATCTAAACACCTCTCAACCACTCTAAACCCCTCACAACCCTTCTAACACTCTCCAATCCCATCTAACCCCCTCGAATCCCCTCAAAACCTTTAAACCCATCTAAACCTCTCTAACCCGCTCTACCCACTTCTATGCCCTTCTTAACCCATCTAAACCACTGTTAACCGCTCTGAACTCCTCTAAACGACTATAAAGCCTTATAAACCCGTCTAACACCACTAAAACCCTCTAAAACCGTCTAACCACGATACACCTCTAAACTTCTCCAAACCCCTCTATATAGCCCTCTTTACCCCACTAAACCATCTAAAGCCCTCTATTACACCTTTAAATCCCTCTAAACCTCTCGAGAAAAAAGACCCTCGAAACTCCTCTAAACCCTTCAAACGCTCCGTGCTCCCTTCTAAACCCCTCGAAACCATTCCAAACCCCTCTAAATCCTCCATGATCATTCGAAACCCCTCTAAACCCCTGCAAACCCCTCTAAACCCTTCTAAGCCCCCGTAACACTCTCTAAACACCTCTAAACACATCTAAACCCCTCGAACCCACTCGAAACCCCTCTGAACCATTCTAACCGCCTCTAGCCACCTCTAAAGACATCTAAGCCGATCTAAACCCCTCTAACACGCTGGACCCACTTCTAAACACCTCTTAGCCAATCCAAACCCCTCTTAACCGCTCTAGACTCTTCTAAAGCCCTCTAAACACTTTTAAATCACTCTAAACCCCTCTAAACTCGTCTAAACCCCGGTGAACCCTTCTAAACCCCTCTAAAACCGTCTAAATTCATCTAAACCCCTTTGAAGCCCTCTACACCCTTCTATCCACTAAACCCCGATAATACCCCTCTAAACCACTCCAAACCCGTCGAAATCCCTCGAAACCCCTTGAAACCCGTCTAAACCCTCTAAAACCCTCTACCACTATACCTCTCTAAACAACGTAACACGCCTCCAAACCCTCTAAAGCCTTACAAACACCTCTAAATCCCTCAAATCCCTCTAAACCCCTTCCAAGCCCCTCTAAACCCCTCTAAAACATCTGCAACCGCTCTAAACCCCTCTAAACCAATCTAACCGCCTCTAGCCCCCTCTAACCCCCTCTAGCCCCCTCCAACGTCCTCGAAACCCCTCTAAACCCCTCTTAACCCATCTAAGCCCATCTAACCCGCTCTACCCACTTTAAACCCCTCTTAACACATCTGTACACCCCTTAAAGCTGTAAACTCATCTAAAGCCCTCTAAACACCTTTAAACCACTCTAATGCCCTCCAAACCCATTTAAACCCCGCTAAATCCCTCTCAAGCCCTCCAAAACACTCTAAATTCCTGTAAAAACCTTTAACGCCCTCTAAACACATGTAAACACCTCTGTGCACTCTCTAATAAACCTCGAGGAATCCCTCTAAACCATTCTAAACCCCTCTTTCCCCCTCTAACCAACCCCCTCCAAAACCCCCTAAACACCTCAAACCCCCTTGAAATCCCTCTAAACCCCTTTAAACACTTCTAACCCCACTATACCCGTCGAACCCCTCTAACCATATAATAACCATATAAAAATTACAGCACGGAAACTGGCCATCTCGACCCTTCTAGTCCGTGCCGAACACATAATCTCCCCTAGTCCCATATACCTGCGCTCAGACCTTAACTCTCCATTCCCTTCCCGTCCATATAACTATCCAAAACAGTTAAAGGCCAAGGACGCACAGTCTTTGTTCAGAACTGCTGTAGATTTGGGAGGAACAACAGCAGCAACAGATTAGCAAGAGATACGACTGATTGGCTCTAGCCCAAGTGGGAGGAGAGGGGTGAAAACAGTTGAAAACTGAGGAATTTGCTTTGTAAATTGGTAAATCAGGCAATTTATCAGTCAATTTAAGCAGGACAGCTCTTTGGCTCGAGAGTCTTCGGCGAGGAGGCTGAGGAGAGGAGACCACGCAATACGCTTGAGAGGTAGAGACCAAAGAAGGAGATGTCAGGCAAGCTGATTCAGTGTGATGCTTGCAGTATGTGGGAGGTCAAGGACACCACTGGTGCCTCTGGCTGCTACAAATGCGAAAAATGCATCCAGGTAGAGCTCCTGAAGGGCCGTGTTGGGGAACTGGAGAAGCAAGTGGATGAACTCCGGTTCGTACGAGAAACGGAGTCGTTCCTCGACAAGTCCTACAGTACGATTGTTACACCTAAGGTACTGGAAGAGAGAAGGTGGGAGACAGTGAGAAAGGGAGGGAAGGATGGAATGCCAACGTCCCCGGGTGGTGTACCTCTTGTAAACAGGTTCATCCGCTTAGAAGCTGTTGGGACAGAAGGCGTGAGCGGCGGACTGGCCTGTGATGCGAATAGGGCTGTTGAGCCAAAGCCAAAAAGGCCTAAGGCAGGCAAGGCCATTGTAGTGGGAGACTCCATCGTGAGAGGTACGGACAGGGGTTTCTGCGGCAACAGACGGGATGCGAGGATGGTGTGCTGCCTTCCCGGTGCCAGGATCCAGGATGTCACGGACAGAGTGCAGAAAATCCTCAAGGGCGAAGGTGAACATCCGGAAGTGGTAGTGCATGTCGGCACAAACGATGTCGGAAAAAAGGGGATGAATATTCTGCAGCGTGACTTTAGAGAGCTCGGAAAAATGTTGAAAAGCAGGACCTCCAGGGTTGTTATCTCCGGTTTGCTTCCAGTTCCCCGTGCTGGCGAGAGCAGGAACAGGGAGATACGGGACCTGAACGTGTGGCTGAGGAACTGGTGCACGGGGCAGGGATTTAGATTCTTAGATCACTGGGATCTGTTTTGGGGTAAGGGGGAACTGTACAAAAGGGACGGATTGCATCTTAACAGGTGTGGGACCAGCATTCTGGCAGGCAGGTTTGCCACTGCTACACGGGTGGCTTTAAACTGAATAAGGGGGGTGGGGTGTCGAATGGGATAGTGGAGGATGGAGTTAAAGGGAAAGGGTTTCTTAAATGTGTGAGCATAGACCGAGGGGTGTAAAATGAGGGTAGAAGACATAGGTAGCAAGGTGAAAAGTAAAAGTGGCAGGCAGACAAAACCAGGGCAAAAATCAAAAAGGGCCACTTTTCAACATAATTGTATAAGGGGTAAGAGTGTTGTAAAAACAAGCCTGAAGGCTTTGTGTCTCAATGCAAGGAGCATTCGTAATAAGGTGGATGAGTTGAATGTGCAGATAGCTATTAATGACTATGATATAGTCGGGATCACGGAGACATGGCTCCAGGGTGACCAAGGCTGGGAGCTGAACATCCAGGGATATTCAATATTCAGGAGGGATAGACAGAAAGGAAAAGGAGGTGGGGTAGCGTTACTGATTAGAGAGGGGATTAATGCAATGGAAAGGAAGGACATTAGTTTGGAGGATGTGGAATCGGTATGGGTAGAGCTGCAAAACACTAAGGGGCAGAAAACGCTGGTGGGTGTTGTGTACAGGCCACCTAACAGTAGTAGTGAAGTTGGAGATGGTATCAAACAGGAAATTAGAAATGCGTGCGACAAAGGCAAAACAGTTATAATGGGTGACTTCAATCTACATATAGATTGGGTGAATCAAATTGGCAGGGGTGCTGAGGAAGAGGATTTCTTGGAATGTATGCGGGATAGTTATCTAAATCAACATGTAGAGGAACCAATGAGAGAGCAGGCTATTTTAGACTGGGTATTGAGTAATGAGGAAGGGTTAGTTAGCAATCTTGTTGTACGTGCCCCCTTGGGCAAGAGTGACCATAATATGGTTGAGTTCTTCATTAGGATGGAGAGTGACATTGTTAATTCAGAAACAATGGTTCTGAACTTAAAGAAAGGTAACTTTGAGGGTATGAGACGTGAATTGGCCAAGATTGACTGGCAATTAATTCTAAAAGAGTTGACGGTGGATATGCAATGGAAGACATTTAAAGACTGCATGGATGAACTACAAAAATTGTTCATCCCAGTTTGGCAAAAGAATAAATCAGGGAAGGTAGTACATCCGTGAATAACAAGGGAAATCAGGGATAGTATCAAAGCGAAGGATGATGCGTACAAATTAGCCAGAAAAAGCAGCATACCGGAGGACTGGGAGAAATTCAAAGACCAACAGAGGAGGACAAAGGGCTTAATTAGGAAAGGAAAAATAGATTATGAAAGAAAACTGGCAGGGAACATAAAAACTGACTACAAACGTTTTTATAGATATGTGAAAAGAAAGGGATTAGTTAAAACAAATGTAGGTCCCTTGCAGTCAGAAACAGGTGAGTTGATCATGGGGAACAAGGATATGGCGGACCTATTGAATAACTACTTTGGTTCCGTCTTCACTAAGGAAGACATAAATAATTTGCCGGAAATAGCAGGGGACCGCGGGTCAAAGGAGTTGGAGGAATTGAGTGAAATCCAGGTTAGCCGGGAAGTGGTGTTGGGTAAATTGAATGGATTAAAGGCCGATAAATCCCCAGGGCCAGATAGGCTGCATCCCAGAGTACTTAAGGAAGTAGCTCCAGAAATAGTGGATGGATTAGTAATAATCTTTCAAAACTCTATAGATTCTGGAGTAGTTCCTGAAGATTGGCGGGTAGCAAACGTAACCCCACTTTTTAAGAAGGGAGGGAGAGAGAAAATGGGGAATTACAGACCAGTTAGTCTAACATCGGTAGTGGGGAAACTGCTAGAGTCAGTTATTAAAGATGGGATAGCAGCACATTTGGAAAGTGGTGAAATCATTGGACAAAGTCAGCATGGATTTACGAAAGGTAAATCATGTCTGACGAATCTTATAGAATTTTTCAAGGATGTAACTAGTAGCGTGGATAGGGGAGAACCAGTGGATGGGGTGTATCTGGACTTCCAGAAGGCTTTCGACAAGGTCCCACATAAGAGATTAGTATACAAACTTAAAGCACACGGCATTGGGGGTTCAGTATTGATGTGGATAGAGAACTGGCTGGCAAACAGGAAGCAAAGAGTAGGAGTAAACGGGTCCTTTTCACAATGGCAGGCAGTGACTAGTGGGGTACCGCAAGGCTCAGTGCTGGGACCCCAGCTATTTACAATATATATTAATGATCTGGATGAGGGAATTGAAGGCAATATCTCCAAGTTTGCGGATGACACTAAGCTGGGGGGCAGTGTTAGCTGTGAGGAGGATGCTAGGAGACTGCAAGGTGACTTGGATAGGCTGGGTGAGTGGGCAAATGTTTGGCAGATGCAGTATAATGTGGATAAATGTGAGGTTATCCATTTTGGTGGCAAAAACGGGAAAGCAGACTATTATCTAAATGGTGGCCGATTGGGAAAGGGGGAGATGCAGCGAGACCTGGGTGTCATGGTACACCAGTCATTGAAGGTAGGCATGCAGGTGCAGCAGGCAGTAAAGAAAGCAAATGTAATGTTAGCTTTCATTGCAAAAGAATTTGAGTATAGGAGCACGGAGGTTCTACTGCAGTTGCACGGGGTCTTGGTGAGACCACACCTGGAGTATTGCGTACAGTATTGGTCTCCAAATCTGAGGAAGGACATTATTGCCATAGAGGGAGTGCAGAGACGGTTCACCAGACTGATTCCTGGGATGTCAGGACTGTCTTATGAAGAAAGACTGGATAGACTTGGTTTATACTCTCTAGAATTTAGGAGATTGAGAGGGGATCTTATAGAAACTTACAAAATTCTTAAGGGGTTGGACAGGCTAGATGCAGGAAGATTGTTCCCGATGTTAGGGAAGTCCAGGACAAGGGGTCACAGCTTAAGGATAAGGGGGAAATCCTTTAAAACCGAGATGAGAATAACTTTTTTCACACAGAGAGTGGTGAATCTCTGGAACTCTCTGCCACAGAGGGTAGTTGAGGCCAGTTCATTGGCTATATTTAAGAGGGAGTTAAACGTGGCCCTTGTGGCTAAGGGGATCAGGGGGTATGGAGAGAAGGCAGGTACGGGATACTGAGTTGGATGATCAGCCATGATCATATTGAATGGCGGTGCAGGCTCGAAGGGCCGAATGGCCTACTCCTGCGCCTAATTTCTATGTTTCTATGTTTCTATGTTTCTATTTTTAAATGATAAAAACGAACCTGCCTCCACCACCTTCACTGGAAGCTCATTCCACACAGCTACCACTCTCTGAGTAAAGAAGTTCCCCCTCATGTTACCCCTAAACTTCAGTCCCTTAATTCTCAAGTCATGTCCCCTTGTTTGAATCGTCCCTACTCTCAGTGGGAAAAGCTTTTCCACGTCAACTCTGTCTATACCTCTCATCATTTTTAAAACCTCTATCAAGTCCCCCCTTAACCTTCTGCGCTCCAAAGAATAAAGCCCTAACTTGTTCAACCTTTCTCTTTAACTTAGTTGCTGAAACCCAGGCAACATTCTAGTAAATCTCTTCTGTACTCTCTCTATTTTGTTGACATCCTTCCTATAATTAGGCGACCAAAATTGTGCACCATACTCCAGAATTGGCCTCACCAATGCCTTGTACAATTTTAACATTACATCCCAACTTCTACACTCAATGCTCTGATTTATAAAGGCCAGCACACCAAAAGCTTCCTTTATCACCCTATCTGCATGATATTCCACTTTCACGGAACTGTGCACAGTTATTCCCAGATCCCTCTGTTCACCTACATTCTTCAATTCCCTACCATTTACCAGGACAGTTGATTTGTCCTGCCAAGATGTAGCACCTCACACTTATCAGCATTAAACTCCATCTGCCATTTTTCAGCCCACTCTTCCAACTGGCATAAATCTCTCTGTAGACTTTGAAACTCTACTTCATTACCCGCAACCCCACCTATCTTAGTATCATCTGCATACTTACTAATCCAATTTACCACACCATCATCCAGATCATGGATGTACATGACAAACAACAGTGGACCCAACACAGATCCCTGTGGCACCCCACTCGTCACTGGCCTCCAACCTGACAAACAACCATCCACCATTACTCTCTGGCATCTCCCATTCAGCCACTGTTGAATCCATCTTGCTACTCCACCATTAATACCCAACCATTGAACCTTCTTAACCAACCTTCCATGAGGAACCTTGTCAAAGGCCTTACTGAAGTCCATATACACAACATCCACTGCTTTACCCTCATCAATTTCCCGAGTAACATCTTCAAAAAATTCAAGAAGATTAGTCAAACATGACCTTCCAGGCACAAATCCATGTTGACTGTTCCTAATCAGACCCTGTTTATCCAGATGTTTATAAATATTATCTCTAAGTATTCTTTCCATTAATTTGCCCACCACTGACGTCAAACTAACAGGTCTATAATTGCTAGGTTTACTCTTAGACCCCTTTTTAAACAATGGAACAACATGCGCAGTACGCCAATCCTCCGGCACTATTCCCGTTTCTAATGACATTTGAAATATTTCTGCCATAGCCCCTGCTATTTCTACACTAACTTCCCTCAATGTCCTAGGGAATATCCTGTCCGGACCTGGAGACTTATCCACTTTTATTTTTCTCAAAAGTGTCAGTACTTCCTCTTCTTTGATCCTCATAGTTTCCATAGCTACGATATTTGTTTCCCTTACCTCACATAATTCAATATCCTTCTCCTTGGTGAATACCGAAGAAAAGAAACTGTTCAATATCTCCCCCATCTCTTTTGGCTCTGCAGATAGTTGTCCACTCTGACTCTCTAATGGACCAATTTTATCCCTCGTTATCCTTTTGCTATTAATATAGCGGTAGAAACCCTTCGGATTTACTTTTACCTTACTTGCCAAAGCAACCTCATATCTTCTTTTAGCTTTTCTAATTTCTTTCTTAAGATTCTCTTTACATTCTTTATACTCCTCAAGCACCTCATTTACTCCTTGCTGCCTATAATTATTGTAGATCTCCCTCTTTTTCGGAACCAAGTGTCCAATTTCCCTCGAAACCCATGGCTCTTTACAATTTTTACGATTTCCTTTCTTCCGAACAGGGACATAAAGATTCTGTACTCTTAAAATTTCACCTTTAAATGTACTCCATTTCTCTTCCACATCTTTCCCAGAAAACAAACTGTTCCAATTTACTCCTTTTAAATCCTTTCGCATCTCCTCAAGGTTAGCCTTTCTGCAAGCAAAAATCTCAACCCTAGGTCCAGTTCTGTCCCTCTCCATAATTATATTGAAACTAATGGTATTGTGATCACTGGACCCGAACTGTTCCCCAACGCATACCTCTGCCACCTGACCCATCTCATTTCCTAACAGGAGGTCCAGCACCGCCCTTTCTCTAGTAGGTACTTCTATGTATTGCTGCAAAAAACTATCCTGCACACATTTTACAAACTCCGACCCATCCAGCCCATTTCCAGAATGTGTTTCCCAGTCTATGTGTGGAAAATTGAAATCTCCCACAATCACTTCTTTGTGCTTACTACTAATATCTGCAATCTCCTTACATATTTGCTCTTCCAATTCTCGCTCCCCATTTGGCAGTCTATAATACACCCCTATAAGTGTTGCTACCCCTTTCCCATTTCTCAGTTCCACCCAAATAGCCTCCCTAGACGAGCCCTCTAATCTATCCTGCCAAAGCACTGCTGTAATATCTTCCCTGATAAGCAATGCAACACCTCCTCCTCTTGCCCCTCCAATTCTATCACAGCTGAAGCAACAAAATCCTGGAATATTTAGTTTCCAATCACAGCCCTCCTGCAACCATGTTTCACTGATCACCACAACATCATACTCCCAGGTGTCTATCCAGACTCTAAGCTCATCCATCTTTCTTATAATGCTCCTAGCATTAAAATATACACATTTAAGAAACCCACCCTCTCTTATTCTCTGTTTATTGTCTTTTTCTTCTCTACATTTTGGGTCAGAGTGCTACCATTCTCTGTCCCCTGCTTCACACACTGACTGCTAGCTTTCAACATGTGAGTCCCTCCCCCCAACCATACTAGTTTAAAGTCTCCCCAGTAGCCTTTGCAAATCTCCCCGCCAGGATATTGGTCCCCCTTGAGTTTAAGTGCAACCCGTACTTTCTGTACAGGTCGCACCTTCCCCAAAAGAGGTCCCAATGATCCAGAAACTTGAATCCATACCCACTGCACCAGTCCCTCATCCACGTATTTATCCTCCACCTCGCTCCATTCTTACTCTCACTGTCGCGTGGCACAGGCAGTAATCCTGAGATTGTTACCTTTCCATTCCTTCTCCTTAACTCTCTACCTAACTCCCTAAATTCTTCTTTCAGGACCTCTTCTCTTTTTTTACCTATGTCGTTGGTACCTATATGTACCACAACCTCAGGCTCCTCTCCCTCCCATTTCAGGATTTCTTGGACACGTTCAGACACATCCCTGACCCTGGCACCAGGGAGGCAAACTACCATCCGGGTCTCCTGTCTGCGTCCACAGAATCGCCTATCCGTCCCCCTGACCACAGAGTCCCCTATTACAATTGCCCTCCCTTTCTTGTCCTTACCCTTCTGAGCAACAGGACCGGTCTTTGTGCCAGAGGCCCGGCCGCTGTCGCTGCCCCCAGGTAGGCTGTCTCCCCCACCCTTACTCAAGCATGAGTACTTATTTTCAAGATGTACAGCCACCGGGGTACTCATCAGTCCCTGCCTCTGCCCGTTGCCCTTCCTAACTGTGACCCAGTTTTCTGTCTCCCGTGGTCTGGGAGTGACCTCCTCCCTGTAACTCCTTTCTGAAGGGACGTCTGAAGTGGACGTCTGAAGGGCACTCATACTCCATGAGCTCCCACATCTGACATCCAGAACAGTAAACTGCCCTGGCCCTCATTCTCCCCCTTATCCGAATACAATAAAGCCTTACCCGGGATACAAGCTGCTGCTTGATCAGCTGCTTCCTCTGGTCCTCTTCCACCAATCAGAGGCTTCCACCAGAATCCTTCTCTGGAAGTGAGATGGAACGTTGCAGATTTGGGTAACTCACAGCTCCAGGCAACTTCTCCTCTCACCAACGGCTCCCCGGGCCTCTGTAGAAGCAAACCCCTCGCTGTTTTTATACTCACAGCTCCAGGCAACTCCTCCTCTCACCAACGGCTCCCGGGGCCTCTGTAGAAGCAAGCCCCGCGCTGTTTTTATACTCACAGCTCCAGGTAAGTCCTCCTCTCACCAACGGCTCCCCGGGCCTCTAAACCCATCTGATCCCCTCTAAACCACTCTAACCCCCTCTAAACACCTGTAAACCTGTTTACACTCTAATACCACTATACCCCTCTAAACCACTCTACACCCCTCCACATCACCTCTAAAGTTCTCCAAAGCTATCTAAACCCATCTAACCACCCTGTAAACCCCTCTAAACCACTCAAACCCCGTGCAAACCACTCCAAACCCCCGTAAACCGCACAAAACCGGTCTAAACCGCTGTAAACCATTCTAAATCCCTCTAAACCACTTTAAACACCTCTACACCCCTGTAAACCCTTCTAAACACCTGCCACCCTCTGTAAACCCATGTAAGGCACGCTAAACCCCTCTCAACCTGTATAAACCACTCTAAACACCTCTAAACTCCTCTAAACCCCTCTAACGTCTGTAAACCTCTCTAAACCATTCTAAACCTCCGTAAACCACTATAAAATCTTCCAAATCTCTAAACCCCTCTAAACCCCTCTAAACACGTTTAAACCCCTCTAAGCACGTTTAAACCTCTCAAGCCCACTGTAAACACCTGTAAACTCCTCTAACCCCTCTAACCCCTCTAACCCCTTCTAAACGCCTCTGAACTTCATCTAAACACCTGGAAACACCTGGAAACCCCTGGAACCCCCTGTAAACTCCTCTAAACCCACGTAACCCCCTCTAAGCACTTTTAAATCACTCGAACCCCATCTAAACCTCTGCAAATCCCTCTAAACCCCTCTATGCCCTCTGAACCTCACTAAACCAATCGAAACCCTTCTGTCTGACGAAGGGCTAATGCACGAAACGTTCCTTCTAACCCTCTAATCCACTAAACCCCTGTAGACCCTCTAAACCCTGCAGACCACTCTAAACCCCGTGTCAACATACCGAAACACATCTAAACCCCATTAAACCCCCGTAAACTTTGTAAACCCCTGTAAACCCCTGTAAAACACTCTAACTCTATCTAAAACCATCAATGCGCCTTGAAACCCCCTGTAAACCCCGGTCAGCCATTCTAAACCCACTTGAAATCACTCTAAAGCACTGTAAACCCCTATAAACATCTCTACACCCCTGTAATCCACGCTAAAGCCCTCTAAACCCCTCTAAACAATAGTCCCCGCTAAACATCTCCAAACCCCTCTAAACGTATCTAAACGCCTCTGAACGCTTCAAAACCCATCAAAACCCTTTAAACATCCTTCTCACCCCTCTAATCCAATCCAAACACTTGAAACCCCTCGAAACCCCTTGAAAGCCCTCTAAAACCCTCTAACACCACTATACCTCTATATACACCTCTACACACCCCAAACCCATATAAAACCCTCTAAACCCCTCTAAACCCTCTAATGCCCTCCATACACCTCTAAAGCCCTCTAACCCTCTCAAACCCCGCCTAAACCCCTCGAAACTCCTCTAAACCCTTCTAACACTCCGTACTCCCTTCTAAATCCCTCGAAACCATTTAAAACACCTCTAACCCCTTCTAGATCATTCGAACCCCTCTAAACCCCTCTAAGCCCCTCAACCCTGCTTTACCCACTTCTAAACCCATCTTAACCCATCGAAACCCCTCTTAACCGCTCTAAACCCCTCTAAAGCCCTCTAAACAATTTTACACCACTAAACCCCTCTAAACCCCTCTAAATCCCACTGAACCCCTCTAAACCCGCTCTATTTCCTTCTCTCCACGGATGATGCCGCTCTAAAACCATCTAAACCCCTCTAAACCCCTGTACACACTCTAAACCATGTAAACCGCTCTAAACCCCTGTAAACCCCGTGTAAACACCACTAAACACCTCTGTCCCCGTAAACACTAAACCGCTGTAAATCCTGTCAGCCTCTCTAAATCCCCTCGATACTAAAAGGTGTTTATAGGGTAAACCCCTATGAACACCTCTACACCCCTGTAACCCACGCTAAAGCCCTCTAAACCCCTCTCAACAATAGTCGCCGCTAAACATCTCCAAACCCGGTTAAACCTTTCTAAACGGTTCTAAACGGCTCTGAGCGCTTCTAAACCCCTCAAACCACTGCAAACACCTCTAAACCCCTCTAACTTCTCTAAACCCATCCGACCCCCTCCAACCCCTCCAAACCCCAACAGACACCTCCAAACATATCTAAACCACTCTAAACCCCTCTAAACACCTCTAGTCATCTACACACCTCTAAATCCCTCTGCACACCTATAAACCATTCTAAACCCCTTTAAACCCCTCTAAACCCATCTAAACCTCAGCAAACGTCTCTAAACACATGTAGATCCCCCTAATCCCATCTAAACCCCTCTGATCCCCTCTAAGCTCCTCTAAACAGCTCTGAACTCCATCTAAACCCCTGGAACAACTGTAAACTCCTCTAAACCCAAGTAAAACCCTCTAAACCCCTCTAAACACCCTTAAATTACTCGAAACCCATCTAAACCTCTGCAAATCCCTCTAAACCCCTCTATGCCCACTAAACCACTGTGAACCCATCTAAATCTTTGTAAACCCCTCTAAACAACTCTATACCACACTAAACCCCCTCTAAACACATCTAACCTCCTCTGAAACCCTCTAAACCTCTCTAACCCCATCTAAACCCCTCTAAACTCCTCTAAATACCACTAAATCACTCTAAACCACTCTAAACCACTCTAAACCCTTCTGTCTGAAGAAGGGTTAAGGCCCGAAACGTTGCCTATTTCCTTCTCTCTATAGATCATGCCGCTTTAAAACCCTCTAAACCACTCTAAACCCCAGTAAACCCCAGTAAACACCTCTAACATCTGGAAACCCATGTAAACCTCTGTGACACACTCTGAACCCATCTAAAACCACCTATACGCCTTTAAAACCCTGTACACCCTGTCAGCTCCTCTAAACCCCCTGGAAACCACTCGAAACCACTGGTCAGATTCCAGCGGGACATAAGGGACTGCAACATCCTCTGCCTGACTGAAACATGGCTGACCTCGCTGATTCCGGATCAGGTAATCTGCCCAACCGAGTCCTTCACTGTCCACCGTGCTGACAGAACCGAAGCATCTGGGAAATCCAAGGGTGGAGGAGTCTGCTTCATGACCAATAACAACTGGTGCAACCCTGGAAATATTAGGATGCTTTCCCGTTCCTGCTCGCCGGACCTGGAGCACCTGACAATCTCATGCCGCCCATTCTACCTTCCCCGGGAGATCGGCTCAGTGATCGTCACAGCCGTCTACATTCCACCGCAGGCGGACACCGACGTGGCACTATCGGCCCTACACGATGTGCTATGTCAACATCAAAACAAGTACCCGGATGCGGCTATGGTGCTGGCTGGAGATTTTAATAAATCAAATCTCAAGAAGGTCATGCCGAACTTCTACCAACACATCACGTGTGCCACCAGGGGGGAGACAACTTTGGACCACTGTTACACACCGTTCAGGACAGGCTACAAGGCCGTTTCACTTCCTCCCCAAGGAAAATCTGACCACGCTGCCATTTTCCTGTTGCCGGAGTATAAACAGAGGATAGTTCCGGAAGCGGTAGAGACGAGGGACGTAAAGCGGTGGTATGACCAGTCAGAGGCCATGCTGCAAGATGCACTGAGTGATGTCGACTGGAATATGTTCGAAGCAAGTTCCAGTGACGTCAGTGAATTCGCGGAAGCAGTCACGGACTTCATCGCAACAGTAACCGACAACATCGTCCCCACGGTAAGGGTAAGCACCTTTCCGAACCAAAAACCCTGGGTAGACAGGTCTGTTTGTGTGGCCCTGAATGTTCGCACCGCTGCCTACAACTCGGGCCTGGCATCAGGAAACATGGACGTCTACAAGGCAGAGTCCTACCGACTGCGAAGGGTGGTGAAGGACGCAAAGAGAAGGTACAGAGACAAGATGGAGTTACAGATGGAGCAGCAGGACACCAGAAGCCTGTGGCAGGGGCTACGGATTGTAACCAACTACCGAAGCACCGCTCCCTCATCCGCAAGTGCCGACACCTCCCTAGCTGATGACCTGAACTCCTTTTACGCTCGTTTCGAGAGGGGCAACACCACTCCAGGTCTGCCGACTATCGACAATACCGACAGCGGGCTGGCTACCGAAGCTGCAGGGAGTAATGTGCACACATTCTCACTGTCCGAGCACGACGTGAGGAGGGCACTGACACGGGTGAACACGAGAAAAGCTGCAGGCCCCGATGGCATCTCGGGGCGAGTACTGAAGTCCTGTGCTACGCAGCTAGCTCCAGTGCTCACTACATTATTCAACCTCTCCCTGGACAAGTCCGTGGTCCCTGCCTGCTTCAAAAAATCCATCATTGTACCGGTACCAAAAAATGCCTCCCCAGCCTTCCTGAATGACTACCGTCCGGTGGCCCTTACCTCGGTAGTTATTAAATGCTTTGAGTGGCTGGTGAAGAATCACATCTGTGCCTTCCTTCCTCGGAACATGGACCCGTTGCAGTTCGCATACCGTCCGAACAGATCCACGGACGATGCGGTCTCCCAGGTCTTGCACACCGCTCTCTCCCATCTGGACAGCCAGAAGGGGGGCTACGTGAGGATGCTGTTCATAGACTACAGTTCAGCCTTCAACACGATAGTCCCCACCAGATTGACCGGGAAGCTAATGGAATTGGGGCTCAACACCTCCCTGTGTGCCTGGGTCCTGGACTTTCTCACCGCCAGGCCACAGGTAGTCAAGATGGGAGGGAATACATCGAAGTCCCTCACCCTGAGCACAGGATCGCCCCAGGGTTGCGTCCTCAGCCCCCTATTGTACTCCCTGTACACACATGACTGTGTGGCTAGGTTCAGCTCCGACTCAATAATTAAGTTTGCTGATGACACTGTGGTGGTGGGCCTGATCTCAGACAACGATGAGAAGGCCTACCGGGAGGAGGTGGCTGGTCTAGCAATCTGGTGCCAGGATAACAGCCTCCTCTTGAACTTCAAAACAAAACGAAGGAGCTGATCATGGACTTTAGGAGGCACATCATCCGAGGACGTACACTCCATTGAGGATAAATGGGGATCCTGTGGATAAGGTGAACTGTTTTAAATATCTGGGAGTCCACATCTCCGAGGATATGACATGGACATCACACGTCTCAGCACTCGTGTGATGCCCATTCCCATCGCCTTTACCACCTCAGGCAATTGAGGAAATTCAGAGTGTCTCCGAGGATCCTCCAGTGCTTCTGCGCAGCGGCGGTGGAAAGCATCTTGGCCGGGAACATTACCATCTTGTTTGGGAATTGCTCTGCCAAGGACAAGAAGGCTCTGCAGAGAGTAGTGCATTCGGCCTAACGCACCCTGGGAACTTCACTTGCCCCCCTGCAGGAACTATACATCAGGAGGTGCAACTCCAGAGCCAACAATATCATGAGAGACCCCTTCCACCCCTGCAACGGACTGTTCCAGCTGCTACGGTCAGGCAAACGCCTCCGTTGCCAAGCAGTGAGAACGGGGAGGTTGAGAAGGAGTTTCTTCCCAGAGGCCATTCGGACTGTAAACACCTATCCCACCAGGGACTAACTCTACTGAACGTTTTTACTTCCATTATTTATTATGTAAAAGAATAAGTGTGTTATGATTGTGTTTATAGTTTGTTTGGTTGTTTGGTTGTTTGTCTTTTGCACAAAAGTCCGCGAGCATTGCCACTTTCATTTCACTGCACATCTCGTATGTGTATGTGACAAATATACTTGACTTGACTTGAAAGCACTGTAAACCCCTATAAACACCTCTACACCTATGTAACCCACGCTATTGCCCTCTAAACCCCTCTCGACAATAGGCCCCGCTAAACATCTCCAAACCTCTCTAAACGGCTCTGAACGTTTCTAAACCCCTCAAACCACTGCAAATACCTCTAAACCCCTCTAACCCCACAAAACCCCTCTAACCCCACAAAACCCCTCCAAGCCCCTCCAAACCCCTCCAAGCACCTGTAAACTGATCTAAAACCCCTCTAACCCCCTCCAAACCCCACCAGACACCTCTAATATCTAAACCATTCTAAACCCCTTTAAACCCCTAAAGCCCTCCAAACCCCTCTAAACCATTCTAAAAACATCTAAACCAATTTCAGCACATCTAAACCCCTCCACGCCCCTATAAACCGCTCAAAACACCCCCACATCCCTACAAAGCCCTCTAAACAACTCCATACCCCTCTAACCCCCTCCAAACACCTCTAATGCCCTCCTTGCCACTCTACCACTCAAAACCCTCCAAACAACACTAAACCCCTCTAAATGCATTTAAACCCCTCCAAGCCCTCCAAATTCCTCTAAGCACCTCTAAACCCTATCTGAAACAATCTAAATCCCTAGAAACCCCTTGTAAAACCTCGAAATCCCTCGAAACAATTTATAATCCCTCATAAGACCTCGAAACACCTCCAAACATCTTAAAACCCATCTAATCTAAAGCCCTCTAAACCCCTCGAAACCCTACTAAACCCCTCCAACCCCCCACCCACAGACACCTCTAAACCCCCTTATCTATTCTAAACTCCCCTAACCCCCTCTAAACCGTTCTAAACCTCTAAACCCCTTGCAAACCCTCTAATCCCTCTATACCCCAATACACTCCACCAAACCCCTCTAAACATCTCGTCCTCTAAACCCCTCTAAATCCCTCTATAAACCTCTAAACCCCTTCTAAACTCCTCTAATCCCGTCGAAATCCCCCTAACCCCCCCTAAACGCCTCTAAACACCTCGAACCCCAATAGTCCCCTTTAGACCCCTCTAAACTCTTCGACCCCATCTAAACCCCTTTAAACCCCTCGAAACCCACCAACACACATCGAAGCAGCTCTAAACTGCTCTAAACCCATCTAAATCCGTCCAAATATCTCTAAACCCATCTAAACCAATCTAAACTTGTCTAAACCCGTCTAAACCCCTCTAAACCCATCCAATTCGCTCCAAACGGATTTAGAGGGGTTTGGAGCGGGTTGGGGTCCCAATAGTCCCCTTTAACCATATAAACCATATAAACCATATAACAATTACAACACGGAAACAGGCCATCTCGGCCCTACAAGTCCGTGCCGAACAACGTTTTTCCCTTAGTCCCACCTGCCTACACTTATACCATAACCCTCCATTCCCTTCTCATCCATATGCCTATCCAATTTATTTTTAAATGATACCAACGAACCTGCCTCCACCACTTCCACTGGAAGCTCATTCCACACCGCTACCAATCTCTGTGTACAGAAGGTCCCCCTCATGTTACCCCTAAAGTCTGTCCCTTAATTCTGAAGTCATGTCCTCTTGTTTGAATCTTCCCTATTCTGAAAGGGAAAAGCTTGTCCACATCAACTCTGTCTATCCCTCTCATCATTTTAAAGACCTCTATCAAGTCGCCCCTTAACCTTCTGCGCTCCAGAGAATAAAGACCTAACTTATTCAACCTTTCTCTATAACTTAGTTGTTGAAACCCAGGCAACATTCTAGTAAATCTCCTCTGTACTCTCTCTATTTTGTTGACATTCTTCCTATAATTGGGCGAACAACATTGTACACCATACTCCAGATTTGGTCTCACCAATGCCTTGTACAATTTTAACATTACATCCCAGCTTCTATACTCAATGCTCTGATTTATAAAGGCCAGCATACCAAAAGCTTTCTTTACCACCCTGTCTATACGAGATTCCACCTTCAAGCAACAATGCACGGTTATTCCCAGATCCCTCTGTTCAACTGCATTCTTCAATTCCCTACCATTTACCATGTACGTCCTATTTTGATATGTCCTGCCAAGGTGTAGCACCTCACATTTATCAACATTAAACTCCATCTGCCATCTTTCAGCCCATTCTTCCAAATGGCCTAAATCACTCTGTAGACTTTGGAAATCCTCTTCATTGTCCACATCTTGGTATCATCTGCATACTTAATAATCCAATTTACCACACCTTCATCCAGATCATTGATGTACATGACAAACAACAAAGGACCCAACACAGATCCCTGAGGCATCCCACTAGTCACCTGCCTACTATCCGACAAACAACCATCCACCATTACCCTCTGGCGTCTCCCATTCAGCCACTGTTGAATCCATCTTGCTATTCCTGCATTTATACCAAACAGTTGAACCTTCTTAACCAACCTTCCATGAGGAACCTTGTCAAAGGCCTTACTAAAGTCCATATAGACAACATCCATTGCTTTACCCTCGTCAATTTCCGTAGTAACCTCTTCAGAAAATTCAAGAAGATTAGTCAAACATGACCTTCCAGGCACTAATCCAAGTTGACTGTTCCTAATCAGACCCTGTTTATCCAGATGCTTATATATATTATCTCTAAGTATTTTTTATTTGCCCACCACTGACGTCAAACTAACAGGTCTATAATTGCTAGGTTTACTCTTAGAATCCTTTTTAAACAATGGAACAACATGCGCAGTACGCCAATCCTCGGGGACTATTCCCGTTTCTAATGACATTTGAAATATTTCTGTCATAGCCCCGGCTATTTCTACACTAACTTCCCTCAATGTCCTAGGGAATATCCTGTCAGGACCTGGAGACTTATCCACTTTTATATTTTTCAAAAGTGTCAGTACTTCTTTTACTTTGAAACATAGTATCCATAGCTACTCTACTAGTTTCCCTTACCTCACATAATTCAATATCCTTCTCCTTGGTGAATACCGAAGAAAATAAATTGTTCAATATCTCCCCCATCTCTTTTGGCTCTGCAAATAGCTGTCCACTCTGTTTCTCCAATGGACCAATTTTATCCCTCGTTATCCTTTTGTTATTAATATAGCTGTAGAAACCCTTTGAATTTACTTTCACCTTACTTGCCAAAGCAGCCTCATATCTTCTTTTAGCTTTTCTTATTTATTTCTATAGATTATTTTTACATTCCTTATACTCCTCAAGCACCTCATTTACTTCATGCTCCCTATAATTATTGTAGATCTCCCTCTTTTTCCGAACAAGATGCCCAATTTCCCATGAAAACCAGGGCTCTTTCCAATTTTTACTTTCCTTTCAACCGAACAGGAACATAAAGATTCTGTACTCTTCTACATCCTTCCCATAAAACAAAATGTCCCAGTTTACTCCTTTTAAATCATTTCGCATCTCATCAAAGTTTACCTTTCTCCAATCAAAAATCTCAACCCTAGGTCCAGTTCTGACCCTCTCCATAATTATATTGAGATTAATGGTATTGTGATCACTGGACCCGAAGTGCTCCACAACGCATACCTCCGCCACCTGTCCCGTCTCATTTCCTAACAGGAGGTCCAGCACTGCCCCTCCTCTAGTAGGTACCTCTATGAATTGCTGCAAAAAACTATCCTGCACACATTTTACAAACTCCAAACCATCCAGCCCATTTTCAGAATAGACCCCTCTGCACTCTTCGAAACCCATCTAAACCCCTTTAAACCCCTCGAAACCCATCAAACCCCATCGAAGCACCTCTAAACGGCTCTAAACCCATCTACATCCGTCTAAATATCTCTAAACCCATCTAAACCAATCTAAACCCGTCTGAACCCCTCTAAACCCATCCAAACCGCTCCAAACGGATTTAGAGGGGTTTGGAGCGAGTTGGAGTCCCAATAGTCCCCTTTAGACCCCTCTGTTTTTGGAGCCAAGGAAGAACGATTAAGTTAGCACCCAGCTTCAAATGGTAATGCTAAAAACAACAAACCAAGCCAGAAACTTAGGAGTAGTCATGGACTCAGACCTGAACTGCAACAGCCACATAGAAACAGTCACAAAGTCAGCCTACTATCACCTAAAGAATATATCAAGGATTAAAGGACTTATGTCTCAGCAGGATTTGGAAAAACCTGTCCATGCATTTATCTCCAGCAGGCTCGACTACTGTAACAGTGTCTTTACAGGTCTCCCTAAAAAGTCGATCAGACAGCTGCAGTTAATTCAGAACGCTGCTGCTCGAGTCCTCACTAAGACCAAAAAAGTAGATCACATTACTCCAGTTCTGAGGTCTTTACACTGGCTTCCTGTTTGTCAAAGAATTGATTTCAAAATACTACTGTTGGTTTACAAAGCACTGAATGGTTTAGGGCCAAAATACATGTCTGATCTTCTGCTTAGCTACGAACCACCCAGACATCTCAGATCGTCTGGGGCAGGTCTGCGCTATGTCCCCAGAGTCAGAACTAAACATGGAGAGGCAGCATTTAGTTTTTATGCACCACATATCTGGAACAAACTCCCAGAAAACTGCAGGTCTGCTGCAACTCTCAGCTCTTTTAAATCTAGACTGAAGACTTTTCTGTTTTCCGCTGCCTTTCAGTAAACAATACAAGTTATTAATTACCTATACTGCACTGTAACTTCTATTCCTGTTGTTATTCTATTTTAAATATTTTATTTGATTGCCTTAAATTTTGTAATTATTTTACCTGAATAATCTATTAATCGTTTTACATCTAAATGTAATTTTATATGTGTTTCTTTCCAATGCTTTTAATGTTTTATGTAAAGCACTTTGAATTACCTTGTTGTTGAAAGGTGCTATACAAATAAACTTGCCTTGCCTTGCCTTGCCTTGCCTCTAAACCCCTTGAAAGCTCTCTGAAACCCTCGAAACCAGTGTAAACCTTCTAAACCCCTCGAAACGCCACGAAATCCCTCGAAACCCCCTCGTAACCCCACGTAACCCTTCTAAACCCTCTAAACACCTCTAATCCCCTCTAACCCCCTCTAAACCCCTCTAAACTACTCTAAACATCCCTAAACATCCAGGACAAGGGGTCACAGCTTAAGGATAAAGGGGAAATCCTTTAAGACGGAGATGAGAAAAACATTTTTCACACAGAGTGGTGAATCTCTGGAATTCTCTGCCACCGAGGGTAGTTGAGGCCAGTTAATTGGCTATATTTAAGAGGGAGTCAGATGTGGCCCTTGTGGCTAAAGGGATCGGGGGGTATGGAGGGAAGGCAGGTACAGGATACTGAGTTGGATGATCAGCCATGATCATGTTGAATGGCGGTGCAGGCTCGAAGGCCAGAATGGCCTACTCCTGCACCTATTTTCTATGTATCTATGTATCTAAAACCCTCTAAATCCCTCTAAACTACACTAAACCCCACTAAACCCCTTTAGTCCTCTAAACACCTCTAAAGCCATCTAACGCCCATAACTCCCTCAAAACTCCGCTAAACCATAAACCCCTCTAAACACCTCCACACAAATTTACCCCCTCTATAAAGCCCTCTAAACCCCTCCAAACAATAATCCCCGCTAAACATCTCTAAACCCCTCTCAACCTCTCCAACCACTGTAAACCCCTCTAAACCCCTCTGAATACCAGGAAACCCCTCAAACACCTCTAAACCCATCTAAACCCCTCTAAATCCCTCCAAACCCCTTAAGACAGTAAACCCCTCTAAACCATTCTAAACCCCTCTAATCACTTTAAACACTTCTAAACCCCTCTAACCACTCTGAATCCCACCAAACCCCTCCTAAACCCCTCTAAACCCCTCGAAACCCCTCGAACCCCCTCTAACCCCATCATAACCCCTCATAACCCCTCGAAACCCATCGAAACCCCTCGAAACCGCGCTAAACAACACAAAGCCACTCCAAACCACTGTAAACCTCTCTAAACCCTTCTAAACCTCTCTAAAACTCTCGAAACCTGTAAACCCCTCGAAACCTCTCTAAATCGTTCTAAATCCCTCTAAACCCCCATAAACCCCTCTAGAGCCCTCTACACCACTAAACCCCTCTGAACCGCTCTAAACCCCTCTAACCACATGCAAACCCTCGTAAACCTCTGTAAACACCTCGAAACCTCTGTAAACCCCTCTAATCCCCTGTAAACCCCAGTAAATCCCTGTAAACCCATGTAAACGCCTCTAACCAACTCTAAACACTTCTAAACCCCTCTAAAGCCCCTAACCGCTCTAAACCGCGCTAAACCACTCTGAACCCCTCTAAACCCCTGTAAAACCCTGTAAACCACTCTAAACCTGCAAACCATTCCAACCCCCACCAGACACCTCTAAACGTATCTAAACAATTATAAACCCCTCTAAATCCCATCCAAACCCTTCTAAACCACTAAACACATCAAAACCAATGTCAGCACCTCTAAAGCCCTGCACACCCTCTAAACCGCTGAAAACACCTCCAAACCCCTCCAAACAGTTCTATACCGACCTAATCCCGCTCCAAACATGCCCAAATGACTCTAAATCCCTCCAATCCACTCTAAACCCCGTTAAACCTTCCAGACCCCTCTGAACCCTTCGAAACCCCTCGAACCCCACTGTAAACCCTCGAAATCAATAACACCTCGAAACCTCTCTAAACCCATCTAATCCCCTCCAAACCCCTCAAATCCCTCTAAACCACTCTAAACTCCTCTAAAACCCTTGAAACCTCCTAAACCCCTACAACCCCCCCTCCCCAAACACCTCTAAACCCCTGTTATCTATTCTAAACCCCTCTAAACCGTTCTAAGCCCCTCTAAACCCCTTGAAAACACTCTAATCCCTCTATACCCCACTAAACTCCACCAAACCCCTCTAAAGCCCTCTAAACCCCACTAAACCCCTCTGATCCTCTATAAACCTCTCTAAAGCCCTATAAACACCTCTAAAGCCCATCTAAACACATCGAAACCCCTCTAAGCCCTTATACTCCCCTTAAACCCCTTTAAACCCCTCGAACCCCATCAAAACCCAACAAAACTCCTCTAAACCGCTCTAAACCCGTCTAAACCCTTGTGCGTCCCTCTAAACCCCCCGAACCCCCTCTGAACCTCTCTGAGACCCTCGAAACCTCTGTAAACCTTCTAAACTCCTCGAAACGCCTCGAAATCCTTCGAAATCCTCCGTAACCCCTCGAAACTCTTCGAAACTCCTCTAAACACCTCTGACCCCCCCTAACCCCCTCTAAACACCTCTAAACTACTCTAAACACATCCACAATCCCCTAAATCCATGTAAACTACTCTAACCCCACTAAGCCCCTCTAACCACTTCTAACCCTCTCAAAACCACTCGAAATCCCTCACATACCTAACACTCTCTATTCCCTTCTAAACCGCTCGAAACCCTTCGAAGCCCCTCTAAACACTTCTAAATCATTCGTAGACCCTATAACCCCTCTAAATCCTTCCAAGCCCGTCTAAACCATTCTAACCGCCTGCAGCCCCCTCTAAACCCCTCCAAAGGCCTCTAAACCCCTTTAAACACATCTAAACCTCTCTAACCCTCTCTACCCACTTCTAACCCCTTCCTAACCAATCTAAACCACTGTTAACAGCTCTAAACTCCTCTAAACCTCTCTAAAGCCTTAAAGTGGCTTAGAGGGGTTAGGGAGTTTAGAGGGGTGTAGAGGTTTTTAGAGTGGTACAATGGGGTTAGAGGGTTTAGATGGGGTTAGAGTGGTTTAGAGGGGTTTAGAAGGTGTTAGAGGGGTTTAGTGAGGTTTAAGGGGCGTAATTGTGTTTAGAGGCGTTCAGAGGTGCTTAGAGGGGGCGTAGAAGGGGTTAGATGCGTTTAGAGGGGTTGAAAGGGGTTTCGAATGATTTAGAAGGGTTTAGAGGGTTTTCGAAGGGTCTCGAGGGGGTTAGAGGCCTCTAAAGGCGTTTAGAGGACTTTAGATGGGTTTAGAGCGGCGTAGAGGGCTTTACAGGGGGTCGAGGGTGTAGAGGTGTTTAGAAACGTCTAGTGGGGCTAGATAGTTTTGGAGGGGTATAGAGGGTTTTAGAGGTGTTTAGAGGGGGACTAGAGAAGTTTGGAAGGGTTTAGATTGTTTTATAGGGATTTAGAGGGCTTTGGAGTGGTTTGGACGAGTTTTGAGGATGTTACAAGGGTTTAGAGCGGTTTGAGGGGTTTAGAGCTGTTTAGAGGGGTTTAGAAAGGTTTAGAGGGGTTTACAATTGGGTACAGGCGGTTATAGGGTGTTGGAGGGGTGTGTATGTGTGTGGATGGGTTTAGAAGGCTTCAGAGGGGGGTTAGAGGGCGTTGGGGGATTTAGAGGGGGCTAGAGGGGGGGTGTAGTGGTTTAGAGGACTTTAGAGAGGTTTAGAGGGGTTTAGAGAGCTTTGAAGGGGGTTTGGAGATGTCTAGAGGGATTTCGAGGGGAATAGTGGGGTTACAGGTTTTTTGAGGGGTTTAGAGGGGTTAGAGGGGTTTCAAGGGGTTTCAATGGGTTTCGTGGGTTTTAGAGAGGTTGGAGTGGTTTAGCGGGGGTGAGGGGTTTAGTGCTTTATAGGGGTTTTATCTGGGTTTAGAGGGGATAGAGGGGTTTAGATGAGTTTAGAGGGCTTTAAAGGGTTTCAGAGGAATTTTTATGGTTTTAGAGGGGTTTACAGGGGGTTTAGAGGGCATTAGAGAAGTTTAAAGGTGCTTAGAGGGCTTTAGAGGGGTTTAGATGGGTTTCGAATTATTTATATGGGGTTTATAGAGGTTTGGAAGGAATTGGATGGTGCAGAGGTGTTTAGAGAGGTTTAAGAGGGTTTTGGAGGGATTGAGAGGGGTTTAGAAGTGGGTAGAGGGCGTTAGAGGTGTTTAGATGGGTTTAGAGGTGTTCAGAAGTGTTTAGAGGGGGTTTAGATGGGGATAAAGGGGGTTAGAGTGGTTTGGAGGGGTTTAGAGGGGGTTAGAGGGTTTTAGTGAGGTTTAAACTGGATTAGATGTGTTTAGATGGGTTCAGAGGGGGGCTTATATGGGTATGGAGGGGTTCAGAGGGATATCGAATGATTTAGAAGGTTTTAGAGGGGTTTCGAATGGTTTCGATGGGTTTAGAGGGGATTAGAGATTGTTAGAAAGATTTTAAGGTGTTTAGGGGGGTACAGTGGGGTTAGAGGATTTTGGAGTAATTTAAATGGGTTTAGAGGGCTTTAGAGGAATTTAAATGGGTTTAGAGGGCTTTGGGGTAAAGGTATTTAAAGGGCTTTAGAGGGGTTTAGAGCGATTCACAGGGGTTGGGGGGTGTTTAGAGGTGGTCAGAGGGAGTTAAAGGTTTTAGTGAGGTTTAAAGTAGCTTAGACGTGTTTTAAAGGGGTGCAGAGTGGATTAGAGAGGCTTAGAAAGCGTTAGAGTGGTTTAGAGGGCCTCTAAATCCATCTAAACACATCTACGCCCCTCTAAACCCCTCGAAACCCCCTATAAACCCCTCTAAACACCTCTAAGCCCATATAAACCGCTCTAAACCGCTCTGAACCGCTCGAAACCCTCTAAGCCCCTCTAAACCCCTGTAAACCCCTCTAAGACCCTCTAAACCCCTCTAATCCCCTTTAAGCCCCTCTTGCCCTCTAATCCCTTCTGACACTCTCTAACCCCCTCTAAAACTCTCTAAACCCTTATAAACGCCTCTGAACCCCTCTAAATCACTCCCAACACCTCCAAACCCCTCTACTCATCTAGAACACTCTAAACCACTCCAAACACATGGAAATCCCTCTAACCCCCTCTAAACCCCACTAAACCTTTCTGAACCCATCTGAACCCCCTCTAAACCACTCTAAACCCCTCTAAACCCCTATAAAGCCCTCTCAACACTTTTAAACCCCTCTAAACCCCTGTAAAACCCTGTAAACCCCTCTAAATCTGTAAACCATCCCAACCCCCTCTAAACCCCTCCAACCCCCTCCAACCCCCACCAGACACCTCTAAACATATCTAAACCATTATAAACCCCTCTACACCCCCTCCAACCCCCTCTAAACCACTCTAAACACAACCAAACCAAGTTCAGCACCTCTAAACCCCATCCACACCCTCTGTACCGCTGCAAACACCTCCAAACAACTCTATACCCCTCTAAACCCGCTCCAAATATACCCAAACAACTTTAAATCCCTCCAAGCCACTCTAAACCTCTTTAAACCCCTTTAAACCCTTCCAAACAGCTCCAACCCCTATACACTAAACCCCATCCAAACACCTCAAACCCCCTCTGAACCCTTCTAAACCCCCCCACAACCATTGTAAATCCTCGGAATCCCTCATAACACCTCGAACCCCTCGAAACCTCTCGAAACCCATCTAATCCCCTCCAAACCCCTCAAATCCCTCTAAACCATTCTAAACCATCTAACCTTAGAGGGGTTTAGATGGGTATGGAGGGGTTAGAGGAATATCGAATTATTTAGAAGGTTTTAGAGGGGTTTCGAAAGGTTTCGATGGTTTTAGAGGGTTTAAACCGTCTAAGCCCCTCCAAACACCTTTAAATCCTCTAAGCCCCTTTAGCCATCTAAACCCCTCAAAACCCATCTAAACACCTAGAAACCCCTCTAAACCCCTCTAAACACATCTAAACCCCTGAACCACCCTCTAAATCCCTCTAAACCACCCTAAACGCCTCTAAACCACTCCAAACCGCTCGAAACACCTCTAAACCCCTCTAAACCCCTCGGAACACCTCTAACCCCACTATACCCCTCAAAACCCATCTACAGCCCTCCAAACGCCTCTAAAGCTCACTCACGCCCATTAAATCCCTCTAAAGCACTCTAAACACCTTTAAAGCCCTCTAAAGCCCTCTAACCCCCTCTAAAGCACTCTAACCCCCTCTAAACTCCTCTGAACACTTAACGAAACACCTCTAAACCCCTCTAAACTACTCGAAACCGCTCGAAACCATTCGAGACCTCTCTAAACCCCTCTAAACACTTCTAAGCCCCTCCAAGCCCCTCTGAACGCTCTAAGCCCCTCTAAATCCCTCTCAACCCCGCTAAACCCTCAAAAGCCCTTTGAACCCCTTAAATCCATCTAAAAACCTTTAAACCACACTAAAGCCCTCTAAGCCCTTTAAACCCCTCTAAACCCTTCTAAGCCCTTCTAAGCCCGTCTAATCCCCTCGGAACCCCTCGAAACGCTTCTAAGCCCCCTCGAAACCTCTTTAAACCCCCCTAAACCACTCTAACCCCATCTTACCGTCTCTAAACCCCCCCCCCCCCAACGCCCTCTAAACCATGCTAAACCCCTCTGAATCGCTCTAACCCCCGCTACCCACTTCTAAACCCCTCTTAACGACTGTAAGCCCCTCTTAACCGCTCAAACCCCTCTAAACCCTCTAAACACCTTTAAACCAATCTAAAGCCCACTAAAGCCATTTAAACCCCCCTAAACACCTCTAAATCCCGCTAGGCCCTCACAACCCCTCGAAACCCTTCTAACACTGTAATCCCCTCTAAACCCATCGACACCTTTCGAAACCCCTCTAAACCTCTCTAAATCACCTCTAACCCCGTCCAATCCCCTCTTCCCACGTCTAAACCCCACTGAACCGCTCGAACCCCCACTAAAGCCCTCTAAACACCATAAACCACTCTTCAGCCCTTTATACCCCTTTATACCCCTTTAATCCCCTCGAAACCCCTCTAAATACATCTAAACCCCTCTAACCACACTATACCTCTCTAAACACCTCTACACCCCTCCACACCATTCTAAAGCCATCTAAACCCCTCTAACCACATTTGAAGCCCTATCGACACCTCTAAAGCCCTCTAAACCCGTCAATAGCCCGTCAATACCCCTCCAAACCCCTCCAAACACCTCTAAACCCCTCTAACCCCTCTAAAACACTCAGAACCCCACTAAACCACCCTGTACCCCTTTAAACCCCTCTAGACCCCTCTAAAACCCTTCGAAACGCGTCTAAACCCCTCTAACCACATTATACCTCTAAATCACCTCTACACCCCTCCAAACCTCTCTAAAGACCTCTAAAAGCCACTAAACCCCTCCACGGTCCTCTAAACACCTCTAAACCCCTCTACGCCTCTCTAAACTCCTCAAAACCCCCCTAACCCTCTCCAAGCACCTGGAAATCCCTCTAAACCCCCTCTAAACCCCTCTAAACCCCTGTACACAACTCTAAGCCCCACTAATCCCCTCTCAGCCCCTCTGGACCGCTCTAAACACCTCTAAACCCCTCTAAACCACAGAGCCCCACTTAACCACTCTGAACCCATCTAAACCACTCTAAACCCATTCTAATCCCCCTCTAAAACCATGTAAAGCCTTCTAAACACCTCAAAACCCCTCTAACCTCTAAAACACTGAGAGCCCCACTAATTTTATTTTGTTTAATTTATTTTTTATTTAACCTTTATTTAACCAGGAAAAGTCTCATTGAGATTAAACATCTATTTTACAAGAGAGTCCTGGCCAAGACAGGCAGCAGCACAGTTCCACAGTTACAGACAATAATTTAAAAAACAACAGAGAACATATAAATAGAGTCACAGTCAGGACATCATCAAACAAAGCATGTACAGACAGAAGAGCCCACTTCAACATCATTAAGAAGGGATTTAAATCTGTTTATAGAAACCAGCTCCTTAAGTTTCAGTTCATTCTGCAGCTGGTTCCATGCGAAGGGAGCAGCATAACTAAATGCCCTTTTCCCCAGTTCAGTACGGACAGTTAGTAAGAACAAGTCCTCAGAGCGGAGCTGATAAGTTCCTATGCTTTTTCGAATTACATACTTCTGCAGGTATGAAGGAAGAACACAGAGGATAGTCTTATAAATAAGGATATGCCAATGATGGAGTCTGCGGGTGGACAGGGCAAACCATCCAACTTGAGCATACAATGAGCAGTGGTGCGTGAGGGTTTTAAAATTTGTAACAAATCTCAGTGCTCCGTGGTAGACCGTGTCCAAAGACTGTAGGCATTTTGAAGTTGCATTCATATATAAAACATCACCATAGTCCAACACAGACATAAACGTTGCAGCAACAAGTCTTGTTTTGGCTTCAAAAGAAAAACAAGATTTGTTTCTAAAGTAAAAACCTAATTTTATCTTTAGTTTTTTCACAAGTTGCTGGATATGAGGTTTAAAAGAGAGAGAATCATAAGTTGTAATTCCCAGATATTTATATTGAGACACAGATTCAATCACAGAGCCCTGCAAAGTGGTGATAGGAGGGAGGTCCGAGGGCTTTGATTTAGCTTTAGTGAACAGCATAAGCTTTGTCTTGTCAGCATTTAAAACAAGTTTTAAATCACACAGGTTACGTTGCACAGTGTTAAAAGCAGTTTGGAGACAGTCTGACAGAGAGCCTGATTTGGGGTAGACGCAGAGCAATATATCACTGTGTCGTCAGCATAAAAGTGAAAATTTGCGTTTGGAGCTTTATGATCTAGACTATTAATATAAATAGTAAATAATAAAGGTCCTAAAACCGATCCCTGTGGCACGCCCTTGGATACATTAAGAGAGCTAGAAGTAATACCTTCTGCTCGCACACACTGGGATCTGCCTGATAGATAGTTTTTAAACCAACAGACAGCTTGATCAGACAAACCGATGCTGCATAGTCTTTGTAACAATAAGGCATGATCCACAGTATCGAAAGCCTTTGATAGGTCAACGAAAAGGGCTGCACCATGTTGCTTATTGTTTAAAAATTCAATAAAATCATTTACTACTTTTAAAGCAGCTGTTGACGTACTATATATTTTCCTAAAACGAGATTGAAATTCAGATAAAATACTGTTAGTTGATAAAAAAAAAGTCCTTCAGTTGTTGGTTTACAATGGATTCCAGCACCTTAATTAAAACAGACAGTTTGGAGATGGGCCTATAGTTGTTTAGCACAGTGGGGACCCCCCTTTTAACAGTGGGAGAACAAAGGCAGATTTCCAAATAAGGGGAATTTCGTTTGTCTCCAGGGATAGATTAAAAAGATAAGTCAGAGGCAATGCAATAAAATCAGCGGCTAACTTTAGGAAGTAAGGCTCAAGGTTGTCTGAACCTGCCGATTTTTTTGTGTCTAAACATCTCAGGGCCTTATGCACCTCTAAAAGTGTAACAGCGTCAAAAGTAAAGGCTTGTCCCTCAAAAAAACAACTACTATCAGAGCAAGCAGAGGAGCCTTGAGCTGTGTATTGAGAGTTGAAAAGTGAACCAGAGGCAATGAAATGCTCATTAAAACAACCAAGCATGTCAGCCTTTTCATAAATTTGGGTAGAGTCTTTGACAATGCATGGAGCAATAACATTTTTATTTCCAGTTATTGATTTAATGGTTTTCCAAAATGTCAACGGATTGTTTAGGTTATTTGAAGTTTCAGTAAGGAAATTATCAGCTTTGGCTTTTCTAATTGCAACTGTGCTTGCATTTCGCAGCTGCCTAAAGCGCAACCAGTCTGATCCAAGACCAGTACTCCTGGCTTTAGACCATGCCACATTGCGCTCATGGAGTAAAATGGATAACTCTGACGTGAACCATGCATTATCCCTGCCCCTTATTCTATACTTCCTAAAAGGAGCGTGCTTGTTAACAATTTCAATAAAACCATCATAAAATAATTTCCAGGCATTTTCAACATCAGGAATTACATTAATTTTCTCCCAGCCAAAGAGAAACTGGTCATGAAAAAATGCTTGCTCCACAAAATGTTTCATGTCCCGTTTTATGTATTTCTTACTGTTGCAATGACACAGTGGTCACTGATGTCATTTGCAAAAACAGAAGCAGCAGAATATTTATGAGGAACATTAGTTAAGATAAGATCAATTAAAGAAGATTTTTCCGGACATTTCAGATTAGGTCTAGTAGGACTGTCAACAATCTGAAAGAAATTAAATGAATCACAAAATGCTTTAAAATCATCTGATGCTGGTAGCAGCCAATTCCAGTTTAGGTCACCAAACCACCCTAAACCCCTTTAAACCCCTCTAAAACCCTGTAAAGCCCTCTAAACATCTCTAACCATCTCTCCCCTCAACACCCCTCTAAACTACTCTTAACTAATCTAAACCCCTCTAAACCCATCTAAACCACTAAACTCTTCGAAACTTAAAATCATCGAAACCCCTCTAACTCCTTCGAAACACCTCTAAAACCCTCTAACCACACCATACCTCTCTAAACACCTCGACACCCCTCCAAACTTCTCTAATGTCCTCTAAAAGCCACTAACCCCGTCTAAGCCCCTCTAAATCCCCTCTAATCCCCTCTGAATCCCTCCAAGCCCCTCTAAACACTCTAAGCCCTTCTAATCCCCTTTAAGCCCCTCTAAGCCCCCCTCGCTCTCAAAACCATTTCTAACACTGTCTAACCCCGTATAAAACCATCGAAACACCTCGAAACCCTTCGAAACACAAACACTTCAAAACACGTCTAAACCCCTGTAAATACTTCTAACCCCATCTAAACCACTCTAACCTCGTCTAACCCCCTCTACTTACTTCGAAACCACTCTTAACACCTCTAAACCCCTCTTAACCGCTTTAAACCCCTCCAAAGCCCTCCAAACACCTCTAAACCTCTCTAACCCCTCGATAAACACTCAAACCCCACGAAACCCCTCTAAACCCCTCTAAACCCCTCTAAACCCTCTAATCACATGATACCTCTAAACACCTCGACACCCCCCAAACCTCTCTAAAGACCTCTAAAAGCCACTAACTCCCTCCACTGCCCTCTAAACACCTCTAAACCCCTCTACGCCTCTCTAAACACCTCAAAACCCCTCTAAACTGCTCTAGAACACTCTATACCTCTCTAAACACCTGGAAATCCCTCTAACCCTCTAAGCCCCTCTAAAACCATGTAAAGCCCTCTAAACCCCTTTAAACTTCTCTATCCCCTCTAAACCCCTCTAAACTACTCTACACCAATCTGAAACCCTCTAAACCCCTCGAAACCATTCTAAAACCTCAAAACCCCTCTACACCCCCCAAAAAACCTCTAAAACACTCCATCCACACTCTACCTTTCTAAACACCCCTACACCCCTCCAAACCTAAAGCCCTCTAAAACGCGCTAAACCCTCTAAAGCCCGCTAAATACCTCTACCCTCTATATCCCTCTAAATACCGCTAAACCCCTCTAAACTCATCTAGAACACTCTAAATCCGTCTAAACACCTCTAAGCCCCCTCTAAACCCCTCTGACCCCTAAACCCCTTGAGACCCTCTAAGCCCCTCGAAACGCCGGTAAACCCCTGTAAGCCCCTCTAAGCCCCTCTAGCCCTCAAAACCCGTCTAACACTCTAACCCCCTATAAAACCCTCGAAACGCCTCGAAACTCTTCGAAAGCCCTCTAAACCCTTCGAACCCCGTCTAAAACCCTCTAAACACTTCTAAGCCACTCTAAGGCCCTCTGAACCTATCTAAACACCTCTAACTCCCTTTAAACCGCTCTATCGCCCTCTAAACCCATTTAAACCCCTCTAAACCACTCTAAAACACTCTCAACATCTCTAAACCCCTCAAAATCCCTCTAAGCCTCCCTAAACCCCTCTAAACCACTACAAACCACTCGAAACCCCTCTAAACCTCTCGAAACCCCTCGAAATCCCTCTAACCCCCAATATACCCCTCTAAACCCCTCTACAGTCCTCCAAGCCCATCTAAAGCCCACGAAACCCCTCTAAATATCTGTAAATCCCTCTAAATTCCTCTAAAGCACTCTAAACCTCTCTGAATACTTCTAAACCCCTCCAAGCTGCTCGAAACCTCTCAAAACCATTCGAAACTCCTCTAAACCACTCTAAATCCTTCGAAACGCCTCTAAACCCCTCTGAACAATTCTTCGCCCCTCTAAGCCCCTTTGAACCCCTGTAAACAGCTCTAAACCCCTCTAAACCCCTCGAAACCCTCTAAGCTCCTCTATACACCTGTAATCCCCTCTAACCCCTCTAAACCCCTCTAAATCCCTCTAAACCACCCTAAACCCCTCTAAAACACTCCAAACCGCTCGAAACCCCACTATACCCCTCAAAACCCGTCTACAGCCCTCCAGACCCCTCTAAAGCCCACTAAGCCCATCTAAACCATTCTAAAGCAGTAAACACCTCTAAATCCCTCCACCCTAAACCCCTTTAATCCACTCGAAACCGCTCGAAACCCCACTATACCCCTCACAACACCTCCACAGCCCTCCAAACCCCTCTAAAGCCCACTAACCCCCTCTAATCCCCTCTAAAGCACTCTAAACACCCCTAACGCCTTTTAAACCCCTCGCAGCCATTCGAAACCCCTCTAAATCACTCTAAATCATTCGAAACATCTCCAAACCCCTCTAAACATCTCAACCCATCTAAAAACTTTAAACCACTCTAAAGCCCTCTAAACCCCTTTAAACCCCTCTAAACCCTGTAAAGCCCTCTAAACACCTCTGAACCCCTCTAAACCCTCTAAACCCCTGTAAGCCCCTCCAAACCCCTCTAAGCCCCTATAATCCCCTCTACACCCCTCTACGTCCCTCTAGCCCTCTAAACCCCTCGAAACACTTCGAACCTCCTCTAAACCCCTCCAATTCAGTCGAAACCCCTCTAAACCCTTCCAAGCCCTTCTAAGCCCCTCTAATCCCCTCGGAACCCCTCTAAACACATCTGTCCCTTTAAAGTTCTCTGAACCCCTCTAAACCCCGCTAAACCCCTCTAAACCCATCTAAATCCCTCTAAACCCCTCTACCCACTTCTAACCCACTTTACCCACTTCTTAACCCATCTTAACCACGCCAAACCCCTCTTAACCGCTCTTAACCGCTCTTAACCGCTCTAAACACCTTTATACCACTCTAAAGCCCTCTAAAACCAGTGAAACCTTCTAAATCCATTTAAACCCATCTAAACCACTCTAAACCCCTCTGAAACTATCTAAACCATTCCAAACCCCTCGAACCCCCACTAAACACTTCGCAACCCCTCTAAACCCCTCGAAACCCCCCTAAAACCTTCTAACACCACTATACCTCCCTAAAACATCTACACGCCTCCAAACCCCTCTAAAGCCCCCTAAACCCATTTAAACCACTCTAAAGCTCCCCTAAACACCTCTAAAGCCCGTTAGCCCCATCAAAACCCCTCGAAACCCCTCTAAACCCATCAACACCCTTCGAACCCCCACTAAACCCCTCTTAATCACCTATAACACCATCTAACCCCATCTACCCACTTCTACACCCACTGAACCGCTCTAAACCCAACTAAAGCCCTCTAAACGCCTTAAACCACTCTACAGCCCTCTATACCCCTTTAATCCCCTCGAAACATCTCTAACCCCATCTAAAACCCTCTAACCCCACTATACCTCTCAAAACACCTCTACACCCCTCCAAACCCCCCTAAAGCCCTCTAAACCCTTCTAACAATCTGTAATCACCTCTAAACCCCTCGAAACCATTCGAAACCCCTAAACCCCTCTAAATCATTCGAAGCCACTCGGAATCTCTCTAAATCATTCGAAACCCCTCTTAAACACTAAAAACCACTCGAAACCAGTATAAACCACTCTAACACTCTATAGCTCCCTTTAAACACCTCCAACGCTCTCTAAATCCCTCTAAACCAGTCCAAACCCATCTAACCCCCTCTAACCCCCTCTCACACCCTCTACCCACTTCTAAACCCCTCTGAACCACTCTAAACCCCTCTTAAACTCTCTAAACCCCTCTAAACACCTATAAACCCCTCTATACCCCTCTGAAGCACTCTAATGCCCTCTAAACCCCACTAAACCCGTCCTACCCCATATAACCCCCTCGAAAGCCCTCTAAACCACTCTAACCCCCTCTAGCCCCCTCTAAACCCTTCCAACACCATCTAAGCCGCTCTAAACCCCTCTAAACCAATCTAAACCCCTCTAACTCCCTCGCGTTCCATCCACTTCTAAACACTTCTTAACCACTCTCAACCCCTCTTAACCGCTCCAAACTTCTAACCGCTCCAAAAGCTCTCTAAACACATTTAAACCAGTCTAAAGCCCTCTAAACACATTTATAGCCCTCTAACCCTCTCTACACCACTCTAAACCCCTCTAAACCTCGCTATCCCCCTCTAACGAGCTCTACCTACTTCGAAACCCCTCCTACTTCAAACCCCTCTAAACCGGACCTGAACTCCTCTAATCCTCTCTAATCACCATTAAACCACTACAGCCCTCTAAACCCCTTTAAACTCTATATCCCTCTAAACACCAGTGAATCGCTCTAAATCTCTCTAAACACCTCTAAAACTCTTTAAACCACTCTAAACACCTCTAAAGCCCTCCAAACACGTCTAAATCCCACTAAACAACTCTAAACCCTTCTAAATCCCTCTAAACCCATTTCAACCCCTCTAAATCATTCTAACACTCTCTAATCCCCTAAAAACCCTCGAAGCCTTTCGAAACCCATCTAACCCCCTCTAAAGCCTTCGAAACCCCTCTAAACTCCTCCAAACCAACGTAAACCATTCTAAGCAGCTCTACGCCCCTGGGAACCCTTCAAAACACATTGAAACGCCTCTAATCCACTCTAAACCCCCTCTAACCTCTCTAAACCCCTCTAAACAACTCTAGCCCCCATCTAGCCCACTCTAACCCCCCCCCCACCACCACCACTCTAAACCTCTCTAACCCCTCTAAACCCAACCCCGTCTGACCCCCCTCTACCCACTCTTAACCCATCTAAACCCCTTCGAACCGCTCTAATCCCCTCTAAAGCCCGCGAAATACTTTAAACCACTATAATGCCCTCGAAACCCCTTTAAACCCATATAAACTACTCTATATCCTTCTAAAACGCTCTGAACCCAGTCTGAAGAAGTGTTTCGGCCCGAAACGATGCCTATCTCCTTCGCTCCAGAGATGCTGCTGCACCCGCTGAGTTTCTCCAGCATTTTTGTGTACCCTACATTCCTCTAAGACCCTTTAACGCCCTCTAAACACATCTAACCCCTCTGTCCACACTAAACCCCTCTAAACCCCATTAAACCCCTCTACCCCCCCCCCTCTAAATGACTCCAAACCCCTCGAACACCATCGAAATCCCTCTCAACCCCTCTAAAAATCCTCTAGCCCCACTAAACCCCTCAAACTCCCTCTAAGACCCTCTAAATCACTCTAAATCATTCTGAACGCCTCTAAAGCAGTCCAAGCCCCTCGAAACACCACTAAACCCATCGAAACCCCTCTAACTCCTCTAAAGCCCTCGAACACTTCTAAAGCCCGCTAGCCCCTCAAAACACCTCGAAACCCCTCTAAGCCCCTCTAAACCATTCTAAACCTCTATACTCTTCTAACACTCTAATTCCCTCTAAACACCTCGAAACCCCGTTAAACCCTTCTAACGCTGTAATCCCCACTAAACCAAACTTTTCGAACCCCTTCTAAACCCATCAAAATTATTCGAACCCCCTCTAAAACCCTCTAAACCCCTCTAAAGCACTCTTAACCACTTTAAACCTCGCTGCACCCCTCGAAACCCCTCTTACCCTCTGTAAACCCCACCAAGCTCACTAAACACCTTACAAGCACTCTACAGCCCTCTAAACGCCTTTAAACCCCTCGAAACCCCTCTAATCCCCTTTAACCCCACTATACCTCTCAAAACAGCTCAACACACCTCCAAACCTCTCCAAAACCTAAACCTCCAAACCTCTCTAAACACATCTAAAGCCCTCTAAACACATCTAAAGCCCTCTGAATCAGCCAACCCCCCCCACCCTAAACCACTCTAACCCCCTCTAAACCCCTTCAACGACCTCTAACCACCTCTAAGACCCTCTAAGCCCCTCTAGACCCCTCTAACCCCATCTACCACCCTCTAATCACTTCTGAACACCTTCAAACCATCTTAATCGCTCTAAACACCTCTAAACACTTCTACACCCATCCAAATCCCTCAAAAGCACTCTAACCCTCTCTAAACCCCTCTAATCCCGCTAAAGCCCTCTGAAAGTCTCTGAACCGCTCTATCCCCCCGAAACCCCTCTAAAACCCTCTAACCCCACTATACTCCTCTAAACCCCGCTACAGCCCTCCAAACACATCTAAAGCCTACTACACACATCTAAAGCCCTCTAAACACCTCTAAAGCCCTCTAAACCCCTCTAAAACCACCTCCCACTTCCTCCCCCTCAATAACTTCACGTTCGACTCCTCCCACTTCCTCCAAATACAAGGCGTAGCTATGGGCACACGCATGGGCCCCAGCTATGCCTGCCTATTTGTAGGTTATGTCGAGCAATCCTTGTTCAATACATACCAGGGCCCCATCCCCGACCTCTACCTCCGCTACATCGACGACTGCTTTGGTGCCACCTCCTGCACCCGCACACAACTGACTGACTTCATCCACTTCACCACTAACTTCCATCCGGCACTCAAATACACCTGGACCATTTCCGACACTTCCCTACCATTCCTTGACCTCACTATCTCCATTGCAGGTGATAGACTTCTAACCGACATACACTATAAACCCACTGACTCCCATGGCTATCTGGACTACACTTCTTCCCACCCTGCTTCCTGTGAGGACTCCATCCCCTACTCCCAATTCCTCCGTCTACGCCGCATCTGCTCCACGGATGAGGCGTTCCACACCAGGACATCTGAAATGTCCTCACTATTCAGGGAACGGGGGTTCCCCTCCTCCACCATAAATGAGGCTCGCACCAGGGTCTCTTCCATACCCCGCAACACTGCTCTCTCTCCCCATCCCCGCACTCGCAACAAGGGCCGAGTCCCCCTAGTTCTCACCTTTCACCCCACCAGCCGTCACATACAAAAAGTAATCCTCCGTCAGTTTCGCCACCTCCAACGTGACCCCACTACTCGCCACATCTTCCCATCTCCCCCCATATCTGCCTTCCGCAAAGACCGCTCCCTCCATAACTCCCTTGTCAATTCTTCCCTTCCCTCTCGGTCCACCCCCTCCCCGGGCACTTTCCCTTGCAACCGCAAGAGATGCAACACTTGTCCCTTTACCTCCCCCCTCGACTCCGTTCAAGGACCCAAGCAATCGTTCCAGGTGCGACAGAGGTTTACCTGCATCTCTTCCAACCTCATCTATTGCGTCCGCTGCTCTAGATGTCAGCAGATCTATATCGGTGAGACCAAGCGGAAGTTGGGCGATCGTTTCACCGAACACCTCCACTCGGTCCGCAATAACCAAGCTGACCTCCCGGTGGCTCAGCACTTCAACTCCCCCTCCCACTCCGCCTCCGACCTCTCTGTCCTGGGTCTCCTCCATGGCCACAGCGAGCAGCACCGGAAATTGGAGGAACAGCACCTCATATTCCGTTTGGGGAGTCTGCACCCCGGGGGCATGAACATCGAATTCTCCCAATTTTGTTAGTCCTTGCTGTCTCCTCCCCTTCCTCAGCCCCCCTGCTGTCTCCTCCCATCCCCCAGCCTTCTGGCTACTCCTCCTTTTCCCTTTCTTGTCCCCACCCACCCCCGCCCCCGATCAGTCTGAAGAAGGGTTTCGGCCCGAAACGTTGCTATTTCCTTCGCTCCATAGATGCTGCTGCACCCGCTGAGTTTCTCCAGCTTTTTTGTGTAACCTCCAAGCACTAAAACCCGCTAAGCCCCTGTAAACACTTCTAAACCCTCTAAACCCCTCCAAACCCCTCGAAACCATTCGAAACCCCTCGAAACCGCTCTAAATCATTCGAAACATCTCTAAACTCCTCTAATCACTTCTAAACCCCTTTAAGCCCCCTCTGAACCCCTCTAAACAGCACTAAGCCCCTCTAAACCCCTATAAGCCTATCTAACCCCCTCTAACCACCCCTACCCAACTGGAAATCCCACTTAACTCCTGTAAGCTCCTCTAAACCGCACTAAATCCCTCTAAATCCCTTTAAACACAGCTAAACAACTCTACAGATCTCTAAACCCCGTTTAAACGCTCTAACGCCCTCGAAACCCCTCTAAACCCCTCAAAATCCCTCTATACCCCTCTCACCGCCTCTACCCACCTTGAAATCCCTCTCAACACCTCTAAACTCTCTTAACCGCCCTAAACTCCTCCAAAGTCCTTTAAGCCCCTCTAAACCCCTCTAACGCTTCTGAACCACCCAGAACTCCACTAAACCGCTAAACTCGTCTAAACCCCTCTAGACCCCTCGAAACCCCTGTAAAGCCCTCTAAACAGCTCTAAACTTCTCTCTCCACTCTAAACCCCTTAAACTAATCGAAACCAATCTAAACCCCTCTAAATCCCTCTAAACCACCAAACCACTCCAAACCCTTCTAACCCCCTCGAAATCCCTTGAAACACATCTAAAACCTCCTAACCACACTACACCTCTTAGCGCGTCTACATCCCGCCAAACCTCCCTAAACACCTCTACACCCCTCCAAACCTCTCGAAAGCCCTCTAAAACGCTCTAAACCCATGTAAACCCATCTTAACACCTCTAAAGCCCTCTAACCTCCCCTAAATCCCTCTAAACACATCTAAAGCCCTCTAAACACCTCTAAACTCATCTTGAACAATTTAAATCCGGTGAAACCTCTCCAAGCATCAGGAAATCCATCTAACCCCAAATCCCTCTAAACCCCACTAAACACTTCTAAATCCCTCTGAACCCCTCTCTCCCTCGAAACCCTCTAAGCCCCTCTAAACCTCTGTAAACCCCTCTAAGCCCCACTAAATCCCTCTAAGCCCGTCTATGCCCCTCTAGCGCTCTAAACCTTTCTAATACTCTCCAAACCAAGCGAAACCCTTCGAAACACTTAAACCCCTCTAAACAATTCCAAGGCTCTCTATCTAAACCCCTCTAAAACCCTCTAAACACCTCTAAACCCCTCTATACTCCCCTAAACCCCTGTACAGCCCCCCTAACCCCTCTAAAGCCCACTAAACCCCTCTAAACTACTCCAAAGCCCTCTAAACCCCTCAAAACCCCACTAAACCCCTCAAAACCGCTCTGCCCCTCTAACCCACTCTAAACCCCTCTAACCCACTCTAAACCCCTCTAACCCCCTCTAACCGCATCTACCAATCTCGAAATACCTCTTAACCCCTATAAATCCCTCTCAACTGCTGTACGTCCCTCGAAATACCTTTAAACAAGCCCTCTAAACCCCTTTAAACCCCACTAAACCATGTAATGCCCTATAAACACCTCTCAACCCCTCTTTGCCCTCTAAACCCTTCTAAATCCCTCTAAACCACTCCAAACCCCTCTAACACCTTCTAAAGCACTCCAAACCGCTCGAAACCTAAACCTCTCTAAACCACGCGAACCCCCTCTAAAACCCTCTAACCCCACTATACTCCTCTAAACCCTCTACAGCACTCCAAACCCCTCTAAAGTTACTAAACACCTCCAACCCACTCTGAACACCTGCCCTCGAAACCTCTCTAAACCCCTCTAAACCCCTCTACAGCACTCTAAACTCATCTAAACACTTCTAACCACCTTTAAAACACTGTAAAGCCCTCTAAACTCCTCTAAACCCCTCTATGCCTTCTAAATCCTTTTAAACCACTCCAAACCCATCTAACTCCCTCTAAACATCTCCAAACCGCTCGAAAGCACTCTAAATACCTTTACACCACTCTAGCACTCAAAACCCCTTTAAACCCCTCGAAACCCCTCGAAACCCATCGAAACCCCTCTAAAACCCTCTAACCCCACCATACCTCGCTAAACACCTCTACGCCCCTTCAAACCCCTCTAAAGCCCTATAAATCCCTCTAAAGCCCTCTAAACACATCAAACCCCCTCCAAACCCCTCTAAACACCTCTATAGCCCTCTAAACCTCTCTAAACACTTCTAACCCCCTCTAACCCCTTTTGATACTATCTAATCCCCTCGAAACACTTCGAAACGACTCTAAGTATAGATGCTGGGATGTAATGTTAAAATTGTACAAGGCATTGGTGAGACCAAATCTGGAGTATGGTGTACAGTTTTGGTCGCCCAATTATAGGAAGGATGTCAACAAAATAGAGAGAGTACAGAGGAGATTTACTAGAATGTTGCCTGGGTTTCAACAACTAAGTTACAGAGATTGGTTGAATAAGTTAGGTCTTTATTCTCTGGAGCGCAGAAGGTTAAGGGGGGACTTGATAGAGGTCTTTAAAATGATGAGAGGGATAGACAGAGTTGATGTGGACAAGCTTTTCCCTTTGAGAATAGGGAAGATTCAAACAAGAGGACATGACTTCAGAATTAAGGGACAGAAGTTTAGGGGTAACATGAGGGGGAACTTCTTTACTCAGAGAGTGGTAGCGGTGTGGAATGAGCTTCCAGTGGAAGTGGTGGCGGCAGGTTCATTGGTATCATTTAAAAATAAATTGGATAGGCATATGGATGAGAAGGGAATGGAGGGTTATGGTATGAATGCAGGCAGGTGGGACTAAGGGAAAACAGTTGTTCGGCACGGACTTGTAGGGCCGAGATGGCCTGTTTCCGTGCTGTAATTGTTATATGGTTATATATGGTTAAATACCTCTACATCATTCAAACCCCTCTAAACCATTCTAAACCCTTCTAAGCACCTCTAAGCCCCTCTGAACCCCTCTAAACACGTCTAAGCCCACTTTAAACCCTTCTAAACGAACCCCCTCTAACCGCCTCTAACCATCTCGAAATCCCGCTTAACCCCCCTACACCCCTTTAAACCGCTCGAAATCCCTCTGAATCCCTCTAAATACCTTTGAACCACTCTACAGCCTTCTAAACACCTCTAAACCCCTCTTAGCCCCCCTGAACCCCTGTAATCCCCTCTAAAGCCCTCTCAACCCTTCTAGCCCTCTAAACCAGTCAAAACCGCTCTAACCCCCTTAAATCACCTCGAAACCCCTCTAACCCCCTCCGAACCCCCCTAAGCCCTTCTAAACCCCTATAAACCCTGTAAAGCCCTCTAAACTCCTCTAACCCCCTCTATGCCCTTTAAATCCCTCTAAACCACTCCGAACCCCTCTAACTCCCTCTAAACCTCTCCAAACCGCTCGAAAGCACTCTAAACGACTTTACACCATTCTAGCAATCAAAACCTCTTTAAACCCCTCGAAACCCCTCTAAACCCATCGAAACCCCTCTAAACCCATCGAAACCCCTCTAAAACCCTCTAACCCCACCATACCTCTCTAAATACCTCTACGCCTCTTCAAACCCCTCTAAAGCCCTCTAAAGCCATCAAAACCTCTCTAAACCCCTCTAACCCCCTCTACAGCACTCTAAACCCCTCTAAACTCATCTACACACTTCTAAACCCCTCTAAACCCCTCTAAACCCCTCGAACCCCCTCGAAACCATTCGAAACTCCTGTAAACCAGTCTAAATCCTTCATAACCCCTCTAAGCCCCTCTGAACACCTCTAAGCAGCTCTCATTGATCTCCTCCCGCCTAGATTACTGCAACTCTCTTTACACTGGCATCAGACAATCTTCTCTGTCCTGCCTGCAACTGGTCCAAAACGCCGCAGTGAGACTCCTGACGGGCACCCGGATAGGGGCCACATCACCTCGATCCTGGCCTCTCTCCACTGGCTCCCTGTGCGGTTCCGTATACATTTCAAGACCCTCCTCTATGTCTACAAAGCCCTCAATGGGCTTTCCCCCTGCAACATTAAAAGTCTTCTCACCCACCACTCCACCTCCAGGTCCCTCAGATCGGCCGACTTGGGGCTGCTAAATATCCCGCGGTCTAGGCATAAGCTTAGGGGCGACCGCGCCTTTGTGGTTGCAGCTCCTAGACTGTGGAACAGCATCCCCTTTCCCATCAGAACTGCCCCCTCCATCGACTCCTTTAACTTGACTTGACTTGACTAAACCCCTCTCACCCCCTCTGAACCCCCCTAACCCCTTGTAAACCCCTTTAAAACCCTGTAAAGCCCTCTAAACTCCTATAAACCCTTCTATGCGCTCTAAATCCCTCCAAACCACTCCAAACCCCTCTAACCCCCTCTAAACCTCTCCAAATCGCTCGAAAGCACCCTAACCCCTCTAAAGCACTCTAAACGCCTTTACACCACTCTAGCACTAAAAACCCCTTAAAACCCCTTTAAACCCCTCTAAACCCATCAAAACCCCTCTAAAACCCTCTAACCCCACCATACCACTCTAAACACCTCTACGCCCCTTCAAACCCCTCTAAAGCCCTAGAAACCGCTCTAAAGGCCTCTAAAGAACCCCCCGGCCCCGGGACACGGGCGGGAGAAGTTACGTTGCCGGAGCTCCGAAAAAGGTCTCCCACCAGGACCCGCGAGCTCCCGATGTCACCGTCCACCGGACCTGCGGCTGGTGCCTCCGAGATCCGGAGTCGGGCCGCAGCAGCGAGCCACCACCGCTCCCCACGCCCTGAGGCCGGCCAGCCCCACGATGTTGAGTAGTCCGCAGCTCCGCAGGTTACGGCTGGAGGCCGCTCCACGGTGCTCGGCCCCAACGACAACGGAGACTCGACAGGAGAAAGGTCGGGTCACCAGTACAGGGAAGAAATTTAAAAGTCTTCCCCGCCTCCCACATATACACAGTATAAACAATAAAAAGATACCACATTCAACTGGACAAAAATAATAAAACAGACAGACAGGCTTCAGGGGCAACGTAGGTCACGCCCCCAACCGGAAACCGGAATTAGAGGGGTTTAGAGGGGCTTAGAAAGGGGTTCAGAGGGATTTAGAGGGACTTAGATGTGCTTAGAAGTTTTTAGAGGGTTTAAAGGGGTTTTGAATGATTGAGGGTTTTGAAAGGTTTCGAAGGGTTTCGAGTGTTTTAGAGGGGTTTTGTAGTGTGTTAGAAGGGTTTAGAGGGCTAGAGGGGTTTCCATATATTTAGAGGGCCTTAGAGTGGTTTAGCGGGGGTTGGTGGGATTTCGTTGAGTTTAGAGGTGTGTAGATACGTTTAGAGGGCTTTATTTTGGGTTAGAGGGGTTTAGAGAGTTTTAGAGGGGTTTAGAGAAGTTTAGAGGGGTTTAGGCTTAGAGGGGCCTAAAGGAATTTAGCGGGCTTTAGTGGTTTAAAGGTGTTTACAGGGCTTTAGATGGGTTTAGAGCGGCGAAGATGGGTTTAGAGTGGTTAAGAGGGGTTTAGAGGTGTGTAGAGGGTTTTAGAGGTGGGTAGAGGGGTTCGGAGGGGCTTAGAGGGGCTTAGGTTTAAAGGTGTTTAGAGGGGGTTCGAATAATTTAGAGGGGTTTCGAAGGATTTAGAGGGGGTTAGAGTGTTTCGATAGTTTCGAGGGGCTTAGAGGGGATTAGAGGTATTTAGATGTGTTTGTGGGGGATTAGAGGGATTTCCAGGTGATTCATGGGGTTTCGAGGGGTATGGAGTGTTCTTGAGCGGTTTAGTTGTTTAGATGGATTTGGAGGTGTTTAGAGGGCTTTAGAGGTGTTTAGAGGGCTTTAGATGGGTTTAGAGCGCTTTAGATGGCTTTAGAGGGGTGTAGTGTTTAGAGCGGTATAGTGTGGTTAGAGGGTTTTAGAGGGGTTTCCAGGGTTTCCAGGTGTTTAGAAGTGTTTAGAGGGGTTTGGATGTGTTTAGAGTGGGTTTGGAGGTGTTAGAGGGCTTTAATGGGTTTCGAGGTGCTTAGAGTGGTTTATAGAGTTTTAGAGGGGTTTAAAGAGGTTTAGAAGGGTTTAAGGTACACAAAAATGCTGGAGAAACTCAGCGGGTGCAGCAGCATCTATAGAGCGAAGGAAATAGGTGACGTTTCGGGCCGAAACCCTTCTTCAGACTGAAGGGTTTAGAGTGGTTTAGAAGGGTTTAGAGGGTTTAGAGTGGTTTAGAAGGGTTTAAAGTGGTTTAGGAGGGTTTAGAGGGGTTAAACGGGTTTAGAGGGCTTTAGAGGGGTTCATGAGGGGTTTACGTGGGTAAAGAGGGTTAGAGGGGGTTAGAGGGGTTGAGATGGGTTTAGAATGGTTTAACCAGAAAACCATATAACAATTACAGCACAGAAAACAGGCCATCTCAGCCCTTCAAATCCGTGCCAAACATTTATTTTCCCCTAGTCCCATCTACCTGCACTCAGACCATAACCCTCCATTCCTTTCCCATCCATATACCTATCCAATTTATTTTCAAATGATAAATTCGAACCAGCCTCCACCACTTCCACTGGAACCTCATTCCACACACTACCTGCATACCTGCAGAAGTATGTAATTCGAAAAAGCACAGGAACTTATCAGCTCCGCTCTGAGGACTTGTTCTTATTAACTGTACCTAAAGTTCGTACTGAAATAGGGAAAAGGGCATTTAGTTATGCTGCTCCCTTCGCATGGAACCAGCTGCAGAATGAACTGAAACTTAAGGAGCTGGTTTCTATAAACAGATTTAAATCCCTTCTTAATGATGTTGAAGCGGGCTCTTCTGTCTGTACATGCTTTGATTGATGATGTTCTGACTGACTATTTATATGTTCTCTGTTGTTTTTAAATTATTGTCTGTAACTGTGGAACTGTACTGCTGCCTGTCTTGGCCCGGACTCTCTTGTAAAATAGATTTTTAATCTCAATGAGACTTCTCCTTGTTAAATAAAGGTTAAATATTTTTTTTTTTAAACACTCTCTGAGTAAAGACATTCCCCCTCATGTTACCCCTAAACTTCGGTCCCTTAATTCTCAAGTCATGTCCTCTTGTTTGAATCTTCCCTACTCTCAATGGGAAAAGCTTATCCACGTCAACTCTGTCTAACCCTCTCATCATTTTAAAGACCTCTATCAAGTCCCCCCTTAACCTTCTGCGCTCCAAAGAATAAAGACCTAACTTGTTCAACCTTTCTCTGTAACTTAGTTGCTGAAACCCAGGCAACATTCTAGTAAATCTCCTCTGTACGCTCTCTATTTTGTTGACATCCTTCCTATAATTAGGGGACCAAAATAGTAAGATTAAACGAGAACTTACCAGTTTGAAGTTTGATCTGTATTTTATGAGGAGTTACGATGAGGGATTACGTGAAGAACCCGCTCAGTGCGCAGGCACGGAATACTTCCAAGCAGCGGTGTGGAATCACAGATAGACACAAGTATTTGAAGTAACATAGTAAAGAAAAAGAGACATCAATTTATCAGTTTGATCCATATAATGAGGGTGGGAGCGGAGGGCACGTAATCCCTCATCGTAACTCCTCATAAAATACAGATCAAACTTCAAACTGGTAAGTTCTCGTTTAATCTTACTATTTTACTTCGGAGTCACGTGAGTGACTACGTGAAGATTTCAAAGCTCTGTGATTTCAAACCGTGTAACAGTTTTACTCACTCACTGCCGAAAGCTCTTGAGGAAGGAAGTGTTATCGTAATTAACCAATGAATCTGTTTTTCAAGAAAAACAAAAAGGTATTTATTAACAATAACAAAAATAAAATTGCTCTCCCGGGCTTAAATTAAATATTTGCAGCTTCTAATATCTTTGCTGCAAACAAATCAGGCTTCATCAATGGCTTATTGTAGAATGTTCGGAATGTGGATTCCCTCGACCATCCTGCTGTATTCAGGATGAGGTCAATAGGCACATCCATCCTAGCTGCCGTTGATGTGGAGGCTGCCCTAGTGGAATGAGATTTAAAGGTGTTAATATCTATCCCAGCAGCTTCCAATACCTGTTTTAGCCATCTTGAGATGGTTTGGCTTGTTACCCGGCCATGAGGTCTTTTGTGGCTGACCCATAAGGCTTGTTCACTCCCTCTGATGTTGTGGGTTGTGTCGATATACTGTATTAGGTGGGTCACCACACACAACTGTGGCTCTGGTGGGTAGGCCCGGAATACCACTAGTGAATTGGATGTTCCTGGCCTGCTTTGTTTCACCAGACCTTGTAGAATGAATGTTATCTGGTCTGGAGTTGTTTTCATGTTGTCCAGTCTCAATTTGTGTAGCGACTGGACCCTCTGAGCAGATACCAGTGCCATCAGCATGAGCGTCTTCAGTGTTGATTGCTCGAGGCTGAGGGATCTAGCTGGTGGCCATTCCCAGAGGTATGTCAGGACGACACTGATGTCCCAAATATGGATATACCTGGGCTTAGGGGGCTTGATGTTGTAAATGCCCCTCAGCAGTTTAACCACCAGTGGATGGGATCCCATGGCCTCATGTCCTGCTGGTTTGAGGTACGCGGAAAGAGCACTGCGTGCCGTATTGATGGCACTGTAGCTGATCCCTTCATGATGATGTAGATAGGCCAGGAACTCCAATACGTTGGTTACTGTGGCTGTTTCATATGATGTCCCTGTTTCCTGGCAGTACTTCTCCCATTTTTGATGCTGGTTAAGTACTGCCTCTTGGTAGATGTTCGCAGGGATGCTGACATGGTGGTGATGGTTTGTTCGGATAATCCCAGGTCCAGGTAGGGTCTGTTCAGAATCTGCAACCCAGGAGTTTAATGTCTTGATGGCATGGGTGGCTTATGCCTGACACTGGGTGAATCAATAGTCCTGGATGACTAGGAAACACCATTGGTGATTCCACCACCATGTCATGTAGTACTGGGAACCATGGCTGTGTAGGCCAGTCGGGTACCACCAAAATACCAGAAGCCGAGTCCATCTGGATTTTGCGAAGTACCTGACTGATGAGGCAGAAGGGAGGAAAGGCATAGAAAAAGAACTTTCCCCAATCCAGCGTGAAGGCATCTACCGCTGCTGCCTCTGGATCTGGTTCCCAAGCGACATACATAGTTAACTGGTGATTTAGTCTTGATGCAAATAAATCGATATCTGGCGTTCCATATTGCTTGACAATTTTAGCAAATGCTTTAGGATTTAACATCCATTCGATGTTGTCATTGAATTTGCGTGGCCTGGTGTCTGCCACTGTGTTTAGCTTACCTGGTAGATAGGTAGCTGAAAGCCAAATATGTCTTTCGACACACCATTCCCAAATCATATTGACCAATTTGTCGCATGATAAAGATTTTATGCCGCCCATATGGTTAATATAAGCCACCACCGTAGTATTATCTATTTGTAATCGAACATGCAAGTGCTGCATATTTGATGCATATGCTTTTAAACCATAAAAGGCGCCCAACATTTCTAAATAGTTAATGCCCAGTGTAGATAGTAATGATGATTCTGAGTTAGTCCATCTACCACCTGTGCTGGATATGGAGTTAGTTGCTCCCCAGCCTTGAGCACTGGCATCTGTTTGAAGAACTAAAGTAGGATTAGTAATGATAATAGGACTAAAACTATGCCAAATATTTTGTGTCCACCACTGTAGCTCTGATATTGCTTCCGTGGGTAACATCATGACCCGATCATAGTGACCTTTATGTTGTTTTAGTGCCTGCACCTTTGCTCTTTGTAAATGTTGATAATGCAAAGGTCCAAATTGTGTAGCCGGAAATGCTGCTACCATTTTACCAATTACTGTTGCTACTTGTCGAATAGTTGGTTATTTGTTGACTACTAAATTATTGCATGATTGTGCTAATGCAATCATCTTTTCCCTTGGCAGGGTAATAGTCATTTGGACTGAGTTAATTGTGAACCCCAGGAAGTCCATAATATAGGATGGATTTAACTTGGATTTATCTGGATGTAGGACGAATCCCAGAGTTTCAAGGAGCTGTTTTGTAGCTGAGACTGCTGCCACAGCTAATTCCATAGTTTTCCCTACTATGAGGATATCATCCAAATATGCCATGACTATATGTTTTTGTTTTCTTAATATTGCCATGGCTGGCTTCAATATTTTTGTGAACATTCTTGGGGCTGACGTGAGCCCATTAGGCAATGCTTTGTACTGCCACAGCTGCCCCATCCTGATAAATTTTAGGTATCTGCTATGATCCTTATGTATGGGTACTAGATAGTAAGCATCCTTGAGATCAATGCTTGCCATGTAGTATCCTTTGGAAATCAGTTGTCTAGCAGTCACAAATGTTTCCATTTTGAAATGTATATACTTAACAAACTTGTTTAGGGTTGTTAAGTCAATGATGATGCGACATCCACCATCTTTTTTGGTTTTGGTAAATATATTGGATACAAATTCCAAGGGTTCATGTTTGGTCTTTTCTATGACCCCCTTATTTATAAGTCTCACCAGTTCAGCTTGTCCCTCCCGTTGCTCTTTTTGGGAGGGAGAAAATACCCTTTCGGGCCAATGTTGAACTGGCGGTGTTGTTTCTGATATAAACTGAATTTTATGTCCTCTAATGCTGTTGAGTATATACTTGTCACTCGTGATCATCCCCCATGCTTTTTTAAACAAGTGTAATCTCCCCCCTGTTAGTAAAGCACCCTTATTCTCTATATGCTGGTAGGAACCAGACCCACCTACCTCCATGGTTATTGGCGGTTTTGTCTTTTCTGTTTTCTGAGTGCTTTGTTCTGACGACGTGCTGGCGATGTTGGAGGGAGGCGCATTTTCCAGGGGGTCCGCGGCGGGCCCTGATCTAAAAAAGATCTTTGGGGATAGTGCGGCCCCAAGGGTTCACCAGTCCCATATTCCAGACGTCGACTGGTGGATGCCGTGGGGTGCTGCCGCTTGGGTATCGGAGGTCGTGGTTTGCTCGTCCCGGGGCCTGCCCTCATGAGGCCGAAGGTTTTTGATGCCTCTTCCATGTCCTTCAGCTTTTTGTTCAGATCTTTCCCAAACAGCAATGAGTCAGCCTCCGCAGCTGGGGCTTTGCACAAGCCAGCAAATTTGGGATTGAGGGCAGGTCTTATATTTTCCCTCCGGAGATTGTTCAGTTCGAATTGTGTGGTACACATCAATGCCAGCACATCCTGCTGGTATGTATTCATCTCCGTTGTCTCCACAGAATGAGCAAAGGCTGTGATAGCTGATGTCAGGAGCCTTAGGATCCGCTGTAGCTTGAGTTCTTGTGCCCGAATAGGGGCCCCCACATTTCCCCAGATTTGGCTGTTGAGGCTTTTTACCTTAAGGGCCTCACAGTTCTCTGGTGCTGTATGTTCTTCCATCACCTCGGCGAGCACCTTTCCAGTAGAGGCTTATTGGATAGGTGGTTAATACTGGCTGCCATTTTTGGCTCCAGCGGTGCTCCAGCCCGTGGGGTTGCTACGAAGCGGTCCACCACACCCAACAGCTGTTCCTGTTCCTGCACCCCATGCATACTCCCGATTTCATCCGCCTGCCCCTGTTCCAGACCAGCCCTGCCCTGGTCACCAATGCTAGCCTCCTGGTATGAGGTAGCAAAGGGCAGTGCCTGACACGACACTATGGAGGAGGTACCTGTCCTGTCTCCCCGGGAGCGCTGCTGTTCCCGGTGGACCATCTCCTCCAGGAGCTGCTGAATGCAGCTCAGGCGGCTGTCTCTCCTCCGCTTTGGGGGAGACATTTCCCCCTCCGACGAATCGGATTCGACCGGCCGATTGGTCTTCCTGGCCGCTTTCCCAGTCCGCCGTGCAGGCTCTGGCGTGACTGGGTCAGGCTCGGTCTCGGGGATAGCGAAACGCTCTGAGAGCGACGCTGCCGCCGGTTGCTGCCCCGCTGGATTTGAATGCTCCTCTGGTGGAGATAAAGCGCGGGCAGTTCTGTTCGAGAGTTTTCTGCGTTGAGACATTCTTGCAAACCTGCAAAGCACTAAACGCGACTCTCCTCTGTTATCCCAACGCACCGTCTACTTACCTGACGGTCCGTTTTAAAGCGCAGCTGGAGAGCCTGACTCCAGCTGCCGCCGCTGTTGCACTGCTAGCGTAATGACGCGCCTGCGCACTGAGCGGGTTCTTCACGTAGTCACTCACATGACTCCGAAGTAAAATTGTACATCATATGCCAGAACTGGCCTCACCAATGCCTTGTACAATTTTAACATTACATCCCAACTTCAATACTCAATGCTCTGATTTATAAAGGCCAGCACACCAAAAGCTTTCTTTACCACCCTATCTACATGAGATTCCACCTTCAGGGAACTGTGCACAGTTATTCCTAGATCCCTCTGTTCAGCTGTATTCCTCAATTGGCTACCATTTACCATGCACGTCCTATTTTGATTTGTCCTGCCAAGATGTAACACCTCACACTTATCAGCATTAAACTCCATCTGCCATCTTTCAGCCCACTCTTCCAACTGGCCCAAATCTTTCTGTAGACTTTGAAAATCTACTTCATTATCCACAACCCCACCTATCTTAGTATAATCTGCATACCCCTCTAGAACACTCTAAACCCCTTTAAACTCCTGGAAATCCTTCCAATCCACTACTAGCGGGTGGAGGAGCGCTGCTGCTGCTGCTGCCGCTGCTGCTGCTGCTTCTGCTGAGTCGGAGGCTGCTGCTGAGTCGGAGGCTGCTGCTGCGGGTCTGCGGACAGCAGCGCCGGGAGCCCACGGCTCCCTAGAGAGAGACCGCTTTTCGGGGCTCCTGCAACGGCGAATTCTCCCGCCCGAGTTGCGGGGTCGAAGAGCTCCTGGAGCGGGGCCTAACACCATTGCCCCGCGCAGCTGGAACGGCCGCGGGACTTTACGAGCGCACACCGGGGGCTCCAACACCAAGACCCGGTGTGCGACCTCGCACCACCCGGCGTGGCTTTAATGGCCGCGGGACAATCGCCATCGCCAGCCGGGGGCTTTGACTTTGACTCTGACATCGGGGGGGAGAGAGTGCAGTGGAGAGATAAGTTTTTTTTGGCCTTCCATCACAGCTATGTGATGGATGTTTATGTAAAATGTAATTATGTTGTGTCTGGGTCTATTTGTGTGTAATGTATGGCTGCAGAAACGGCATTTCGTTTGGACCTCTAGGGGTCCAAATGACAATTAAATTGACTCTTGACTCTTGACTCTTGACTCAAACACCTATAAATACCTCTAATCCCCTCCAAACCCCTTGAAACCTTTTGAAACCCTCTAACCCCCTCTAAATCCTTAGAAACCCCTCGAAACCCCTCTATATCCTTCCATCACTCTCGAATCCCCTCTACACCATTCTAAGCCCCTCTCAGCCCGTCCGAACCCCTCTAAAAATGTCTGCCCCTTTGAACATTGCAACCCATCTAAACCCCTCTAAAACACTCTAAACCCCTCGAAACCCCTCGAAAACCCTTTGAAGCCTTCTAAAGCCCTCTAAACGCCTTTAAACCCTCCAAATCCCTCTAAACACATCTAAACCCCTCTCAACCCCTCTAAAGCACTCTAAACCCCTCGAAACCCTCTAAACCCCCTCTAAACCCTTCTAAGCCCCTCTAAACCCTTCTAAACCCCTCTAAGCCCATCTATACTCCTCTAGCCCTCTAGACCACTCTAAACCCTTCCAACACTCTCTAACCCCCTCTAAACCCCTTGAAACCAATCTAAAACTATTTAAACCACTCCAAACACCTTGAAACACCTCTAAGCCACTCTAGCCCCCTCTAAACGCATCCAATGCCCTCTAAACCCCTCAAACCCGCTCTAAACCCCTAAGAATCCCTCTAAACACCTCGAACACCCTCTAAACCCCTATAACCCCATCTAAACCACTCCAACCCCCCTCTAAACCCTTCTAACACTCTGTAAACCTCTCTAAATCACTCGAAACGCTTCGAAACCACTCAAAACCCCTTTAGATCATTCGCAACCCCTCTAAACCATTCTAAGCCCCTTGGAACCCCTCTAAACAAGTCTAGGCCCCTTTAAACATCTCTAAACCCCTCTAAGACCCTCTAATCCCATCTAAACCCCTCTAAACCACTCTACCCCCTAGCCCCCTCTAAACCCCTACAACACGCTCTAAACCTATCAAAACCTCTCTAAACCCCTTGAAAACTCTCTAAACCATTCTAAATGCATTTAAACCCCTCTAAGCCCTCTAAACAACTCTAAACCCTTCTAACCAATCTAAGCCACCCTAAACCCATCTACACCCCTCTAAACCAATCTAACTGCTCTAAACCACTCGAACTCCCTCTAAACCACTCCAACCCCCTCTAAAACCCTCGAACACTATACCTCCCTAAATCCCTCTAAAGCACTCTAAACCTTTCAAAACCCAATCTAAACACTTCTAAATCCCTCTACACCCCTCGAAACCACTCGAAACCAATTCCTTCGAAACCATTCGAAACCCCTCTAAACACTTCTAAGCCACTCTAAGCCCCTCTGAACAGCTCTAAATAGCTGTAAGCCCCATCCAAACCCCTCTAAACTCATCTAACCCCTCTAACCACCTCTACCCACCTCGAAATCCCTCTTAACCCTCTAAACCCCTCTAAACTGCTCTAAATCCCTCTAAATACATATAAACAACTCTAAAGCCCTCTAAAACCCTTTAAACCCTCAAAGGCCCTCTAAACACCTCTAAACACCTCTAGACCTTTCTAAGACCATCTGAACAGCGCTAAACAGCTGTAAGCCCCTCTAAACCCCTCTAACCCTTTCTAAACCAATCTAAAACTCTTTAAACCACTCTAAACACCTCTCAACCCCTCTAAACCGCTTTAAACCACTCTAAACCTCTCTCAACCCCTCTAAATCCATCTCAAACCCTTTAAAGCCCTCTAAACACATCTAAACCCCCTCTAAACACCTCTAACCACATCTAAACCCAGATGCTGCAGCACCCGCTTCTAAACCCCTCTAAACACTTCTAAGGCACTCTAAGCACATCTGAACCCATCTAAACACCTTGAAGCACCTCTAAACCCCTCTAACCCCATCTAAAACCCTCCAAAGCCCTCCTAACACCTCTAACCCCCTCTATCCCCTCTAACCCCCTCTATCCCCTCTAACCCCCTCTAAACCCCTCTAAGCCCCTCTAACCGCACTATTCTCCTCTAAACCGCTCTACAGCCCTCCAACCCCCTCTAGAGCCCACTGAACTCCTCTAAGTCACACTAAAGCCCTCTAAACACCTCTAAAGCCCTCTAAACACCTCTAACGCCCTCTAAATCCCTCTAACCCGCTCTAAAGCACTCTAAACACTTCTAAACCCATCTAAACACTTCTAAATCCATCGAAACCCCTCGAACCCATTCGAAACCCCTCTAAACCACTTTAAATGATTCGAAACCCTTCTAAGCCACTCTAAACACTTCTAAGCCCCTCTAAGCCACTCTGAACAGCTCTAAACAGTTGTATGCCCCTCCAAGCCCCTACAAACCCCTCTAACTCCCTCTAGCGACCGCTACCCACCTCGAAATCCCTCTAAACCCCTATAAACCCCTCTAATGCTCTAATCCCTCTAAATCCTTCTAAACACCTTTAATGCACTGAACCCCTCGAAACCCCTTTGAACCCCTCTAAACACTCTAAAGCCCTGTGAGCCCATTTAATCCCGTCTAAACCCCTCGAAACCCCTCGAAACCCTTCAAAACCAATCTAAAACTCTTTAAACCACGCTAAACACCTATAAAACCCTCTAAACGATTCTCAACCCCTCTAAATCACTCTAAACCGCTCTAAACCTCTCTAACCCCCTCTAAATCTATATAAACCCTTTAAACTCCTCTAAACATATCTAAATCCCCTCTAAACACGTCTAACCACATCTAAACCTAGATGCTGCAGCACCCGCTGATTTTCTTCTAAACCCATCTAAACACTTCTAAGGCACTCTAAGCACATCTGAACCTATCTAAACACCTTGAAACACCTCTAAACCCCTCTAACCCCCTCTAAACCCATCTAAACCCCTCTACAAACCGTCTAAAGCTCTCTAAACACCTCTAAAGCCCTCTAAAACCCGCTAACCCCCCCCCCCCCAGCACTCTAAACACTTCTAACCCATCTAAACACTTCTAAATCCCTCGAAACCCCTCTAAACCCATCGAAAACATTCAAAACCGCTCTAAATCCTTTGAAACCCTTCTAAGCCCCTCTAAACACTTCTAAGCCCCCTTTAAGCCACTCTGAACAGCTCTAAACAATTTCCATGTGATAAAATATTCCCCCAACTGAAGTTTTTGCAATACTGTGAAAATATATTTCCATTCTACTTGGTCAAACGCTTTTTCTGCATCTAATGAAATAATTGATGTCTTCTTTATCGTTCTGTGTGAGTGCATTATGTTAAAAAGGCATCTCAAATTGTTAGACAAGTGTCTGTTGGGTATAAACCCAGTTTTATCCGAGTGTATTAATTTATTAACGTATTTACTTAATCTTCTTGCCAAAGTTTTAGGTAATATTTTCTGATCTGTATTTAGCAGGGCAGTTGCTCTATATGATCCCGGGTCTTCCAGATCTTTATCTTTTTTGGGTATAAGTGCGATAGTTGATTCAGCTAATGTTTGTGGTAATGTCTGTTCTTTAAATGCGTATGTATAAACGTTGTATAAACACGGGGAAATTACCTCATAAAATCTTTTATAAAATTTGTTACTAAACCCGTCTGGTTTTATTTTTTGGATAGTATGGTCCTTTTCAACTTTTCTCAACTGGCGTGCTAGATGTTTGTGCGGTTTGTCGCCAATTTCAAAATTTTCTTGTTTAGTAATTGGAAATAGTCTGATAACTCTTGCAGAGAGAATTTAATTAAGCTTAAATTTTAATACTGCTATCTTATTATGTTTATCCATAGTTGGATCTATTGCATTTTCTGAGTCAAGTTGTCTGATCTGTTCTTCTAGTTGCAATTGTTCCATCCTATTCTTTTTGTTTTGATATGCTTGATATGAAATGATAGAACCTCTAATAAAAGCCTTAAAATATTCCCATAATAATGAGGGTGAAATACTTGGAGTATCATTGGTCTCAAAAACGTTCCATCTGTTCTTTTAAATATTTACAACAGTCTGGGTTATTTAATATTTGAGGATTAAACCTCCAGAACGAGTTTATATTAAACATTCCTTCTAGTTTTAAGGAGAAGGTTAGCAGGGAATGATTGAAAATAGTACTATTAGGGTATATGTTTTTTTTAATTGATTTTTTCTCAAGCAAAGTGGCTGCTCTTCCACTCTGTCTCCCGCTTCTCAAATTAGAAAAAAAAACACCCTCGGAAATCTTCTCTGCACTCATTCTGGCTTCGTGTCACTATGGCGTCACCTGGTGGTCAGACCACTTGCTGTCGAACCCTTGTCCGTTGTTACGAGGACTGTCACGTGATGTCATGTGTTAAGGGGAGTGTCCTGCTACATCAACTGGAGTATTATGTGCAGTTTTGGTCTCCTAATAGGAGGAATGGCATCCTTGCTATTGAGGCAGTGCAGCGTAGGCTCACGAGGTTAATCCCCAGAATGGTGGGACTGTCATATGTGGAAAGTTTTGAAAGACTGGGCTTCTATTTACTGGAATTTAGATGGATAGAAACATAGAAACATAGAAATTAGGTGCAGGAGTAGGCCATTCGGCCCTTCGAGCCTGCACCGCCATTCAATATGATCATGGCTGATCATCCAACTCAGTATCCCGTACCTGCCTTTTCTCCATACCCCCTGATCCCCTTAGCCAGAAGGGTCACATCTAACTCCCTCTTAAATATAGCCAATGAACTGGCCTCAACTACCCTCTGTGGCGGAGAGTTCCAGAGATTCACCACTCTCTGTGTGAAAAAAGTTCTTCTCATCTCGGTTTTAAAGGATTTCCCCCGTATCCTTAAGCTGTGACCCCTTGTCCTGGACTTCCCCAACATCGGGAACAATCTTCCTGCATCTAGCCTGTCCAACCCCTTAAGAATTTTGTAAGTTTCTATAAGAGCCCCTCTCAATCTCCTAAATTCTAGAGAGTATAAACCAAGTATATCCAGTCTTTCTTCATAAGAGAGTCCTGACATCCCAGGAATCAGTCTGGTGAACCTTCTCTGCACTCCCTCTATGGCAATAATGTCCTTCCTCATATTTGGAGACCAAAACTGTATGCAATGCTCCAGGTGTGGTCTCACCAAGACCCTGTACAACTGCAGTAGAACCTCCCTGCTCCTATACTCAAATCCTTTTGCAATGAAAGCTAACATACCATTCGCTTTCTTTACTGCCTGCTGCACCTGCATGCATACCTTCAATGACTGGTGCACCATGACACCCAGGTCTCGCTGCATCTCCCCCTTTCCCAATCGGCCACCATTTAGATAATAGTCTGCTTTCCCGTTTTTGCCACCAAAATGGATAACCTCACATTTATCCACATTATACTGCATCTGCCAAACATTTGCCCACTCACCCAGCCTATCCAAGTCACCTTGCAGTCTCCTAGCATCCTCCTCACAGCTAACACTGCCCCCCAGCTTAGCGTCATCCGCAAACTTGGAGATATTGCCTTCAATTCCCTCATCCAGATCATTAATATATATTGTAAATAGCTGGGGTCCCAGCACTAAGCCTTGCGGTACCCCACTAGTCACTGCCTGCCATTGTGAAAAGGACCCGTTTACTCCTACTCTTCGCTTCCTGTTTGCCAGCCAGTTCTCTATCCACATCAATACTGAACCCCCAATGCCGTGTGCTTTAACTTTGTATACAAATCTCTTATGTGGGACCTTGTCGAAAGCCTTCTGGAAGTCCAGATACACCACATCCACTGGTTCTCCCCTATCCACGCTACTGGTTACATCCTCGAAAAATTCTATAAGATTCGTCAGACATGATTTACCTTTCGTAAATCCATGCTGACTTTGTCCAATAATTTCACCACTTTCCAAATGTGCTGCTATCCCATCTTTAATAACTGACTCTAGCAGTTTCCCCACTACCGATGTTAGACTAACTGGTCTGTAATTCCCCGTTGTCTCTCTCCCTCCCTTCTTAAAAAGTGGGGTTACGTTTGCTACCCGCCAATCCTCAGGAACTACTCAACAATCTAGAGTTTTGAAAGATTATTACTAATGCATCCACTATTTCTGGAGCTACTTCCTTAAATACTCTGGGATGCAGCCTATCTGGCCCTGGGGATTTATCGGCCTTTAATCCATTCAATTTACCCAACACTACTTCCCGGCTAACTTGGATTTCACTCAATTCCTCCAACTCCTTTGACCCACGCTCCCCTGCTATTCCCGGCAAATTATTTATGTCTTCCTCAGTGAAGACGGAACCAAAGTAGTTATTCAATAGGTCCGCCATATCCTTGTTCCCCATGATCAACTCGCCTGTTTCTGACTGCAAGGGACCTACATTTGTTTTAACTAATCTCTTTCTTTTCACATACCTATAAAAACTTTTGCAGTCAGTTTTAATGTTCCCTGCCAGTTTTCTTTCATAATCTATTTTCCCTTTCCTAATTAAGCCCTTCGTCCTCCTCTTCTGGTCTCTGAATTTCTCCCAGTCCTCCGGTATGCTGCTTTTTCTGGCTAATTTGTACGCATCATCCTTCGCTTTGATACTATCCCTCATTTCCCTTGTTATCCACGGATGTACTACCTTCCCTGATTTATTCTTTTGCCAAACTGGGATGAACAATTTTTGTAGTTCATTCATGCAGTCTTTAAATGTCTTCCATTGCATATCCACCGTCAACCCTTTTAGAATTAATTGCCAGTCAATCTTGGACAATTCACATCTCATACCCTCAAAGTTACCTTTCTTTAAGTTCAAAACCATTGTTTCTGAATTAACAATGTCACTCTCCATCCTAATGAAGAACTCAACCATATTATGGTCACTCTTGCCCAAGGGGGCACGTACAACAAGGTTGCTAACTAACCCTTCCTCATTACTCAATACCCAGTCTAAAATAGCCTGCTCTCTCGTTGGTTCCTCTACATGTTGATTTAGATAACTATCCCGCATACATTCCAAGAAATCCTCTTCCTCAGCACCCCTGCCAATTTGCTTCACCCAATCTATATGTAGATTGAAGTCACCCATTATAACTGTTTTGCCTTTGTCGCACGCATTTCTAATTTCCTGTTTGATACCATCTCCAACTTCACTACTACTGTTAGGTGGCCTGTACACAACACCCACCAGCGTTTTCTGCCCCTTAGTGTTTCGCAGCTCTACCCATACCGATTCCACATCCTCCAAAATAATGTCCTTCCTTTCCATTGCATTAATCTCCTCTCTAATCAGTAACGCTACCCCACCTCCTTTTCCTTTCTCTCTATCCCTCCTGAATATTGAATATCCCTGGATGTTCAGCTCCCAGCCTTGGTCACCCTGGAGCCATGTCTCCGTGATCCCAACTATATCATAGTCATTAATAGCTATCTGCACATTCAAATCATCCACCTTATTACGAATGCTCCTTGCATTGAGACACAAAGCCTTCAGGCTTGTTTTTACAACACTCTTACCCCTTATACAATTATGTTGAAAAGTGGCCCTTTTTGATTTTTGCCCTGGTTTTGTCTGCCTGCCACTTTTACTTTTCACCTTGCTACCTATTGCTTCTACCCTCATTTTATACCCCTCGTTCTCTACGCTCACACATTTAAGAAACCCTTTCCCTTTAACTCCATCCTCCATTATCCCATTCGACACCCCACCCCCCTTATTCAGTTTAAAGCCACCCGTGTAGCAGTGGCAAACCTGCCTGCCAGAATGCTGGTCCCACACCTGTTAAGATGCAATCCGTCCCTTTTGTACAGTTCCCCCTTACCCCAAAACAGATCCCAGTGATCTAAGAATCTAAATCCCTGCCCCCTGCACCAGTTCCTCAGCCACACGTTCAGGTCCCGTATCTCCCTGTTCCTGCTCTCGCCAGCACGGGGAACTGGAAGCAAACCGGAGATAACAACCCTGGAGGTCCTGCTTTTCAACATTTTTCCGAGCTCTCTAAAGTCACGCTGCAGAATATTCATCCCCTTTTTTCCGACATCGTTTGTGCCGACATGCACTACCACTTCCGGATGTTCACCTTCGCCCTTGAGGATTTTCTGCACTCTGTCCGTGACATCCTGGATCCTGGCACCGGGAAGGCAGCACACCATCCTTGCATCCCGTCTGTTGCCGCAGAAACCCATGTCCGTACCTCTCACGATGGAGTCTCCCACTACAATGGCCTTGCCTGCCTTAGGCCTTTTTGGTTTTGGCTCAACAGCCCTATTTGGATCGCAAGCCAGTCCGCCGCTCACATCTTCTGTCCCAACAGCTTCTAAGCGGGTGAACCTGTTTACAAGAGGTACACCGCCCGGGCACATTGGCATTCCATGCTTCCCTCCCTTTCTCACTGTCTCCCACCTTCTCTCTTCCAGTACCTTAGGTGTAACAATCGTACTGTAGGACTTGTCGAGGAACGACTCCGTTTCTCGTACGAACCGGAGGTCATCCACTTGCTTCTCCAGTTCCCCAACACGGCCCTTCAGGAGCTCCACCTGGATGCACTTTTCACATTTAGAAACATAGAAACATAGAAATTAGGTGCAGGAGTAGGCCATTCGGCCCTTCGAGCCTGCATCGCCATTCAATATGATCATGGCTGATCATCCAACTCAGTATCCCGTACCTGCCTTCTCTCCATACCCCCTGATCCCCTTAGCCACAAGGGCCACATCTAACTCCTTCTTAAATATAGCCAATGAACTGGCCGCAACTACCCTCTGTGGCAGAGAGTTCCAGAGATTCACCACTCTCTGTGTGAAAAAAGTTATTCTCATCTCGGTTTTAAAGGATTTCCCCCTTATCCTTAAGCTGTGACCCCTTGTCCTGGACTTCCCTAACATCGGGAACAATCTTCCTGCATCTAGCCTGTCCAACCCCTTAAGAATTTTGTAAGTTTCTATAAGATCCCCTCTCAATCTCCTAAATTCTAGAGAGTATAAACCAAGTCTATCCAGTCTTTCTTCATAAGACAGTCCTGACATCCCAGGAATCAGTCTGGTGAACCGTCTCTGCACTCCCTCTATGGCAATAATGTCCTTCCTCAGATTTGGAGACCAAAACTGTACGCAATACTCCAGGTGTGGTCTCACCAAGACCCTGTACAACTGCAGTAGAACCTCCCTGCTCCTATACTCAAATCCTTTTGCAATGAAAGCTAACATACCATTCGCTTTCTTTACTGCCTGCTGCACCTGCATGCCTACCTTCAATGACTGGTGTACCATGACACCCAGGTCTCGCTGCATCTCCCCCTTTCCCAATCGGCCACCATTTAGATAATAGTCTGCTTTCCCGTTTTTGCCACCAAAATGGATAACCTCACATTTATCCACATTATACTGCATCTGCCAAACATTTGCCCACTCACCCAGACTATCCAAGTCACCTTGCAGTCTCCTAGCATCCTCCTCACAGCTAACACTGCCCCCCAGCTTAGTGTCATCCGCAAACTTGGACATATTGCCTTCAATTCCCTCATCCAGATCATTAATATATATTGTAAATAGCTGGGGTCCCAGCACTGAGCCTTGCGGTACCCCACTAGTCACTGCCTGCCATTGTGAAAAGGACCTGTTTACTCCTACTCTTTGCTTCCTGTTTGCCAGCCAGTTCTCTATCCACATCAATACTGAACCCCCAATGCCTTGTGCTTTAAGTTTGTATACTAATCTCTTATGTGGGACCTTGTCGAAAGCCTTCTGGAAGTCCAGATACACCACATCCACTGGTTCTCCCCTATCCACGCTACTAGTTACATCCTCGAAAAATTCTATAAGATTCGTCAGACATGATTTACCTTTCGTAAATCCATGCTGACTTTGTCCAATGATTTCACCACTTTCCAAATGTGCTGCTATCCCATCTTTAATAACTGACTCTAGCAGTTTCCCCATTTGTAGCAGCCAGAGGCACCTGCGGTGTCCTTGACCTCCCACATACTGCAAGCATCGCACTGAATCAGCTTGCCTGACATCTCCTTCTTTCGTCTCTACCTCTCAAGCGTATTGCGTGGTCTCCTCTCCGAAGACTCTCGAGCCAAAGACTCACACTTTTCTCACAGAGGACTTCCCTCACTAGGCCGCTCCTCACTGCCGCTCGCTAAGAGCCGTCTTGCTTAAATTGACTGATAAATTGCCTGATTTACCAATTTACACAGCAAATTCCTCAGTTTTCAACTGTTTTCCCACACTGACTCACTTCTCTCCTCCCACTTGGGCTAGAGCCAATCAGTCGTATCTCTTGCTAATCTGCTGCTGCTGTTCCTCCCAAATCTACAGCAGATCTGAACCTAATCTAATCTGAATTTAGATGAGAGGGAGTCTTTAGAAACATATAAACTTATAAAAGGACTGGACAAGCTAGATGCAGGGAAATGTTGTTCGAATGTTGGGGGAGTCCAGAACCAGGGGCCACGGTCTAAGAAAAAAGGGTAGGGCATTTAAAACTGAGATGAGAAAAAACTTTTTATACCCAGAGGACTGTGAATTTGTGGAATTCCCTGCTACAGAAGGCAGTAGATGCCAATTCACTGGATGAATTTAAAAGAGAGTTAGATAGAGCTCCAGCGGCTGGCGGAATCAAGGGATATGGGGAGAAAGCAGATACGGGTTACTGACTGTGGGTGATAAGCCATGATCACAACGAATGGTGGTGCAGGCTCGAAGAGCCAAATGGCCTCCTCCTGCACCTATTTTCTTTGTTTCTATGTTTTAGACACCACTAAATCCAGAATTGCCTTATCTCTGGTAGGCTCCAGTACATGTTGCTCTAGGAATCCATCTCAGAGGGCCTCTACAAACTCCCTTTCTTGGGGTCCAGAACGAACCTGATTTTCCCAGTCTACTTGCATATTGAAATCTCCCATAATCACAGAGGTTACATACACCTTTGTTACTGATGCAAATTGCACCCTATATCCAGGCCATTGTTTGGGGACCTGCAGATAACCCCCATTAGTGTCTTAAGGTACATGACAAATCAAAGCCTGCACTCATGGCCAAGGGGCCCACAATGGTCCATTGTTAGCAGTGGAGGACGTGATAACGAAGGGATACAAACATTGAAACTAGCTGGACGACTAGGGTGAGAGAGGAATGGAGAGAGAGGGAACGCAAGGGCTACTTGAAATTAGAGATATTCACACTGAAGATAGACACAAAATACTGGAGTAACTCAGCGGGACTAGTAGCATCTCTGTAAAGAAGGACTGGGTGACGTTTCAGGTCGAGACCCTGAATGTAGTCAGACTAATCAGACTAGTCAGGATAAAGGGAAATGAGAGATAGAGACTGATGTAGAGAGATATAAAACAACTGAATGAAGGTTATGTAAAAAAGTAACAATGTAAGAGGAAACAGGCCATTGTTAGTTGTTTGCGAGGCGAGAATGAGAACCTGGTGCGTCTTGGGTGGGGGTGGGATGGAGAGAGAAAGGGAGTGCAGGGGTTGCTTGAAGTTAGAGAAAACACAATCATACCACTGTGTTGTAAGCACCCCAAGCAAAATATGAGATGCTGTTCCTCTAATTTGCGATTAGCCTCACTCTGACAGTGGTGGGGGGCTACGAGTATCTCCACCTCTTTCCACCTTCCACAGAGACCATTCCCCTGGTTAACTCATCCTTCCCACCCAAACCACCTCCTGCCCAGGTATCTTCCCTTGCAACCACAGGAAATGCAGCACCTGTCATTATACCTCCTCCCTTGACTCTGACAAGGGACCCCGGCAGACCTTTCAGGTTAAGCAGAGGTTCACTTGCACCTCCTCAAACATCATCTACACGCTTTGACACGCTGTTCAAAATGTCGACTCTTATACATCGGGGAGACCAATGTAGACTGGGCGATCGTATCGCTGAACACATTAGCTCAGTCCGCCTGGACCTACCTGATCTCCCAGTTGCTAAACACTTCAATTCCCCTACCCATTCCCACACTGACATTTCTGTCTTGGGTCTCCTCCAGTTATCTGGCACCTCACCCACGTCAAACAATGATTCATTGAGAGCAATAAGGTGGATAAATCCACAATGTCTGATGGGATCTATTCCAGGTTATTGGGCAAGACATGAGAGGTAATTGTAGAGGACTGGTGAGCAGCCAATATTGTTCCATTGTTTATATAGAAAGTGAGTAACGGTAATACATTAAATTGAAGGCCAGTGAGTTTTACGCCACTGGTAGGGAAGCTGTTCGGGAGAGGATTTTATTCATACTTAGAAGGAAGAGGGAGAATTAGGGAGAATTAGTACAGCTTACAGCTGGTCATATTTTACTCATTCGATTGAGTTTTTGATGATGTGATGAAGGATTGGATGTTGTCTAAATGGATTTTAGTTAGGCATTTGATAAAGTCCCTTATTCTAGGCTGATCCAGTAGATTAGTGGTCAGGGTGCAGGGTGGCTTGATTCAGAAATAGCTTATTCATAGGTGCTGGTGGTGGATGAGTGTTATTCTGGCTGGACGTCTATGATCAGTGGAGTTCTGTGCTGGACCTCTGTAAAAAATACACATCACTTGGATGTAAATGTAGACGGGTTAAATGTAGTAAGTTTGCAAACTACAAACATGGTGGTGTTATGGACAGTGAGGAAGGCTGTCAGTGAGATATAAATCAGTTATGGATATGGGGAGAGAATTTGCAGATGAAGCTTACTCTGAGCAAGTGTGCGATGTAGAGTCAAGTGTGTTTATTAATCATATCTACAGGCAACAGAACAATAATTCTTACTTCCAGCAGAATAACTGGTTTATAACCACAGTGTTAATAAAGATAATGAACCCAAAAAATCAATGTTAAACCCTAATATTAGTGCAAATAACCAAATGTCCTTAGTACATAAAAGGTAGAATAGTGCGGCACAGTACGGCTCTTTGGCCACAAACATTATGGGCCAAATGGTCTGTTCCTGTCCTGTACTGTTCCAAATTCTACAGAAATGGATTGAGAAATGGTAGATGGAGTTTAATCCAAGCATGTGAGACGTGTGCACATTGTGAGGTTGTATGTAAGAAACAATTAATGGCATGATCCTTGACAGCAATGCTGTACAGAGGCATCTGGGGTCAAAGTCCACATCTCTGTATGTGGCAACACAATTAGAGGGTTTTTAGCTACAGGGAGAGGGTGCAGAGAGGTTTTGCCAGAATGCTCTGGATTAGAGGGTTTCAGCTACAGGAACAGGTTGGACAGACGTGGATTGTTTTCTCTGGATGCCAGAGGTTGATGGAGGACCTGATAGCGGCGATGTTACAATACTTAACTTGAGCGGCGCTGCAGTTCTGCCACTGGCCGTGTGCGCGACTTTGGCGCCTTTGAGGGGGGAAGGGGGGGGGCGGGGGCGAGATTAAAATGCCATTTCTCCTGCCTGTCCAAGATATATTTTCTCGTGCTGCTAGCTGATGCAGAAAAATCGTTCCGACTTCCGTTCTCGGATGTTTAAAAAAAATCGCGGGACAATTTAATCGCTGGAGTAAAATAAAAAAGCTACTTCTAACGCCCTCAGCGTCTGCAATGGATCTCACGTAGGGGACAAAACATAATGTAAGTTGTTTATTTTACATGTAAACTTGCTTCTTAGGATGACTATAATCCAAATTTAACTTGCGAAACTGTGATTTTGGCCCCATACAAATGTTTTTCTTGCCGATATGGGGTTCAAATTCACTGCACCCGCAACTTTGCAATCGATCGCGTTCCACAAAAACCCCCTCGCAAGATGATTTAAATGGCCATTAATTTACGTGAATTAAACATGAAATTCCGTCCATTTAGCCTATAAATTCATGACAATGAGATTTAAAAATCATGTTATATTGTGAATTTTTGTGTGAATGTTATTTGGACACTTAGGCTATTTAAAAATTTTAATCTTTTCTTAAGAAATGGATAGATGTTTAGATCTCGTAATTGAATTTTGTAATTAGCTACAATTAGGTAACTAACTAATTATATGCTTTAATTTTAAGTCATCCAAGTAAGATTGTTTCATATTTGTTTCAGAATGCTTCAATCTACAATAACTGAAAATGTCATTCAGTTATCTTAGTTTTTAAGAAAGTTATGGGTTTTTGACTGTCCTCGATCATAGCTTTTGAGTTAAGTCAATGGAAAAGCAATAGGGTACAAGATGCTAATTTCTATGGAGTATGGAAATGGCCATTACTTTTTTAATATTGAAGATATGAAAGTGAATTAAGTGTCAAATTAAACTTCTTTTTATGCTTTATCTAATGGGATAAATTGCAGACTTGATTTCTAAAATCTCAAAATTTTGTAACATTTCTACTGATAGAAGTTTATAAAATGATGAGAGGCAAAGATAGGGTAGACAGTCAGAACCTATTTGCCTGGATAGCGAAATCAACAAAAAGAGGGCACAGCTTCAAGATGAGAGGAGCAAATTTAAGAGTAATTTTTTTACACAGGTGGAGGTGTCAGGAAGTCACTGCTGGGGTTGGTAGATGAGGCAGGTATATCCGTGGCATTTAAGAGGCATATGGATGTGCAGAGAATAGAGAGACATGGATGATGTGCAAGCAGATGTGTCACCCTTGGCATCATGTTCAGCATAGATTGTGGGCCGAAGGGCCTGTTCTATTGTTGTACTGTTCTATGCTCTGTAACAATGACTCACTGTGTTTGCAGTTACCTGTTGCCGACTGTCTCCACTTCTCTCACTTGCGCTGACTGCTTCTGTTTTTGCATGAATATCCTCCATCAATATTTGGATTTCCAGACGAGACAAATTTGGAATCATTGGGACTCAGCAGATGACACTTTCACACTTTTGAATATCATCTTTGTGAGTCACAGAAGGATGTCCAGAAAGTGGATAGCTTTAGTATTAGCTTGGGGAAAAAGAAAAAAACTCATCTTTGAAATGGATGGCATAACATTGAATAAATACTGTGAATAGTGTTCACACTGCCCCCCTTCTCCCCCCACAGCCCTGTATCACTCCCACACTAAGCCCACTGCCCTGTATCAATCCCAGGTTTATCCTGTGGACAGGAGTACAATCAGTAAACGAGGTATAGAATGACTCAACAAGTCTTGTTTGCATCACTTCCTTGTATCTGCAGCCTTTCTATAACAGGGTAACCAGGATGATCACAATACACCTAATGCTGCCTCACCAACGTCTGGTGCTGCTGAAGGAGACAAGACCACTCACTGCCTTCTGTGGCAGGGAATCCCACTAATTCACAACTCTGGATGAGGAAGTCTCAGTCTCATCTCAGTGCTCGGCAAAAAGACATTTCAGGTAACATATTTTTAGTGAAGGTTTTTGTAGCTGCATGTGATCATTAATTGAAACATATAGGATTATTAAGGTTTTGGACATGTTGGAGGCAGGAAACATGTTTCCAATGCTGGGAGAGCCCAGAACCAGGGGCCACTGTTTAAGAATAAGGGGTAGGTCATTTAGAACAAAGTTGAGGAACCACTTTTTCACACAGAGTTATGAATAGATAATAGGTGCAGGAGTAGGCCATTCGGCCCTTCCAGCCAGCACCGCCATTCAATGTGATCATATCTGACCATCAACAATCAATACTCCGTTCCTGCCTTCTCCCCATATCCCCTGACTCCGCCATCTTCAAGAGTGGATTGGCAGTGGAGGCCAATTCTCTGGAGGCTTTCAAGAAAGAGATAGATAGAGCTCTTAAATATAGCAGAGTCGAGGGCAAAGGGGAGAAGGCAGGAATGGGTGACTGGTTGTTGATGATCATAGCAATGTCTATTGTCTATTTCATGAATTATATATCTTTTGGGGATTATTTTACTGCTTATGTGTTAGAAAAATTCTAAGCTTATGTTATGTAAACTACCAGCAGAAAGCTTGAGAATCACTTTCAATTTATTGAAAATGCGTTTCCCCCTGAACCCCCACTGAGGGGCTGCCCCTGGACCCCGCCGGGGGGCTAGCCAGCCTGTTGTAGAACAACCCCATTGAAGAAGATAACAGTGTTAAGCAGACCTCGTTGCTGGTTGCAAAGGGGCTCACACAACAGTTCAAGCTCAGGGCCCCAAAAATGTAGATCCACCACTGGTCACAGGCCTCATGTCCAAGCAACAAACTTCTACCATCACCATGATGATAATTCTCTATCCAGACGGCTATCGACCTGCCATCTAACCTTCCAGAGCAGTAAACTATGCTAAACCTCATCAAAAGCCTTTCTGAAATCCATGTAGACAATATCTACAGCCTTGCCCTCGTCAGGCTTTTGCCACAGAAGGCAATGGAGGCCAATTTACAGGACGTTTTCAAGAGTGGGCTAAAAGAATCAAGGGATATGGGGAAAGAGCAGGAACGGGGTACTGATTTTAGATGATCAGCCATGATCATATTGAATGATGGTGCTGGCTCGAAGGGCCGAATGGCCTACTCCTGCACCTATTTTTCTATGTTTCTATGTTCTCTCTGAATTCCAGCCTCCTGCCTGCCTCAGTCCTGTATGTGATCTCATCCCCCTCGCAATCTACTTCAAACCCACCTGGGCAGCACCAGCTGTCCTGCCTGTGTCAGAGATAGGATGCAGAGTTTAATTAGTTTGCATAGTGACCAAGATGGCAGAGCACCCATCATGGATCCTGTAATTTAGAGCAATTCACACAGAGATTCCCAACTCCAGCTGGAGATCCTCATTCCCATGAGATGTGAATGGCTTCCACACTTGAACCTACTTCTCCATTCCGGTCAACAAATCCAACACCTCTTCCAGCAGATGTTGGGACTGCAGAGCAGACGACTGAACCTGGTCCAACTTCTTGTGACTGAGGACACCATGAAGTGTCAAACACTCCCAAAGCTTCAGACACAGAATAAAAGGATGTACCTTTAGAAAATAAATGAGGAGGAACAGTGAAGATGGGTGTGAAAAATTGCAGCAGGATCTTGATTGATTGGACAGGTGGGCTGAGGAATGGTTAATGGAGTTTAATACAGTGCCATGTGAGGTGTTGCATTTTTGGAAGTCTAACATGGGCAGGAACTACACAGTGAATGGTAGGCCTCTGGGTAGTGTTGTAGAGCAGAGGGAGTTAGGAGTACAGGTGCATGGTTCCTTGAAGGAGTCACAGGTAGATTTAGTGGTTAAATAGATTTTTAGGCCTGTTCTAGTGTTGTACTGTTCTATGCTCTGTAACAATGACTCACTGTGTTTGCAGTTACCTGCTGCCGACTGTCTCCACTTCTCTCAGTTGCGCTGACTGCTTCTGTTTTTGCATGAATATCCTCCATCAGTATTTGGATTTCCAGACGAGACAAATTTGGAATCATTGGGACTTAGCAGATGACACTTTCACACTTTTGAATATCATCTTTGTGAGTCCCAAAAGGATGTCCAGAAAGTGGATAGCTTTAGTATTAGCTTGGGGAAAAAGAAAAAAAAACTCATCTTTGAAATGGATGGCATAACATTGAGAAAAAAACTGGGATTAGTGTTCACACTGCCCTGTATCAATCCCAGGTTTATCCTTTGGACAGGGGTACAATCAGAAAACGAGGTATAGAATGACTCATCAAGTCTTGTTTGCATCACTTCCTTGTATCTGCAGCCTTTCTATAACAGGGTAACCAGGATGATCACAATACACCTAATGCTGCCTCACCAACGTCTGGTGCTGCTGAAGGAGACGAGACCACTGCCTTCTGTGGCAGAGAATTCCACAAATTCTCAACTGGGTGAGGAAGTCTCAGTCTCATCGCAGTGCTAGGCAAAGGTTACATATTTTTCGTGAAGGTTTTTTTAGCCGTATGAGGCCATTTATTGAACCATATAAGATTATTAAGGGTTTGGACATGTTAGAGGCAGGAAACGTGTTTCCAATGCTGGTAGAGTCCAGAACCAGGGGCCACTGTTTAAGAATAAGGTCATTTAGAACAAAGTTGAGGAAATACTTTTACACACAGAGTTATGAATAGACAATAGACAATAGGTGCATGAGTAGACCATTCGGCCCTTCCAGCCAGCACCGCCATTCAATGTGATCATGGCTGATCATCAACAATCAGTACCCCGTTCCTGCCTTCTCCCCATATCACCTGACTCCGCCATCTTCAAGAGTGGATTGGCAGTGGAGATCAATTCTCTGGAGGCTTTCAAGAGAGAGATAGATAGAGCTCTTAAAGATAGCAGAGTCGAGGGCTATGGGGAGAAGGCAGGAACGGGGTACTGGTTGTTGATGATCATAGCAATGTCTATTGTCTATTTCATGAATTATATATATTTTGGGGGTTATTTTACTGCTTATGTGTTAGACGACAACACTAACATTCACAGCTGTCTGCAAAATCCCGGCATATTTGTTCCTCTAATTCCCGTTGACTATTTGGGGGCTCCATTTATTTACAAAATATATTGATGATTTAGACGTGGGAATTAAATGTGACATCTCCAAGTTTACAGTTGACACAAAGCTGGGTGGCAGTGTGAGCTGCGAGGAGGATGCTATTAGGCTACAGGGTGATTTGAATAGGTCGGGTGAGTGGGCAGATGCATGGCAGATGCAGTACAATGTGGATAAATATGAGGATATCCACTTATTTATTTATTTTTTTAATCACAAATATTTCTTCAAATATTAAAATAAAATATATACATTACTGTAAAAAACAAAACAGAATCCACCACCATAATACACGACAACAGATAAATTATTATACAAGTACCTTACACTCTTTGTCAAGGATGCATTCAACCCCCCTGTGGTGCCCAGCAGTCCCAGAAATCCCCCAGCGCCCGTGGACAGGGCGTAGTCCCCCCTCTAGTACCACCCGGCCGCGGACATAACCCCGGTAAAGGGGCAGGCAGCCGGCTCGGGCAGAGACCTCTTCCACCTGGCGCCGTGACTCGCGGATGACCAGCTTGGCCAGGCCCAGGAACAACCCAACCTGGACATCTTCAGCCCCACCCTCTCCCCACGTACAGGGTGTCCAAAGATGAGGATGGTGGGTGCGAAGTTCAGCCAGAAGGCAAGGAGCAGCTCGTTTAGGTGTTGGAACAGGGGCTGCAACCTCACACACTCCATATACACGTGGTACATAGAATCTTCCAGCCCACAACAGTGGCAGGCGGCTGGCGAGTCTGTGAACCACGAGAGAAACGGGTTGCAGGGACACCTCAGTGCAGTGCCCTCCACCGCAGGACCCCGGTGTAGAGGGGGAGAATCCCTGCGTAGAGGGACCCCACGGGGGGGCCCCCTCGCGACCCAAAGGCAACACCAACCACCACTTAGTATCCGGATGGTGGACCAGGGCGAGGAAATGCAGGATGTGGAGGAGAAGGCCAGGTTATCCACTTTGGTGGCAAGAACAGGATTATTACCTGACAAATGGTGTTAGATTAGGAAAAGGGGAGGTACAACGAGACTTGCGTGTGCATCAGTCACTGAAAGTAAGCATGCAGGTACAGCAGGTAGTGAAGAAAGCTATTGGCATGTTGGCCTTCATTGCGAGAGGATTTGAGTTTAAGAGCAAGGAGATTCTACTGCAGTTGTACAGGGCCCTGGTGAGACCACACCTGGAATATTGTGTTGAGTTTCGACTCCTAATTTGAGGAAGGACATCATTGCTATTGAGGGAGTGCAGTGTAGGTTCACCAGGTTCATTCTCAGGATGGCGGAACTGACATATGATGAAAGAATGGGTCAACTGGGCTTGTATTCACTGGAATTTAGAAGGATAAGAGGGGATCTTATAGAAACATATAACATTCTTAATGGATTGGAAAGGCTAGATGCTGGAAACAATTTCCCGGTGTTGGGGGAGTCCAGAACCAGGGGTCAGAGTTTAAGAATAAGGACTGAGATGAGGAAAAACCTTTTCACCCAGTGAGTTGTGAATCTGTGGAATTCTCTGCCACAGAAGGCAATGGGGGCCAATTTACAGGACGTTTTCAAGAGAGGGCTAAAAGAATCAAGGGATATGGGGAAAGAGCAGGAACGGGGTACTGATTTTAGATGATCAGCCATTATCATATTGAATGATGGTGCTGGCTCGAAGGGCCGAATGGCCTACTCCTGCACCCATTTTTCAATGTTTCTATGTTTTCTGTTAATTCTGTGAATTCTGCCTCAGTCCTGTATGTGATCTCATCCCCCTCACAATCTAGTTCAAACCCACCTGGGCAGCACCAGCTGTCCTGCCTGCGTCATAGATAGGATGCAGAGTTTAATTAGTTTGCATAGTGACCAAGATGGCAGAGCACCCTAATGGATCCTGTAATTTAGAGCAATTCACACAGAGATTCCCAACTCCAGCTGGAGATCCTCATTCCCATGAGATGTGAAGGGCTTCCACACTTGAACCTTCTTCTCCATTCCGGTCAACAAATCCAACACCTCTTCCAGCAGATGTTGGGACTGCAGAGCAGACAGCTGAACCTGGTCCAACTTCTTGTGACTGAGGACACCATGAAACAGAGCAAGAGTGTCTAACACTCCCAGCTTCAGACACAGAATAAAAGGACGTACCTTTAGACATTAAATGAGGAGGAACAGTGAAGATGGGTGTGAAAAATTGCAGCAGGATCTTGATTGATTGGACAGGTGGGCTGAGGAATGGTTGATGGAGTTTAATAAAGTGTCATGTGAGGTGATGCATTTTGGGAAGTCTAACATGGGCAGGAACTACATGGTGAATGGTAGGCCTCTGGGTAGTGTTGTAGAGCAGAGGGAGTTAGGAGTACAGATGCATGGTTCCCTGAAGGAGTCACGGGTACATCGAGTGGTTAAATAGACTTTTGGCACATTGGCTTTCATCAGTCAGAGTATTGAGTATTAAAGTTGGGAGATCATGTTGCAGTTGAATAAGACGTTGGTGAGGCCGCAATTAGAGTATTGTGTTCAGTTCTGAGCACCATGTTATAGGAAAGATGTTGTCGAGCTGGAAAGGGTCCAAAGAAGATTTATGAGGATGGTGCCAGGACTAGAGGGTGTGTGCTATAGGGAGAGGTTGAGTAGGCTAGGACTCTTTTCCTTGGAGTGCAGGAGGATGAGGGGTGATCCTATGGAGGTGTATAAGATCATGAGAGGAATAGATCGGGTTGATGCACAGAATCTCAGATGCACAGAATAGGTGATTCGAGAACCAGAGGACATAGGTTTAAGGTGAAAGGGAAAAGATTTAATAAGAATCTGAGGGGTCACTTTTTCACACAAAGGGTGTTGGGTGTATGGAACAAGCTGCCAGAGGGAGTACCAGCAGGAACTATTCCAACGCTTAAGAAAACAGTTAGATAGGTGCATGGGTAGGGCAGGTTTGGAGGGATATGGGCCAAGCACAAGCAGTTGGGACGAGTGTAGATGGGACATGTTGGCCGGTGTGGGCAAGTTGGGCTGAAGGGCCTGTTTCCCTTTACAGCCCTGCGGAGAGCAGGGCTGTAAAGGGAAGGTGCTCCAAGAATACGGCAGCTGCACCATGGCAGACAGGGAGAGGCTTCAGAGGGTAACTAGGACAGCACAGAAGATCATTGGTTGCCCTCTCCTCTCCCTGATGGATATTTACACCTCCCGCTGCCTTAGCGGGGCAAAGAATATCATCAAGGACAGTTCCCATCCTGCGTTTGGACTGTTCGACCTGCTGCCCTCTGGAAGGCGCTATAGGTGCATCAAATCTAGGACAAATAGACTCAGGAATAGTTGTTTTCCGAAAATCATAACAACTCTTAATTCACACATGCACTGACTTCACAGCCCAACACCCGGACTTCCATCTATTCTATCCACGTACTGTAATGTGTATTGTAACTGTAATTTTTAATATTTAAAAAAAAATGTTTTAATATTTAATATAATCTTTAAACATCTGCCTAAGAATACTACATATTCATCCTGCACCATTTTGCCTTTATAGATATGTATATAGCGCCGCAGAATTGTGCACCTATCCCCCCCCTCCCCTTTTGTTTTGTATTCTGTTTCTTGTTTTTTGTACTAAATTATATGTATGCACTGAGTACGAGCTGCTTTTAATCTCATTGTACATGTATAGTGACAATAAATGGCATATCTATATCTATCTATCTATCTATTTGAGCCACTGTTTGCATTTAACTGTAATGCTGTTCCAGCACACGAGGGGGCGCCCCTGTCCAGAGGCTTCTTATTCCGTTCTCTGACCTTCGGTGCTAGTTCCAGTGTGGTGCTCATGAAACAATCTGATGGAGGTAAACATCCATCTGGTTCATTCAAGTTGCTAAATTTGCAGACAACACAAAAATTGGTGGAGTCATATTGATCTAAGAAACAGAAATAAGCAGAGAAATGGCGGGGTGGCAATACCTCAGCTACACAAGTCCCACCTGCCCATGTTTGATTCATATCCCTCTAAACCCTTTCCTATCCATGTACCTGTCTAACTGTTCCTTAAATATTGGGATAGTCCTAGCCTCAACTACCTCGTCTGGCAGCTTGTGCCATACACCCCCAATCTTTTCCCCTTCACCATAAACCTATGCCCCCTGGTTCTCGATTCACCTACTCTGGGCAAGAGACTGTGCATCTACCCAATCTAATCCTGTCATGATTTATACACCTCTATAAGATCACTCCTCATCCTCCTACGCTCCATGGAATAGAGTCTTAGCCTACTCAACCTCTCGCTATCTCAGAACCTCTACTCCTGGCAACATAGAGTCATAGAGTGATACAGTCTGGAAACAGGCCCTTCGGCCCAACTTTCCCAAACCGGCCAACAATGTCCCAGCTGCAATACTCCCACCTGACTGCACTCAACACCAGCAAAACCAGGGAACTGATTGTGGACTTTGGAAGGGATAGGATGGGGACCCACAGTCCAGTTTATATCAACAGGTCGATGGTAGAGAGGGTCAAGAGCTTCAAATTCCTGGGCATGCATATTTCTGAAGATCTCTCCTGGTCCGAGAACACTGATGCAATTATAAAGAAAGCACATCAGCGCCTCTACTTCGTGAGAAGATTACGGAGAGTTGGTATGTCAAGGAGGACTCTCTCTAACTTCTGGAGAAACTCAGCTGGTGAGGCAGCATCTATGGAGCGAAGGAAATAGGCAACGTTTCGGGCCGAAACCCTTCTTCAGTTTCGGCTTGAAACATTGCCTAGTTCCTTCACTCCATAGATGCTGCCTCACCCGCTGAGTTTCTCTAGTATTTTTGTCTACCTTCGATTTTCCAGCATCTGCAGTTAGAAATATAGAAACATAGAAATTGGGTGCAGGAGTAGGCCATTCGGCCCTTCGAGCCTGCACCACCATTCAATATGATCATGGCTGATCATCCAACTCAGTATCCCGTACCTGCCTTCTCTCCATACCCTCTGATCCCTTTAGCCACAAGGGCCACATCTAACTCCCTCTTAAATATAGCCAATGAACTGGCCTCAACTACCCTCTGTGGCAGAGAGTTCCAGAGATTCACCACTCTCTGTGTGAAAAAAGTTTTTCTCATCTCAGTTTTAAAGGATTTCCCCTTTATCCTTAAGCTGTGACCCCTTGTCCTGGACTTCCCCAACATCGAGAACGATCTTCCTGCATCAAGCCTGTCCAACCCCTTAAGAATTTTGTAAGTTTCTATAAGATCCCCTCTCAATCTCCTAAATTCTAGAGTGTATAAACCAAGTCTATCCAGTCTTTCTTCATAAGACAGCCCTGACATCCCAGGAATCAGTCTGGTGAACCTTCTCTGCACTCCCTCTATGGCAATAATGTCCTTCCTCAGATTTGGAGACCAAAACTGTACACAATACTCCAGGTGTTGTCTCACCAAGACCCTGTACAACTGCAGTAGAACCTCCCTGCTCCTATACTCAAATCCTTTTGCTATGATAGCTAACATACCATTCACTTTCTTCACTGCCTGCTGCACCTGCATGCCTACTTTCAATGACTGGTGTACCATGACACCCAGGTCTCGCTGCATCTCCCCTTTTCCTAATCGGCCACCATTTAGATAATAGTCTGCTTTCCTGTTTTTGCCACCAAAATGGATAACCTCACATTTATCCACATTATACTGCATCTGCCAAACATTTGCCCACTCACCCAGCCTATCCAAGTCACCTTGCAGTCTCCTAGCATCCTCCTCACAGCTAACACTGCCCCCCAGCTTAGTGTCATCCGCAAACTTGGAGATATTGCCTTCAATTCCCTCATCCAGATCATTAATATATATTGTAAATAGCTGGTGTCCCAGCACTGAGCCTTGCGGTACCCCATTAGTCACTGCCCGCCATTGTGAAAAGGACCCGTTTACTCCTATTCTTTGCTTCCTGTTTGCCAGCCAGTTCTCTATCCACATCAATACTGAACCCCCAATGCCATGTGCTTTAAGTTTGTATACTAATCTCTCATGTGGGACCTTGTCGAAAGCCTTCTGGAAGTCCAGATACACCACATCCACTGGTTCTTCCCTATCCACGCTACTAGTTACATCCTCGAAAAATTCTATAAGATTCGTCAGACATGATTTACCTTTCATAAATCCATGCTGACTTTGTCCAATGATTTCCCCACTTTCCAAATGTGCTGCTATCCCATCTTTAATAACTGACTCTAGCAGTTTCCCCACTACCGATGTTAGACTAACTGGTCTGTAATTCCCCGTTTTCTCTCTCCCTCCCTTCTTAAAAAGTGGGGTTACGTTTGCCACCCGCCAATCCTCAGGAACTACTCCAGAATCTAAAGAGTTTTGAAAGGTGACCTTTAGTCCATTTAATTTACTCAACACCACTTCCCGACTAACCTCGATTTCACTCAATTCCTCCAACTCCTTTGACCCGCGGTCCCCTGCTATTTCCGGCAGATTATTTATGTCTTCCTTAGTGAAGACGGAACCAAAGTAGTTATTCAATTGGTCCGCCATATCCTTGTTCCCCATGATCAACTCACCTGTTTCTGACTGCAAGGGACCTACATTTGTTTTAACTAATCTTTTTCTTTTCACATATCTATAAAAACTTTTGCAGTCAGTTTTTATGTTCCCTGACAGTTTTCTTTCATAATCTATTTTTCCTTTCCTAATTAAGCCCTTTGTCCTCCTCTGCTGGTCTCTGAATTTCTCCCAGTTCTCTGGTATGCTGCTTTTTCTGGCTAATTTGTACGCATCATCCTTCGCTTTGATACTATCCCTGATTTCCCTTGTTATCCACGGATGCACTACCTTCCCTGATTTATTCTTTTGCCTTCTTTCCTTCTTAAAGACTCTCTCTAACTTGTACAGGTGCACCGTAGAGAGCATGCTGACCGGTTGCATAGTGGCGTAGTTCGGCAACTTGAGCGCCCTGGAGAGGAAAAGACTACAAAAAGTAGTAAACACTGCCCAGTCCATCATCGGCTCTGACCTCCCTACCATCGAGGAGATCTATTGCGGTTGCTGCCTCGAAAGGGTTGGCAGCATCATCAAGGACCCACACCATCCTGGCCACACACTCATCTCCCCGCTACCTTCAGGTAAAAGGTACAGGAGCCTGAAGACTGCAACGTCCAGGTTCAGAAATAGCTACTTCCCCACAACCATCAGGCTATTAAACTCAAATGAAACAAAATTCTGAACATTAATAGACCATTATCTGTTTATTTGCACCTTATCTGTTTATTTATTCATGTGTGTATATATTTATATAATGGTATATGGATACGCTGATCTGTTCTGTATTCATGCCTACTATGTTCTGTTGTGCTGAAGCAAAGCAAGAATTTCATTGTCCTATCTGGGACACATGACAATAAACTCTCTTGAATCTTGAATCTTGGTCCATATCCCTCCAAACCTGTCCTACCCATGTACCTGTCTAACTGTTTCTTAAACAATGGGATAGCCCCAGCCTCAACTACCTCCTCTGGCAGCTGTTCCATACACCCACCACCCTTTGTGTGAAAAAGTTACCCCTCAGAATACTAAACTGTTTTCCCTTCAACATGAACCTGTGTCCTCTGGTCCTTGATTCCCCAACTCTGGGCAAGAGATTCTGTGCATCTACCCGATCAATTCCTCTCATGATTTTGTATACAACATTCTCGGAAATCTTCTCTGTACCCTTTCCTTTGGGGGTAAGGTATTGACATGGATAGAGAACTGGTTGGCAGACTGGAAGCAAAAGTAAGAATTAACGGGTTGTGGCGCCACCTGGTGGTTAGGCCACTTACTGTGCGAACCCTCAGCATATTTTGCTTGGGCAGCTTACAACCCAGTGGTATGATTGTGAATTCTCTAAATTCAAGTAACTGCTGCACTCCCTTTCTCTCTCCATCCCACCCCCACCCAAGTTGCACCAAGTTCTCGTTCTCACCTAGCAAACAGCTAACAATGGCCTGTTTCCTTTTTCATCATTACTTTTTTGCATAACTTTCATTCATTTGTTTTATATCTCTCTATATCAGTCTCTATCTCTCGTTTCCCTTTATCCTGCCTAGTCTGGAGGGTCTCGACCTCAAACGTCACCCATTCCTTCTTTCCAGAGATCCTGCCAGTCCCACTAAATTACTATCTTCAGTGTGAATATCACTTAATTTCAAGTAACCCTTCCACTCCCTCTCTCCATCCCTCTCTCACCCTAGTCGTCCTGCTAGTTTCACTGTACTAGGGAATAATTTTATCCCTTTGTTAGCACATCTTCACTGCTAACAATGGATCATTGTGGGCTCCTTGGCCATAAGTGCAGGCTTTGATTTGTCATGTATCTAAGACACTAATGGGAGTTATCTGCAGGCCCCCAAAACAGTGGCCTCAATATAGGGTGCAAGTTGCAGCAGGAGTTACAATTGGCATGTAGCAAAGGTAATGCCATTGTGGTTATGGGAGATTTCAATATGCAGGTAGACTGGGAAAATCAGGTTGGTTCTGGACCCCAAGAAAGGGAGTTTGTGGAGTGTATCTTTGATGAATTCCTAGAGCAGCTTGTATTGGAGCCAACCAGAGAGAAGGCAATTCTGGATTTAGTGTTGTCTGATAGAAAACATAGAAACATAGAAAATAGGTGCAGGAGGAGGCCATTTGGCCCTTCGACCCAGCACCGCCATTCATTGTGATCATGGCTGATCATCCACAATCAGTAACCCGTGCCTGCCTTCTCCGCATATCCCTTGATGCCGCTAGACCCTAGAGCTCTATCTAACTCTGTATAATGGCAGTCTTTACGATGTCCTCAAAGTCCAACTTCAATAGCCATTAATCCTCAGGGGATGTGATGGATATATAGTTTACACACTCAGGATAGCAAAAACGAATTTTCCAAATGCTGTTTCTTGATTAATTGGTCTTTTATTGATATAGTACAGAACAAATAAATAACTTGTAGCTTTCCGTTCTTAATCACTGTTCCATTCGTGTCGTTTAAATCATATGAGAGTGTCTTATAAAGGTATGTCGTCTCGTGAACGTATGTGTGTCCTGGTCATTGTTAAAAAACTGTTTCTCACCATCCTCCAAGGCTAAACTGAACTCCCAATCTGTGAGTAGACAAAAATGCTGGAGAAACTCAGTGGGTGAGGCAGCATCTATGGAATAAAGGAATAGGTGATGTTTCGAGTCGACACCCTTCTTCACACCGTTCTTCACTGATTCCCAATCTGTGAGTCTATGCTAGTCTCCGATAGAAATAGACACACCCCTTCTACGTATCAAATCTCATCTATAAAAGTACGGACAGATAAAACACTAAAAATAAACTGACTTTAGCTTAATGGCTCCTACACTCTCTTTTAAATAAATCCAGTGAGTTGGTCTCTACTGCCTTCTATGGTCGTCAAGTTAAGTCAAGAGAGTTTATTGTCATGTGTCCCAGATATGACAATGAAATTCTTGCAGAGAATTCATCAAATTCCCAACTCTCTGGGTGAAAAGGTTTTTTCTCATCAGTATAAAATGGCCTCACCTTTATTCTTAAATATGATGTATCATTTGATTTGCAATAGAATCCTTCCAATGTCACCATACAGTACCTTTTCTAAGGTGCTTTGACCAGGAATCTGCTGAAACGTCAACATTTCACAGGGGGGTGCTGATCTTACAGTTAGCTATCACGTTAATATGCCATTCCATTCCTATTATGACCTGTTGGACTTTGACAGATAGCAGTGCCTGTTGAGAGGATGTGGTACAAGAGCAGAAAGCTTGGGAGAGTTAATCAGTCATGAATATGTTGACTGAGGGACAGAAACAGAAATGCTGGAAGAACTCGGCAGCTGAGCACCATCTGTAGCAAGAGAAACCAGTTAACATTTCAATTCAACAATCTTTCCTCAGAGCCAGGGTGAGGGAGGGGGTTATAGATTTTCAAAGTGGATATGGAGTGAGGATTGTGGTGTAACATAAAACCGATCAGTTGATATGGAAGGGAAATTGGTGCAGTTATCGATAACCAAGAATACAGCAGGACATGGGATTAGTGGGAAGTAGTGGAGCCACTGCTTCACAGTGCCAGAGACCTGGGTTCAATCCAGACCTTGGTGCTGTCTATGTGGAGTTTGTACCTTCTCCCTTTGACCATGTGGGTTTCCTCTGCATGCTAGAGATTGCTCCCACATTCCAGACATGCGGGTTTGCAGGTTAATTTTCCTCTGTAAATTGCTCCCTGGTGTATAGTGGATGTGAACATGGGTTAATATAGAACTAGTGTGAATGTGTCATCGATGGTTGGCGTGGACCCAGAGGGCCAGATTCCATGCTGTATCTCCAAACTAAGCCAAAGATTAATTTTGTGTAGGGAGGAACTACAGATGCTGATTTAAGTTGAAGATAGACTTAAAACTGCTGTTGTAACTCAGCGGGCAGGCAGCATCTCTGGAGAAGGGTCTTGACCCAAAACGTCAGCCATTCCTCTCCAGAGATGCTGCCTGTCCCACTGGCCCTTCGCCCCACAATGACTGTCCTCCATGTCCTTCCCTTTGGTGAACGTCGTATATCCTCTGTCTCCCCCCTGTATCCCTGAGGGCTCCTACCTTCTCACTGCCCACCCTCTTCTTTTTAATGTACGGATAAAAAGCTTTGGGACATTCTTTAATCCGACTCTCCGGAGCCATTTCATGGACCCTTTTGGCCCTTCTACATTTTGGTCCTTTGGTTGGACCATCCACATACTGTTTCACAAAACCCCCTTGAACACACCTCAATTATTCTGCCCATCTAAGTCTCTGGTAATGAGCAAGCCCCAGTCAATATTGGGGAAGTTTAAAAGTCACCCACAAAGACAACCCTGTTACTTTGTCATCTTTCAATAATCTGTCTACATATCTATTCCTCCATCTCCCAACTTGTCAGATCCGCAGTTTCCTTCATTCGTTGTCCTGCATCATCAGACCACTGGGGGCGGTAGAGGGTGGCAGACACAAGGGGCAAGGAGAGGCCTGGGAATAGATCAGAGGAAAGAGCCAAGAGAGTACAGGAAGGAGGGGAAATCTGAGAGGAGGCTGAGAGAGGGGAAAACTGTGAATGAAGGGAGTTATGAGGGATGTCACGACAGAGTGAGAGGGAGAGAGAGATATCGGGAGTATGGTGGAGCTGGAAGGATTGAGAGGAAAGGAGGAAGGGAGAGATATGAAAGAGAGGGGTGGAGCTGGAGGGAGTGAGAGTGAGCCAGTCGGGAAGAGAAGAATTGTGAGATGGAACAGGTGTGACATTCCCTGAGACAATGTGAGGATTTTGGAAGGGAGTGGGAAGGGAATTTCATGTTAAAGGAGCAGAATTAGGCCATTCAGCCCATCATGTCTACTCAGCCATTTGATCATGGCTGATCTAACTCTCCCTCTCAACCCCATTCTCTTGTCTTCTCCCCATAACCCGTGACACGCTTACATACTAATCACAAATCTGTCAAACTGCCCCAACTGTCCTTTCAGGTGAGGCAGAGGTTCATTTGTACCTCCTCCAACCTCATCCATGTATCCATTGTCCCAGGTGTGGACTATTATACATCGGCGAGACCAAACGCCGGCTCAGTGGCCGCTTCGTTAAACACCTCCGCTCAGTCCGTCTTGGCCTACACAATCGGTTGCTCAACACTTTAACTACCGCTCCCATTCCCACACTGACCTTTCTGTCCTGGGCCTCCTCCATTGTCAGAGTGAGGCCGAATGAAAATTGTAGGAACAGCACCTCATATTTTGCTTCGGCAGCTTACAACCCAGCGATATGAAAATTGATGTCTTTAACTTCAAGTAACCCCGGCATTCCATCTCTCTCCGTCGATCCCCCACTCTAGTTGTTGTTCTAGTTTCACTGTCATCCTTTTGAGTCTCACTGTCTGTATAACTTGTTATCAGCTACCCCACAGCCAACAATGCACCATTGTGGGCTTCACCTTTTGTTGATCATCGTTGTTTTTTGCATATCTTTCATTCATTTGAACGATATTCAGTATCTTCTACATCTCACGTTTCCCTGTCCCCGACTCTCAGTCTGAAGAAGGGTCTCGACCGAAACGTCACCTTATCTCCAGAGATGCAGCCTGACCGCTGAGTCACTGGGTGAGGGGGAGGGAGAGGGAGAGGGAGAGGGAGAGGGAGAGAGAGAGGGAGAGAGAGGGGGAGGGAGAGGGAGAGGGAGAGGGAGGGAGAAAGGGGGGAGAGGGAGAGGGAGTGGGCAGGTAATTTGCTTTAAATAGAGCTTTATATTTTCTGGTAATTTGAATACCCAAATATTTAAATCTTTCTGCAGTAATTCTAAAGGGGTATTTTAAAAGATGTGTTGAGTCTTGAGGTTTTATCGTCATTATTTTGCTTTTATTCCAATTTATTCTGTATCCTGAAAAGGAACCAAATTCTTCTATTAAGTTTAATAAATTTGGTATACTAATTTGTGATTTTGTAACGTATAATAATACATCGTCGACATATAATGATATTTTATTATTAGAGTTTTTAGTATTGTAACCGTGAATATTAGGGTGCATTCTTATATTTTCTGCTAAGGGCTCTATCGCCAGGGCAAATAGAAAGGGTGATAAGGCACATCCCTGTCTATTGCCCCTGGATAGTTGAAATTTCGGGGATAATATATTATTATTCAGTAGTCTAGCCGTGGGCTTATCATATAGTAATTTTAACCATAGGATAAAATTATCTCCCATTTGAAATTTTTGTAATACTTTAAAAAAGTATTCCCATTCCACCTGATCGAATGTTTTTTCTGCATCCAATGAAATAATTGATAAGTCTTCCTCTTCTATCTTATATGAATACATTATGTTAAAGAGATGTCTCAAATTATTAAATTAATCTCTTAGGTATAAATCCCATTTGATCCGGGTTTATTAAGTTACTAACACATTTGCTTAGTCTTCTTGCTAAGGTTTTGACTAATATTTTCTGATCAGTATTTAATAATGGAATGGCTCTATATGACCCGGGGTCCTCTAGATCTTTATCCTTTTTAGGTATTAGTGTTATAGTCGACTGCTAGTGTTTCTGGTAGTTTCTGTTCTTTGAATGCATATGTGTAAAGTTTCTGTAGACGTGGAGAAATTATTTCATAATTTTTTTTAGAATTCTTTGCTAAATCCTTCCGGTCCTGGTGTTTTACCATTCTTCAAAGACTTTATTGACTCTTCTATTTCATTAATTGAAATTTGAGATGCTAATTCTTCCTGTTCACATGAAGTTTTGGGAGATTATACTTTTCCAAAAAAATTGTGATTTTACTACTATCTGTTGATGTTTTTGATATATATAAATGTTGGTAGAATTGAGCAAATCTTTTATTAATATCTTTGGGTAGTATTATCAATTCCCCTTTATCTGACCAAATTTTTGGAATCGTATGTTCCTTTTCCCGTTTTTTTTCATTTGTCGTGCAAAGAGTTTATGTGGCTTGTCGCCGAATTCAACATTTTCCTGTTTTGTGATTTGGAATAGTCTAATGATTCCAATGATTCTTTCAGATAAGATTCTATTCAATTTAAATTTCAATATTAATATCTTAATATGTTTATCCATAGTTGGGCCTTTGGCGTTGTCTAAGTCCAATTGTCTAATTTTTTCTTCCGAGTTCAATTGTTCCGTCTTTTTGTTTTATTTTGAAATGCTTGATATGAAATTATCGATCCTCTGATAAATGCCTTAAAGAATTCCCATAGTAATGAGGGTGATATACCTGGTGTATCATTGGTCTAAAAAAAAATTCCATCTGTTGTCTTAGATATGCACAGATATGAGGGTTGTTTACAATTTGGGGATTAAATCTCCAGAACGGTTTTTTATTGGTCATTCCTTCTATTATTAAGAAGAAGGTTAATGGTGCATGATCTGAAATGATACTACTATGGTATTTGGGATTTGATGTAAATGGAATTAGTTTCGTATCCACTAAAAAATAATCAATTCGTGAGTAGGTTCTGTGTACCATTGATAAGCTTTCTGAAAGTCTAGATACATTACATCCACTGGCCCCTTCATTCATTTTACTTGTCACATCTTCAAAAAATTCCAGAAGATTAGTCAAGCATTATTTTCCTTTCGTAAATCCATGCTGACTTGGAATAATCATTTTACTGCTATCCAAATGCCCCATTATTACCTCTTTAATAATTGACTCAAGCATCTTTCCCACCACCGAAGTCAGGCAAAATTTCTTTCAGTTCTTCGACCCCCTTAGATCCTCTGTCCACCAGTACTTCTGGGAGATTGTTTGTTTCTTTAGTGAGGACAGATCCGAAGTATCTGTTCAACTCTTCTGCCATTTCGTTGTTCCCCATAATAATTTCACCTGTGTCTGCCTTCAAGGGACCCACATTTGACTTTGCTATTCTTTTTCCTTTAACAAAACTAAAGAAGCTTTTACTGTCCTTTATATTCCTGGCCAGCTCGTTCTTCAGCTTTTCAGCCTGTATTGCCCATTTTGTTTCCTTCTGTTGTCATATGAAAGTTTCCCAATCCTCTGGCTTCTAGCCACTCTTTGCTGTGTTATACATCTTTTCTTTTAGTTTTATTCTATCCCTTTCTCTTCTCAGCCACAGTTGCCTCCTACTCCCCTTAGAATCTATCTTCCTTTTTTATAGAGATTGACCCCTTCCCGCCGTTACTGCATCCGAGTGTTGTAGTGATAGACACGTTCCCACCATTGCCTTAGTGTTATACAGCAACAGACCTATTCCCACCGTTACTGCATCCCAGTGTTGTAGTGATAGACCCGTCCCCACCGGTACTGTACCCCAGTGTTGTAGTGATAGAGCCGTCCCCACCATTGCCCTAGTCTTATACAGCAACAGACCCATTCCCACCGTTACTGCATCCTAGTGTTGTAGTGATAGACCCGTCCACACCGGTACTGTACCCCAGTGTTGTGGTGATAGACCCGTCCACACCTGTACTGTACCCGTGTTGTGGTGATAGACCCGTCCCCACCGGTACTGTACCCCAGTGTTGTGGTGATAGACCCGTCCCCACCGGTACTGTACCCCAGTGTTGTAGTGATAGACCCGTCCACACCGGTACTGTACCCTAGTGTTGTGGTGATAGACCCGTCCACACCGGTACTGTACCCTAGTGTTGTGGTGATAGACCCGTCCATACCGGTACTGTACCCCAGTGTTGTGGTGATAGACCCGTCCCCACCGGTACTGTACCCATATTGTAGTGACAGACCCGTCTCCACCGTTACTGTACCCCAGTGTTGTAGTGATATACCCACCCCCACTGGTACTGTATCCCAGTGTTGTAGTGATGTACCCACCCCCACTGGTACTGTGCCCGTGTTGTAGTGACACACCCGCCCCCACCAGTACTGTATCCCAGTGTTATACAGCAACAGGCCCGCCCCCACTGGTATTGTACCCGTTATGCAGCAACTAGTCCCACTAGTACTGTACCCCAATGTTATAGAACATGACCTGACCCCACCAGCACTGTACCAATGTTATGCAGTGAAAGACCCGTCCTCACCAATATTGTACCCCTATGTTTTACAGCAATAGACCCATTCAGTGTAATGGTGTCAGTTGGTCAAATCATTGGCCACTTGTATATATATTAATTTCTCTTTTATTTGTGCCTCTACATTGAGGCGGTTGTAACAGGTTATCTTCTGTACAGTGGTTGGTGATTCGAATTGGAGTACAATTAGTTATTTTGTTAAACTCACTGCTTTAATATAAACATATATATTAAGATTCCCTGACAGGTTAGTAGAGCATGCATAGCAAAGTAATCCACCCATAAAACAGTAACTGGGAGATGCTCAGACCAGGGATAAACTGGTAGATCCAGGGCTCATCCCGAGGTGAAGGTTGCTGTGATCAGCGTGTATTGGACACTGAATCCTCAGGGATCAGAGTCGTGCGAGGAATAATGACGGTCCCTGTGTTTCCTTACTTGTCCTGGCCAAGTATCCGGAATGTTCCTGAGTCTGAGTGAAGGTTTCACTGTCTGACGGCAATCTTGTTACCTTGCAGCATGATGTTCATGGGAAGTAACAAGGGATCAGCCTTCAGGACAGGTAAACATCACACTCGGCAACATATAGAGGGAAGGAGTAGCCATCATGGCACCAGGCTTCACCGGGAAGACAGGCTAAAATCCTCCACACTTCAGATGGGTTCATTTCAAATAGCACAGTAGAACTCAACAAGGCATGAGGCACAGGTAGGGAAGACAGTCAGAAACTTTAGTGGAAATGTCAAAGACTAGAGGGCATAGCTTTAAGATGGAACAACGTTTAAAGGAGATGTAATGGGCACAAGGAGAGTTAGATAGAGCTCTTGGGACTAACGGAATCAAGGGATATGGGGAGAAGGCAGGAACGGGGTAGTGATTGTGGATGGTCAGCCATGATCACATTGAATAGCGGTGCTGGCTCGAAGTGCCGAATGGCCTACTCATGTAACTATTGTCTATGTATCTATCTATGTATCTAAAAGGGTGGTGGGGTTCCTGGAACACGCTGCCAGGGGTGGTGGTGGAGCAGATACGATAGTGGTGTTTAAAGGCTTTTAGATAGGCACGTGGATATACAGGGAATAGAGGGACATGGATCACGAGTAGGCAGAGGAGATTTGCAACCTCGGTACACATGACAAAAAACTAAACTAGTTTAACTTGGCATCATGCTTGGCACTAACATTGTGGGATCAAGGGCCAGTTTCTTTATTGTACTGTTCTAGGATTTCAACCACAGCTCTCATTACCTGCTGTGCTTTCTGAATGAAGTTCCCACATCTGTGGGAGGAGACCACACATGGAGGCCCCTCCATTTCTCCTCAAATCTATCCATTGTCAGGGAGAGGGGTCAGAGTGTTAGGGAGAGGGTATAGGGGACAGAGTGTCAGGGAGGATGTGTAAAGGTCAGAGTGAGTGTATAGGGGTCAGAGTGTCAGGGAGGAGTTATAGGGGTCAGAGTGTCATGGAGGGGATGCAAGGGTCAGAGAGGGGGTGTAGGGGTCAGAGTATCAGAGAGGGGGTGCAAGGGTCAGTGTCAGAGAGGGGGTATAGGGGTCAGAGAGGGGGTGCAAGGGTCAGAGTGTCAGGGAGGGGGTATAGGGGGTCAGAGTGTCATGGAGGGGATGCAAGGGTCAGAGTGTCAGAGAGGGGATGCAAGGGTCAGAGTGTCAGAGAGGGGATGCAAGGGTCAGAGTGTCAGAGAGGGGGTATAGGGGTTAGAATGTCATGGAGGGGGTGCAAGGGTCAGAGTGTCAGAGAGGGGGTGCAAGGGTCAGAGAGGGGGTATAGGGGTCAGAGTGTCATGGAGGGGATGCAAGGGTCATAGTGGGGGTGCAAGGATCAGAGTGTCAGGGAGGGGGTATAGGGGTCAGAGAGGGGGTGTAGGGGTCAGAGTATCAGGGTGAGGGTAGAGAGGTCAGAGTGTCATGGAGGGGATGCAAGAGTAAGAGTGTCAGAGAGGGGGTGTAGGGGTCAGAGTGTCAGGGAGGGGGTGCAAGGGTCAGGGTGGGGGCGCAAAGGTCAGAGTGTCAGGGAGGGGGTAGAGAGCTTGAGGGAGGGGTGCTGTGCTCTAGCCCTGTTTGAAGGGAGAGGGTCTCTGCTGAGACAGATCGATGCAGGAATTGCCTTGGGACAGGCGGCTGATTGGTCTTTATGGAGTGGTTTTGGTTTGCACAGGGAGTCACAATTACCTCGGATGGTTCCTCGAGCTGAATCAGTGCAAAGGTGGCGAGGAAACTTTATCGACTCTTCCCACAATATGGGGGTCCCAGTCTGAGCAGACTTTTGAGAGACGCACCTTATTAATATTTGGATTAACAGCATTGTCTTTATTACAGTTCAATTAATAATTGCAGCATTTGTCTGATGACAGGCAGAAAAAGCTGGGCACGTTGTGGTCAGTGCATTCATCGAGAAGGTTTACAGTTGCGAGATTACAATCTTCCCAGGCTTCTGTGGGAGCTGGCAGCAGTGGTTCGGGATTAGTCCACCTTGCTCTGCAAAAAGCAACAGGACCATCCAGTGGAACGGCACACACACTCAAATAATTCCCATAAATAGATCCTTTAGTCCAAACATGTGCACAACATTCCATCTGATCCATTGTAAATTCCAATATTATTTAAAACTCAGAGGAACTGAGGTGATGCAAAATTTAAATGAATTTATTTGCACAACTTCCTGTAGTGATTCTGTTGCTCGCCGTTAAACTGCGACTGCTGGAGGTGTTTCGAGTTGCAGAGCAGGGTGGTGGGTCTGAGGTGGGGAGGCTGGCATTGCATGATTGCCACCTCTGGCAACCTATGCTGGGCTCTCTCCTTGACTGAAGAGGGACTGAGGGGAAGTCAGTGCCTTGCCCCCAGGGATGCTGGCTGGCAGCCTCCGCCCATAGTTGGAGGATGTGTAGGAGGAGGAGGAGAAGGACATGGAGTAACCAGATCCAGTAGCGTCAAAGCTCCCTCGTCTGGAGCCTGTTCTGGATCCTGTTTTGGAACCTGATCGTGATCCTGCCGAAGAACCAGACCCGCCCACATTGTAGGGGCTGTAGTATCCTTTGGAGGATTGTGAAGAGGCTTCCAACAGACGCAGACTAGATCCTTCCTCAACCATGGATCGATCCATTGCATCCTTGTAGGAAATCTTCAGTTTGGACTTGGGGCAAGTGATATATTTTGCATAGGCCCCAACATCCCTTAGCTTTTGTGCCGTGCGGGCATCAATGGTGCCCTTCCCCAAAGCTTCGTCCAAGGAAACCCGTCCAGACACGTCTGGTTCAATCAGTCCTCCGGTCAGGTACTGCACCTCCAGGAACCTCTGGCCAGCTTCATAGTACAGCCAGCCTTTCTTCAAGGCCTGGGCAGCAGACATCTTCGACTTGGTTCTGGGGTCCTCAAACCCATGGAAAGCCTTCTGAGCCAGATTGATCCTGTCCACCATAATCTTGTCGACCAGGTTTTGGCCCACAGCATCTGCGACCGAATACTTCTCTCCAGTGTTGGGGTCGATGATTCCCCCAGTACATGCCTGAGCTTCTAGCAGGCGTTGGCCAGTGATGTTGTCCACCAGGTTTCGGCGCATTGCTTCTGTGATGGAAACTTTCTCCAGGGTATCAGTGTCCAGGATGCCAGCAACTGGACCAGTCTCCTCCACTGGGTCACTCCAGGCAACCACATGGCTTCTCATTGGGCTGGACTGTTGGCTTGTGTATGAAGATGAAGATCCAACTGAGGAAGATCTCGAGCGGAATCCACTCATGTTTCCTGATAACATGTCAGCAAATTCAGTGATGGACAAAGCCCCTGAGCGATACAGGTCCAGAGACCCTTGGTCAATCAAACCATTGGCCAAAGCATCGTCAATGTCATATTGTTTCCCAGATCTTCTGTCCGTGATCATTGACTTTACAATACCATCTGATGAAGAGATTGTTACTTCCTCCCATTCACACTCCTGCTCAGACAGCTCAGTGTACGTCTGATGGTCAATCAGTCCTTTACGATAAGCCTCATACACGGACATTTCTTTGCCTGTCTCAGGATCTACAATCACTACCCTTCGCTTGCGGACTGAGGACTTGGAAGAAGTCTTCCTCTCTCGCTTCTTCTCCTTCAGTAGCAATAAGCAGAGTCCAGTGTCCGAATCCACCATACACCGCTCCATCAGCTGCAAGTAGGTGAGATTTTCCTCTGTGTTTGGATCAAAGAATCCTTTGGTATCATCACCTGGATCTAACAGTATCTTGTTCATCTCCACATCAAACAGCCCGCGCTCGTAGGCCATCTCTACCGGGAGACGATGACTGTGCTCAGGGTCAATGATACCTCCCGTGGCGATCTGTGACTCCAGCAGGCGGATCCCATGGTCTTTCACAATTAAACCTTTCTGCATAGCTTGGAAGAGAGACAGCAGCTTCCCTGAATATGGGTCTTTGTAACCAGTGACAGCACGCTCCGCTGACATGAGCTTCTCTTTAAACTCTGGGCCCACCACTCCTGCCTTGACAGCCTCAGCAACAGTTAGCTTCAGGTTTTTGATCGGGTCAATCATATAGCCTGTTGCCGCTTGGGCCTCCAACAGTTCAAAGGCAGTCCCAGGTCTGATCATGCCCTTCTTCATAGCCCGGTAAATGGTCAGTCTCTCCTTCGAGGCCTCGACAAACACTCCTGCAATACAACTGGTGCCTTCCAGATATTTCCTGATACTGTCACTAACTTCTTCCACAGTGGTTTCACCTTGCTCCAGTCTCTCAGCTACGGAACTTTCAATGATCTTTGATTCTAGGAGTTGGTCCATGGTGATCTGTTTGCGTAGACCCTTGAATATTAACCGTTTCCTGTCGGTCAAGTTCAAAAGACGGTGGCCTGACTTTTCGTCAGTTTTGCACTTTGCCAGCAGCTGAGTGTAAGTTAACAGCTCGTCGGTGCTGGGGTCAAGGAATCCTTGTGTCCCTGAGGCTGGGTCTGTGATGAGGTTGTAGGTCTCACGGTCCAGGTAACCCCGTTGAAAGGCAACTTCCAGAGGCAGGTGATGGCTGTACTGCGGGTCAATGATTCCTCCTGTGGCCAGCTGAGCATCAAGCAAGCGAATTGCGTAGTCTTTCCCAATCAGCCCTTTCCTCATAGCCTGGAAGAGGGAGATGTTCTTGCCAGTGTACGGGTCCCGGTAGCCAGTGACAGCTCTCTCTGCCGACAGCAGCTTGTCGTGGAACTCAGGACCCACCACGCCATCCTTAACAGCTTCGTCCACCGTCAGGCGCACATTCTTCACTGGATCCAGAATAAAGCCAGTCGCGGCCTGGGCCTCAAGCAGAGAAAGTGCCACCTCTGGTTTCACCCAGTCTTTCTTCATGGCTTGATACAGACTTGACACCTCCTTGACAGCACCCTTGTATACACCACTAACAGCGCCTGTGCCAAACAGGAACATCTTCACCTTCTCCATTTCACACACCTGCTGCACTGTCAGCTGCCTCTCCCTCAGTTTCCTGAGCGTCTCCTGATCAATAATTCCTGAGGCGTAGAGGTGATCTGCAGAAACGTTGCCCCGGAAGCTGTGGAAGCTGATCATCTCGTATCCATGGTAAATTTCTACACGCTCTATGATCTCGATGATTATCAACACTAAACGCTCTCGGGTGAGCTTTCCCATTTGAAACTCTCTTGTTAGCCTGGTCCTCTCCTGCTCAGAGATGTATTCAGATTGTAAGATCTCCCACACTGACATCGACCTCCCACCGAGAGCCCCTGAAGGAATTTCCACTTTTGTGTTCTCAAATTCCTTCTGCATTTGAGCCGCGCTGTAGACTGGGTTTTCAACAAATCTGGACTTTTCTCCCTCCGTCATGGACAAGAGGTACAGACCACTTCCGGGATCAGAAATGCACCTATTCTTCAGTTGCTGATAGGTGACTTCTTCCGTAGTGTTGGGATCAATAAATCTCTTGGCATCATCACGAGCATCACAGAAGCTTTGGTTCATCTCCACATCAAACATTCCCCGTTTGTAGGCCACGTCCATGGGCAGCCGATGGCTGGTGTTGGGGTCAATGATGCCACCAGATGCCACCTGTGCCTGCAGGAGCTGAACTCCATGGTCTTTGGTTACAAGTTCCTTTGTCATTGCTTCAAACAAGGAGACCTTTCGCCCGGTGTAAGGGTCCGTATATCCTGTTACCGCTTTCTCCGCAGCCAGTAGCTTCTCATGGAGTTCTGGCCCAACAAGTCCATCCTTCACTGCCTCATCGACGGTGAGGGTGCGATTCTGCACAGGGTCCACGAGGAACCCTGTTGCTGCCTGAGCTTCCAGTAAGATCTCCGCTGTTCTTGGTCTCAGCAGGTTCTTCTTCATTGCTTCATAGAAGCTCATTGTCTCCTGGGTGGGTTCCACAAACACTCCAGCGATGCTCTCCGACCCCTGAAGGAATTTCCTCACCGACTCCAACTTGCTCACATCTTCAGGTGTTGCCTTTCCTTTCTGCAGTCCATCAAACGTCTTCTTGTTGATGATATGTGATTCTAACAACTCGCTGGCAGGAACCCTGTCCCTTAGACCAGCAAAAGTAATTTGTGGTTTTCTCTTCACCTCACGTTCCTCAATGATTGTTACCACAATTGTAATGATTTTCTCTACAGTTACTTTGCCTGACCTATACTGTCGGATAAGGTCACGGCGTTGATCTTCGGTGAAATATTCTGAGTTGATCAACTCCCAGATTGTGACCGTTTTCCCAGAAAATTTTCCAGATGGGACACTCACCACAGCCTTTTGGAAAACATCCTTGGTGACCTCCTCTGGATGAAGATCCACTCTCTTCACAGCTTCTTCCGTCAGGGGTAACAGGGAAAGGTTGGTCTCAGGGTCACTTCTGCATCTCTGCTTCAGCTCTTGGTAGGTGACATGTTCGTCTGTATTTGGTTCAATGAAACCTTTAGTGTTCTCACTGGGAGTGGTCACCAACTGGTTCATCTCCTCATCAAACATTCCCCGCTTGTAGGCCACGTCCATGGGCAGCCGATGGCTGTTGTTGGGGTCAATGATGCCACCAGATGCCACCTGAGCCTGCAGGAGCTGAACTCCATGGTCTTTGGTTACAAGTTCCTTTCTCATTGCTTCAAACAAAGAGACCTTACGCCCGGTGTAAGGGTCCGTATATCCCGTGACTGCTTTCTCCGCAGCCAGTAGCTTCTCATGGAGTTCTGGCCCAACAAGTCCATCCTTCACTGCCTCATCAACGGTGAGGGTGCGATTCTGCACAGGGTCCACGAGGAACCCTGTTGCTGCCTGAGCTTCCAGTAACATCTCCGCTGTTCTTGGACTCAGCAGGTTCTTCTTCATTGCTTCATAGAAGCTCATTCTCTCCTGGGTGGGCTCCACAAACACTCCAGCAATGCTCTCCGACCCCTGAAGGTATTTCCTCACCGACTCCAACTTGCTCACATCTTCAGGTGTTGCCTTTCCTTTCTGCAGTCCATCAAACGTCTTCTTGTTGATGATCTTTGATTCCAACAACTCGCTGGCAGGAACCTTGTCCCGTAGTCCAGGGAAGAGCAGATGCTTCTTGGTCTCAGTTTCATCAATGGTGGTGATGATGAATTTAATAATGTGTTCAATGGTGACCTTTCCTGACCTGTACTGCCACATTAGGTCACGGCGTTGTTCTTCGGTGATGTACTCTGAGTTGATCAACTCCCAGATTGTCACGGTTTTCCCAGAGAATTTTCCAGATGGGACACTAACCACAGCCTTTTGGAAAACGTCCTTGGTGACCTCTTCTGGGTGAAGATCCACTCTCTTCACAGCTTCCTCTGTCAGGGGTAACAGAGAAAGGTTGGTCTCAGGGTCACTTCTGCATCTCTGCTTCAGTTGTTGGTAGGTGACATGTTCGTCTGTATTTGGTTCAATGAAACCTTTAGTGTTCTCACTGGGAGTGGTCACCAACTGGTTCATCTCCTCATCAAACATTCCCCGCTTGTAGGCCACGTCCATGGGCAGCCGATGGCTGGTGTTGGGGTCAATGATGCCACCAGATGCCACCTGAGCCTGCAGGAGCTGAACTCCATGGTCTTTTGGTACCAGTTCCTTTGTCATTGCTTCAAACAAGGAGACCTTACGCCCGGTGTAAGGGTCCGTATATCCCGTTACTGCTTTCTCCGCAGCCAGTAGCTTCTCATGGAGTTCTGGCCCAACAAGTCCATCCTTCACTGCCTCATCGACGGTGAGGGTGCGATTCTGTACAGGGTCCACGAGGAACCCTGTTGCTGCCTGAGCTTCCAGTAAGATCTCCGCTGTTCTTGGTCTCAGCAGGTTCTTCTTCATTGCTGCATAGAAGCTCATTCTCTCCTGGGTGGGTTCCACAAACACTCCAGCAATGCTCTCCGACCCCTGAAGGAATTTCCTCACTGATTCCAACTTGCTCACATCTTCAGGTGTTGCTTTTCCTTTCTGCAGTCCATCAAACGTCTTCTTGTCAATGATCTTCGATTCCAACAACTCGCTGGCAGGAACCTTGTCCCGTAGTCCAGGGAAGAGAAGCTGTGGTTTTTTCTTTGTTTCTTTCTCTTCAATCACCGTGATGACAATTCTGATGATCTTTTCCACTGTCACCTTCCCTGACCGATACTGTCGAATCAGATCCTTCCTCTGCTCCTCGGTAAAGTATTCCGAATTAATAAGCTCCAAGATGCTGACAGATTTCCCAGAGAAGATGCCAGCTGGAACAGACAATGTTGTATTCCCAAATGTATCTCTGGTCTGCTCTTCATCATAAACAGGTTTTGATGATATTGCTTTCTCACTCAAGGGCAACAAGAGCTGACCTGACCCTGCATCCTTTCTGCACCTCTCCTTCAGCCGTTGGTAGCTGACGCTCTCATCCATGTTTGGATCATAGAAGCCTACCGTGTTCTCACTGGGAGTGGTCACCAGCTGGTTCATCTCCTCATCAAACATTCCCCGCTTGTAGGCCACGTCCATGGGCAGCCGATGGCTGGTGTTGGGGTCAATGATGCCACCAGATGCCACCTGAGCCTGCAGGAGCTGCACTCCATGGTCTTTGGGTACCAGTTCCTTTATCATTGCTTCAAACAAGGAGACCTTACGCCCGGAGTAAGGGTCCGTATATCCGGTTACCGCTCTCTCTGCAGCCAGTAGCTTCTCATGGAGTTCTGGCCCAACAAGTCCATCCTTCACTGCCTCATCAACGGTGAGGGTGCGATTCTGCACAGGGTCCACGAGGAACCCTGTTGCTGCCTGAGCTTCCAGTAAGATCTCCGCTGTTCTTGGTCTCAGCAGGTTCTTCTTCATTGCTTCATAGAAGCTCATTGTCTCCTGGGTGGGCTCCACAAACACTCCAGCAATGCTCTCCGACCCCTGAAGGTATTTCCTCACCGACTCCAACTTGCTCACATCTTCAGGTGTTGCCTTTCCTTTCTGCAGTCCATCAAACGTCTTCTTGTTGATGATCTTCGATTCCAACAACTCGCTGGCAGGAACCTTGTCCCGTAGTCCAGGGAAGAGCAGCTGCTTCTTGGTCTCAGTTTCATCAATGGTGGTAATGATGAATTTAATAATGTGTTCAATGGTGACCTTTCCTGACCTGTACTGCCACATTAGGTCACGGCGTTGATCTTCGGTGATGTACTCTGAGTTGATCAACTCCCAGATTGTCACGGTTTTCCCAGAGAATTTTCCTGATGGGACACTCACCACAGCCTTTTGCAAAACGTCCTTGGTGACCTCCTCTGGGTGAAGGTCCACTCTCTTCACAGCTTCTTCCGTCAAGGGTAACAGAGAAAGGTTGGTCTCAGGGTCACTTCTGCATCTCTGCTTCAGCTGTTGGTAGGTGACATGTTCGTCTGTATTTGGTTCAATGAAACCTTTAGTGTTCTCACTGGGAGTGGTCACCAACTGGTTCATCTCCTCATCAAACATTCCCCGCTTGAAGGCCACGTCCATGGGCAGCCGATGGCTGGTGTTGGGGTCAATGATGCCACCAGATGCCACCTGAGCCTGCAGGAGCTGAACTCCATGGTCTTTTGGTACCAGTTCCTTTGTCATTGCTTCAAACAAGGAGACCTTGCGCCCGGTGTAAGGGTCCGTATATCCCGTGACTGCTTTCTCCGCAGCCAGTAGCTTCTCATGGAGTTCTGGCCCAACGAGTCCATCCTTCACTGCCTCATCAACGGTGAGCGTGCGATTCTGCACAGGGTCCACGAGGAACCCTGTTGCTGCCTGAGCTTCCAGTAAGATCTCCGCTGTTCTTGGTCTCAGCAGGTTCTTCTTCATTGCTGCATAGAAGCTCATTATCTCCTGTGTGGGCTCCACAAACACTCCAGCAATGCTCTCCGACCCCTGAAGGAATTTCCTCACTGATTCCAACTTGCTCACATCTTCAGGTGTTGCCTTTCCTTTCTGCAGTCCATCAAATGTCTTCTTGTCAATGATTTTCGATTCCAACAACTCGCTGGCAGGAACCTTGTCCCGTAGTCCGGGGAAGAGCAGCTGTGGTTTTTTCTTTGTTTCTTTCTCTTCAATCACCGTGATGACAATTCTGATGATCTTTTCCACTGTCACCTTCCCTGACCGATACTGTCGAATCAGATCCTTCCTCTGCTCCTCGGTAAAGTATTCTGAATTAATAAGCTCCAAGATGCTGACAGATTTCCCAGAGAAGATGCCAGTTGGAACAGACACTGTTGTCTTCCCAAAAGTATCTCTGGTCTGCTCTTCATCATAAACAGGTTTTGATGATATTGCTTTCTCACTCAAGGGCAACAAGAGCTGACCTGACCCTGCATCCTTTATGCACCTCTCCTTCAGCCGTTGATAGCTGACGCTCTCATCCATGTTTGGATCATAGAAGCCTAACGTGTTCTCACTGGGAGTGGTCACCAACTGGTTCATCTCCTCATCAAACATTCCCCGCTTGTAGGCCATGTCCATGGGCAGCCGATGGCTGGTGTTGGGGTCAATGATGCCACCAGATGCCACCTGAGCCTGCAGGAGTTGCACTCCATGGTCTTTGGGTACCAGTTCCTTTGCCATTGCTTCAAACAAGGAGACCTTACGCCCGGTGTAAGGGTCTGTATATCCCGTCACTGCTTTCTCTGCAGCCAGTAGCTTCTCATGGAGTTCTGGCCCAACAAGTCCATCCTTCACTGCCTCATCGACGGTGAGGGTGCGATTCTGCACAGGGTCCACGAGGAACCCTGTTGCTGCCTGAGCTTCCAGTAAGATCTCCGCTGTTTTTGGTCTCAGCAGGTTCTTCTTCATTGCTTCATAAAAGCTCATTGTCTCCTGGGTGGGTTCCACAAACACTCCAGCAATGCTCTCCGACCCCTGAAGGTATTTTCTCACCGACTCCAACTTGCTCACATCTTCAGGTGTTGCCTTTCCTTTCTGCAGTCCATCAAACGTCTTCTTGTCGATGATCTTCGATTCCAACAACTCGCTGGCAGGAACCTTGTCCCGTAGTCCAGGGAAGAGCAGCTGCTTTTTGGTCTCAGTTTCAACAATGGTGGTGATGATGAATTTAATAATGTGTTCAATGGTGACCTTTCCTGACCTGTACTGCCACATTAGGTCACGGCGTTGATCTTCGGTGATGTACTCTGAGTTGATCAACTCCCAGATTGTCACGGTTTTCCCAGAAAATTTTCCTGATGGGACACTCACCACAGCCTTTTGGAAAACGTCCTTGGTGACCTCCTCTGGGTGAAGGTCCACTCTCTTCACAGCTTCCTCTGTCAGGGGCAACAAAGAAAGGTTGGTCTCAGGGGCACTTCTGCATCTCTGCTTCAGCTGTTGGTAGGTGACATGTTCGTCTGTATTTGGTTCAATGAAACCTTTAGTGTTCTCACTGGGAGTGGTCACCAACTGGTTCATCTCCTCATCAAACATTCCCCGCTTGTAGGCCACGTCCATGGGCAGCCGATGGCTGGTGTTGGGGTCAATGATGCCACCAGATGCCACCTGAGCCTGCAGGAGCTGAACTCCATGGTCTTTGGGTACCAGTTCCTTTGTCATTGCTTCAAACAAGGAGACCTTACGCCCGGTGTAAGGGTCCGTATATCCCGTGACTGCTTTCTCCGCAGCCAGTAGCTTCTCATGGAGTTCTGGCCCAACAAGTCCATCCTTCACTGCCTCATCGACGGTGAGGGTGCGATTCTGCACAGGGTCCACCAGGAACCCTGTTGCTGCCTGAGCTTCCAGTAAGATCTCCGCTGTTCTTGGTCTCAGCAGGTTCTTCTTCATTGCTTCATAGAAGCTCATTGTCTCCTGTGTGGGCTCCACAAACACTCCAGCGATGCTCTCCGACCCCTGAAGGAATTTCCTCACTGATTCCAACTTGCTCACATCTTCAGGTGTTGCCTTTCCTTTCTGCAGTCCATCAAATGTCTTCTTGTCAATGATCTTCGATTCCAACAACTCGCTGGCAGGAACCTTGTCCCGTAGTCCGGGGAAGAGCAGCTGTGGTTTTTTCTTTGTTTCTTTCTCTTCTATCACCGTGATGACAATTCTGATGATCTTTTCCACTGTCACCTTCCCTGACCGATACTGTCGAATCAGATCCTTCCTCTGCTCCTCGGTAAAGTATTCCGAATTAATAAGCTCCAAGATGCTGACAGATTTCCCAGAGAAGATGCCAGCTGGAACAGACACTGTTGTCTTCCCAAATGTATCTCTGGTCTGCTCTTCATCATAAACAAGTTTCGATGATATTGCTTTCTCACTCAAGGGCAACAAGAGCTGACCTGACCCTGCATCCTTTATGCACCTCTCCTTCAGCCGTTGGTAGCTGACGCTCTCATCCATGTTTGGATCATAGAAGCCTACTGTGTTCTCACTGGGAGTGGTCACCAACTGGTTCATCTCCTCATCAAACATTCCCCGCTTGTAGGCCACGTCCATGGGCAGCCGATGGCTGGTGTTGGGGTCAATGATGCCACCAGATGCCACCTGAGCCTGCAGGAGCTGAACTCCATGGTCTTTGGGTACCAGTTCCTTTGTCATTGCTTCAAACAAGGAGACCTTACGCCCGGTGTAAGGGTCCGTATATCCCGTGACTGCTTTCTCCGCAGCCAGTAGCTTCTCATGGAGTTCTGGCCCAACGAGTCCATCCTTCACTGCCTCATCGACGGTGAGGGTGCGATTCTGCACAGGGTCCACGAGGAACCCAGTTGCTGCCTGAGCTTCCAGTAAGATCTCCGCTGTTCTTGGTGTCAGCAGGTTCTTCTTCATTGCTTCATAGAAGCTCATTGTCTCCTGTGTGGGCTCCACAAACACTCCAGCGATGCTCTCCGACCCCTGAAGGAATTTCCTCACTGATTCCAACTTGCTCACATCTTCAGGTGTTGCCTTTCCTTTCTGCAGTCCATCAAACGTCTTCTTGTCAATGATCTTCGATTCCAACAACTCGCTGGCAGGAACCTTGTCCCGTAGTCCGGGGAAGAGCAGCTGTGGTTTTTTCTTTGTTTCTTTCTCTTCAATCACCATGATGACAATTCTGATGATCTTTTCCACTGTCACCTTCCCTGACCGATACTGTCGAATCAGATCCTTCCTCTGCTCCTCGGTAAAGTATTCCGAATTAATAAGCTCCAAGATGCTGACAGATTTTCCAGAGTAGATGCCAGCTGGAACAGACAGTGTTGTCTTCCCAAAAGTATCTCTGGTCTGCTCTTCATCATAAACAAGTTTCGATGATATTGCTTTCTCACTCAAGGGCAACAAGAGCTGACCTGACCCTGCATCCTTTATGCACCTCTCCTTCAGCCGTTGATAGCTGACGCTCTCATCCATGTTTGGATCATAGAAGCCTACTGTGTTCTCACTGGGAGTGGTCACCAACTGGTTCATCTCCTCATCAAACATTCCCCGCTTGTAGGCCACGTCCATGGGCAGCCGATGGCTGGTGTTGGGGTCAATGATGCCGCCAGATGCCACCTGAGCCTGCAGGAGCTGCACTCCATGGTCTTTGGGTACCAGTTCCTTTGTCATTGCTTCAAACAAGGAGACCTTACGCCCGGTGTAAGGGTCCGTATATCCGGTTACCGCTCTCTCTGCAGCTAGTAGCTTCTCATGGAGTTCTGGCCCAACGAGTCCATCCTTCACGGCCTCATCGACGGTGAGGGTGCGATTCTGCACAGGGTCCACGAGGAACCCTGTTGCTGCCTGAGCTTCCAGTAAGATCTCCGCTGTTCTTGGTCTCAGCAGGTTCTTCTTCATTGCTTCATAGAAGCTCATTGTCTCCTGGGTGGGTTCCACAAACACTCCAGCAATGCTCTCCGACCCCTGAAGGAATTTCCTCACCGACTCCAACTTACTCACATCTTCAGGTGTTGCCTTTCCTTTCTGCAGTCCATCAAACGTCTTCTTGTTGATGATCTTCGATTCCAACAACTCGCTGGCAGGAACCTTGTCCCGTAGTCCAGGGAAGAGCAGCTGCTTCTTGGTCTCAGTTTCATCAATGGTGGTAATGATGAATTTAATGATGTGTTCAATGGTGACCTTTCCTGACCTGTACTGCCACATTAGGTCACGGCGTTGATCTTCGGTGATGTACTCCGAGTTGATCAACTCCCAGATTGTCACGGTTTTTCCAGCGAATCTTCCTGATGGGACACTCACCACAGCCTTTTGGAAAACGTCCTTGGTGACCTCCTCTGGGTGAAGGTCCACTCTCTTCACAGCTTCTTCCGTCAGGGGTAACAGAGAAAGGTTGGTCTCAGGGTCACTCCTGCATCTCTGCTTCAGCTCTTGGTAGGTGACATGTTCGTCTGTATTTGGTTCAATGAAACCTTTAGTGTTCTCACTGGGAGTGGTCACCAGCTGGTTCATCTCCTCATCAAACATTCCCCGCTTGTAGGCCACGTCCATGGGCAGCCGATGGCTGGTGTTGGGGTCAATGATGCCACCAGATGCCACCTGAGCCTGCAGGAGCTGAACTCCATGGTCTTTTGGTACCAGTTCCTTTGTCATTGCTTCAAACAAGGAGACCTTACGCCCGGTGTAAGGGTCCGTATATCCTGTTACTGCTTTCTCCGCAGCCAGTAGCTTCTCATGGAGTTCTGGCCCAACGAGTCCATCCTTCACTGCCTCATCGACGGTGAGGGTGCGATTCTGCACAGGGTCCACGAGGAACCCTGTTGCTGCCTGAGCTTCCAGTAAGATCTCTGCTGTTCTTGGTCTCAGCAGGTTCTTCTTCATCGCTTCATAGAAGCTCATTGTCTCCTGGGTGGGTTCCACAAACACTCCAGCGATGCTCTCCGACCCCTGAAGGAATTTCCGCACCGATTCCAACTTGCTCACATCTTCAGGTGTTGCCTTTCCTTTCTGCAGTCCATCAAACGTCTTCTTGTCAATGATCTTCGATTCCAACAACTCGCTGGCAGGAACCTTGTCCCGTAGTCCAGGGAAGAGAAGCTGCTTCTTGGTCTCAGTTTCATCAATGGTGGTGATGATGAATTTAATGATGTGTTCAATGGTGATCTTTCCTGACCTGTACTGACGGATAAGGTCCCGGCGTTGTTCTTCGGTGATGTACTCTGAGTTGATCAAATCCCAGATTGTCACGGTTTTCCCAGAGAATTTCCCGACTGGCACAGATACAGTGGCTGTTTTGAAGATGTCGTGTGTCTGTTCCATGGTATATCCTCCCTTTTTTGTCTCTGCTCCCTCGGTCAATGGCAAGAGAAAAAGGCCAGATTCCTGATCCTTCTGACACCTGTCCAGGAGCTGGAAATACGTTAAGTTCTCCTGTGTGTTGGGGTCAAAGAATGCCTTGGCATTGTCACTATCTCCTGCAACTATTTTATTCATGTCCTCAGTGAATATACCCTGTTTGTATGCCTGGGCCAGGGGCATGCGATGGCTGTTCACTGGATCAATGACACCACCAGTGGCAATCTGTGCCTGCAGCAAACGGATGGCATAACTTGGGGATATCAAGTCCTTTTGCATTGCTTGAAACAAGGAGATCTGGTCACCAGTGTAGGGGTCCCTGTAACCTGTCACTGCCCTCTCAGCAGAGAGCAGTTTCTCCTGCAGCTCTGGTCCGACCACACCTTCCCTGATGGCCTCGTTGACGGGCAGTTTCCTGTTCTTTGCCGGGTCAATGATGAAGCCGGATGCTGCCTGAGCCTCCAGCAACACCGTAGCTGTGGTGGGCTTTAATTGTCCCCTTTTCATTGCCTGGTAAATGCTGACTTTCTCCTTTGAGGGCTGAATGATCAGGCCAGCAACACAGCTCTTGCCCTGTAGATAGTTCTGAACATCTTCCTTCTGTGACAGATCCTTGACAGAGACGGATCCTTTCTTTAGTTTGTCCAACTGCTTCTTGCTGAGAATGCCCACCTGATGTAAGCGTGCGGCTGGCACCGACTGGCGCAGGCCACTGAAGGAGAACGCAGCCTCGGCACTTTCCTGGGCAGAGTCCACCACATCCCGACCGTTGGCAAGAGCTCCCAGAGTGGGGGCAGTCGCTGCCTGCACTTTGGCGGTCTCTTTGGATATAACTTCAAGCTTCTGAGCTTTCAGTTGCTCCAGCAATTCCCTGAGTGCTTGGTTCTCATCAGCCAGCTGCTTCTCTTTCTCCTGTCTCCTCTTCTCCATTTCCAGAAGCTCTCTCTGCTTCTCCTGGACTTGGTCCTCAGCCTCTCTCTGCATCCTGAGTGCTTCATCCATACTATCCTGAAGTCGGGCCTTGTCGTCCTTGAGTCTCTTCATTTCCTTCATCTGTTCATCCTTCAGAGACTTGGATTTCTCCAGCTCATCCTCATATAGGTGCTCCAACTTCTGCTTCTCCGCCTCAATCATCTTCTCTTTTCTGATGAGCAGCTCCTTTTCACTGAGAAAGGATTGTTGAAGGACCTGCGTGGTGTGGACAATTTCTTTCTTTTTCCCTGCCTCCATCTGCACGAATAAGAACAAGGAACTCATCAGTGAAAACAAAGCATGCAACCATCGTCCAGCACCAGAAGCAGGTGAGCAGTGGCCCTTGTGCACACCTCCCACATGCCCGGATCAAACTCCATCTGACATATCTCTGCCTATATCTGTTGGCGATCTGTATCCCACTCTATCCTTTATGACAGCCTTCCTCAATGTCAGATGACTCAAATTTTGGTGGTATCTTCAAGCCTAATAATCAACACCTATGTCCAAATCATATATATATATATATGTGTGTGTGTGTGTGTGTGCGTGCGTGCGTGTGCGCACATATATATATACACGAGTGCGTGTGTGCGCACATATATATATATACACGAGTGTGCGTGTGTGTGCGCACATATATATATACACGAGTGCGTGTGTGCGCACATATATATATACACACGAGTGTGCGTGTGTGTGCGCACATATATATATATACACACACTAGTGTGAGTGTGCGTGTGTCCAAGTATTGATCCACCTGGAACTCAACTGGTCACAGACCTCCAGCCTGAATAATGTTCTTCCATCACAACCCCCTGTCTTCTAACAGTAAACCAGTTCTGAATTGAAATAACCATGTCACCGTGAATCTCAAGCATCTTAATCTTCGGGATCAGCTACACAAGGGACTGTCTTACAAACATCCATATAGACAATATCCATTGCCCTATTCTCATTGATCACCTTTGTCACCTCCTTGAAAACTCAATGAACTTAGTAAAACATGACCTACAACAGACAAACCATGCATACTAACTGTCCCTAATTAGCCCATTCTCTTCCTAATTGGAACATCCTGTCTGGAAGAATCCTCTAACATCTTCCTTTGATGTGAGGCATATCGGCCATTATTTTCCTGGATTGTCCATATCTTCCTAGTTTATCTTTATTTCCATTCTTAAACAAAAGACTTCATCAATTCCATTGGGCCTTGGGGATTTATCCATCTTAATGCTCTATAAGAGGCCCAATACTACCTTTACTTGATCTCAAACTGCCCTTACCTATTACTATTGTCCACACGGATCTCACTGTCCCCCATGTCCTTCTCCTTGGAGAATACCACAATCATACGTTAAGGTCAGGGTTACTTCAAGTAACCCCTGCTATCCCCTCTCTCCATCCGTCCGCTTTCCCAGTTCTCTGACCAGTCTGACTGTCTCCGAGTACATTTTATCTCTGTTTGCTTTGTTGTTACCTTGTCCTAGCCAACCATGATCTATTCTACATTTTCCATGATCTACCATGTCCTGGTTTCACACTTTAAACTTCCTTATCTATGTATTTCCCTCTCCCATGACATCAGTCTGAAGAAGGGTCTCGACCCAAAACATCATCCATTCCTTCGCTCCAGAGATGCTGCCTGTCCGGCTGAGTTACTCCAGCATTCTGTGTCTATCTTCGGTTTAAACCAGCATCTGCAGTTCCTTCCAACACAACCCCTCATAATATAGGTGTCACATGCCATTACCCTCCTCCACTCCAGGATATCATTGCTATTGAGGGAGTGCAGTGTATGTTGACCGGGTTAATTCCCGGGATGGCGGGGTTGACGTATGATGAAAGAATGGGTCGACTGGGCTTGTATTCATTGGAATTTAGGATGAGAGGGGATCTTATAGAAATATATAAAATTATTAAGGGATTGGACAGAATACAGGAAAAATGTTCCCGATGTTGGGGAAGTCCAGAACCAGGGGTCACAGTTTAAGAATAAGGGGTAGGCCGTTTAGAACTGAGATGAGGAAAAACCTTTTAACACAGAGAGTTGTGAATTTGTGGAATTCTCTGCCTCAGACGGCAGTGGAGGCCAATTCACAGGATGCATTCAAGAGAGGATTAGATTTAGCTCTTAGGGCTCATGGAATCAAGGGATATGGGGAGAAGGCAGCTACTGATTGTGCAGGTCAGGTCAGCAAGGATCAGATCAGGTCAGGACCTACCTCCTTGGTTTTCTGCTGCAGCAACTCTGCCTCTTTCCTCAGCTTCTCCTTCTCACTCTCCAGCTCAGCGATAGCCTTCTGCAACTCGCTCGCCTCCTGCTTGCTCTGCTTCCACTTGTGCTCCAGTCTCTCCACAATGCTGTTCTTTTCCCTGGTGCTCTGCTCAGTTTCATGAAGCCTCAAGGCGATCTGTTTTGCCTCATCCTTGAACTTCTGAGCCTCCCTCTCTGCATTGCCCTGGGCATCTGTCAGTTCCGATACCAGAGCCTTCAGCTGATCGGCTTCATCGCTGATCTCCTGCTGCCGTCTCCGCTCCTCCTCCAAAGCCTTCTGGAACTCCTCTGCCTCCTCATGGCGACGTTGCTGCATCTCCTGCTTGTCCTTGGACAGTTTCTTGGCCTGCTGCTGCGCCTTGTCTCTCTGCTTCTGCAGCATCTCAGCCTCGGCCTTGAGCCTGCTCGCCTCCTGGATGGCCTGCATCTTCTCCTTCAGCATCTTGTCGGCCAGAGCCCGCTGCTGGGCCAGGTCTTCCTCGGCCAGTCTCCTCTGCCGGGCAGCCTCCTGGGCTTCCACGCTGAGGCGGGCCGCCTCCTCTGCCAGCTGCCGCATCTTCTCTGCCTCCTCCGCCAGGTGCTTCTGGGTGTTGTCCTTGTCCTTCAGCACCAGCATCTTGTTCTCCTCCTCAATCCTGCCCTTCAGTTTGATCAGCTCCTCCATCTGTACCCGCACCTTCAGGAGCTCCCCCTCCGCCTGGTTCTTCTGCTTCATGGACTCGCTCACCTCAGCCTTCAGCCGCTGCAGCTCTTCATCCAGCACCTCCTTCTGGTGGTCCGTCTGCTCCAAACGCATCTTGACCTTGGTCAGCTCCTGCTCCACGTTGGCCTTCTGCCGCAGGGTCTGCTCCGCAAACTTCTTGTGCTTCTCCATGTCGGCGTCAGCGGCATGCTTCTGCTTCAGAGCTGCCTGCTCGGCATGTGCTCTCCGTTCAGCTTCCAGCTCAGCCTCCTTCCTCTGCAGCTCGGCGGCCTGCTGGGCCTGGGCCTTGAGGCCAGCCTCCTGCTCAGCCTGTTGCTGCAGCCGCTCCGCCTCCTCGGCTTGCTGTCGGCACAGGGCGGCCTCACGCTCTGCCTGCACCCGGGCCTTCTGGGCCTCCTCGGCCAGTCGCCGGGCCTGCTCGGCCTGCTCCCGCAGGCTGCCCAGCGCACTCTGCTCCTGCAGCCGGCTCTGCAGCAACTCCTCCTCCTTCTGCTGCACGGCTGCCTGGTGCGCCTTCTCCTCGGCCACTAGCCGCTGCTGGGCCGCCTCCTGGGCAAGGCTGACCTGCTTGTCTGCCTCTTGCTCTGCCACCTCTTTCTGCTTCCACGCCTCCTCCGCCCTCCTCTTCAGCCGCTTCACCTCCTCCAGGGCTGCCTGCCGCTGACGCCCTGCTTCCTCCTCTGCCGCCAGGATCTCCTTTACTCTGCGCTCTGCCTCCTGCCTCCTCTTTGCCTCCTCGGCCGCCATCCCTCGCTGCCTCTCTGCTTCCTCCTCCGCCTCCTGCTTGCTGCGCTGAGTCTCCTCAGCCACCCTCTTCAACTTGGCCAGCTCGATCTCCAGGTCTGACTTGCCCTCTGAGGCCTTCTCGAAGTTGAGCTTCAGGACCCTGATCTCCTCCTCCACAATGCGCCTCTGCTTCAGGGTCTCCTCCACCACCACCTTCTGCCGCTCCAGCTCCACATCCGAGCTCTTCCTCAGCTGCAGAATCCTTTTCTCAATGTCCTGCTTGTGCTGCATGGCTTGTTCTTCCAGAAGCTTCCGTTGGAAGGCCTCATCTTCAGCCAGGCGCCGCAAGCGCTCGTTCTCTGCTTCTTTCTCCTTCAGAACCATCTCAGCCTCCGTCTTCAGACGGGTTCCTTCGTTAATAGCTGCCAGCTTCTCTTTCAGGATCCTCTCTGCCTCGCTGCGCTGATGCACCACTTCTTCCTCGGCAAGCTGCCTCTGCCGCTTAGCCTCTTCCGCCACAGCCCGCAGCCTGCCCGCCTCGTCGGCCAGCTGCCTCATCCTCTCCGCCTCCTTCTCCAGGATCTGCTTGGTCTTCTCTGAGGTGGACCGGGTCTCCTCCTCCGTCTTCACCTTCAGCAGCAGCAAGGTCTCCATCTCGGCCTTCACCCGGGCCAGCTCCTCCTCCAGCAGCTTCCTCTGGTTGAGGACCTGGTTCACCTCGTTCTTCAGTCGGTACAGTTCCTCCTCCAGGAGCAGCCTCTGCTGCTCCCCGTTGTCAGTCTCTGCCCGCAGCCGGATGAGCTCCTGCTCGGCAGCCAGCTTCTGCCCGGCAGTCTGGTCCGCCAGCCGTCTCTGTTTCTCCAGCTCCTGCTCTGCCATGTCCTTCTGCCGCAGCGCCGACTCCTCCGCCTTTGTCCTGCGCCTCGCCTCCCGGTCCGCCTCCTCCTTCTGCTTCTCTGCCTCCTCTTGCGCCAGTGATTTCTGGACAGCCACCTCCTCTGCTTGTAACCGCAGGCGCAGAGCCTCGTCGGCCTTCTGCCTCCATTTCTCCAGCTCCATCTCTGCGCCCCCTGCAGCCTCTTCAGCTCGGCTGCCTCCTGCTGCAGCTGGGCCACCGTCTGGTGCTCCTGCTGCAGGGATATCTCCAGCTGTAGTGTCTTCTCCTCGAAGGACATGCGCTTGCTCTGCAGCTCAGCCGCTGCACTTTTCCGTGCCACCTCCTGGGTCACCAGCAGTTGCTTCTCTTTCTCAATCTCTGCCTGCTTCATCCTCCGCTCCACCTCCTCCGCCACGTTCTTGAAGTGCTGCAGGTCCTCCAAGGCCTTCTGCTTCTCCCGAGCTGCGTCCCTCTCCGCCTGGATCTTCACCTTCAGCTGCTCCTCTGCCTGCTTCTTCTTGGACGTCTCATCATTGACCTGCCGGAGCAGTCTCTCTGCCTCATCCTGGGCCATCTTCCTCTGCCGGTCTGCCTCATCTGCGCGATTCTTTAGCTGCAGCAGCTCTGATTCTGCCGCCGCCTTCTGCTTCTGCGCTGTCACCAGCTGGATGTGGATAATGCGGATCTCCTCCTCCACCTTGGTACGGCTCAGCAGCACCTCCTCCACCATGACAGTCTTTTTCCTGATCTCCATCTCAGAGGAGCTTTGCAGCTGCTGGAATTCTTGCTGCACGTTCTGCTTCTGTTGCTCAGCATCCACTGCCACGGCCTCCCTCCTGGTCACCTCCTGCTCGATCCTCTGTTGCAGCTCCTTGGCTGCTTTCTCTGCCTCTACCTTGGCCTTGGCGTGGGCCGCAGCCAGCTCCTTCTGCCTCTCCAACTGCGCCTCCACCTCTTCCAGCCGCCGACGTTCCTCCTCCTTCATCTTCTCAGCAGCTTCCTAAAGACCAACACACAAGGGCAGGGTTAGTGAGGGAGCGGACTCGGGCAGTGGAAGAGATGAGTTAAGTTATGCAGATCCCGTTCACCAACACACGAGGGCAAGGTCAGTGAGGGGCAGGGTTAGTGAGGGAGCATTCCCACCCTGTGGAAGAGGAGTGTAGGTGTGGAGACCCCGTTCACCAACACACAGGGGCAGGGTTAGTGAGGGGCAGGGCCAGTGAGGGGGCAGGGCCAGTGAGGGGGCAGGGTTAGTGAGGGGGCAGGGTTAGTGAGGGGGCAGGGTTAGTGAGGGAGCATTCCCACCCTGTGGAAGAGGAGTGTAGGTGTGGAGACCCCGTTCACCAACACACAGGGGCTGGGTTAGTGAGGGGCAGGACCAAGTGAGGGGGCAGGACCAAGTGAGGGGGCAGGACCAAGTGAGGGGGCAGGGGTTAGTGAGGGGGCAGGGTTAGTGAGGGGGCAGGGTTAGTGAGGGGGCAGGGTTAGTGAGGGGGCAGGGTTAGTGAGGGGGCAGGGTTAGTGAAGGGGCAGGGTTAGTGAGGGAGAATTCCCACACTGTGGAAGAGATTACTGTAGTTGTAAAGACCCCGTTCACCATCATACAGCGAGCCGGGGCTAGGTCTTGTTCAGCCCATCTTCCCACCGGGAGCAGGAACTGCCTGATCAATGTGAGGTCAACACCACAACACCCACTGGGAGAGGGGAGGGAACTCTGGATCCCTCTGGGAGAGGACGGGGCTCTGGATCCCACTGGCAGGAATGTCAGATGCCAGCTGGGGGTGAGAATGCTGGGAAATGGCAGGGTGCTTTGGAATACCAGTGGGAAGGGGGGTGGGTGCACAGGGTGCAGCTGGGCACAGCGTGTGAGGGGCGGACAGGATCTCACTGGAAGGAACAACACAAGACATCAGGATGACAGAAAGCTGCAGAGATGTTGGGAGTGGAGGGCAGGAATACCACAGGGCAATATCACCACAGCACAGCGATGGGAGAGGGCATGGAATATCCCGGCAATCAACACTCACACAACCCTGGAGCAGCCAAACCTTGATGGTGACACTTGACCCTGTCCCATCCCCGTGATCCTGAGGCCCCATCCCATAGCACGTCACTCCAACCTGACCCAGGATTGGCGGCCTCATACCACAGCCAACCGGCTGCCAGATTGTGGAGGAGGATTCGCCAAAGGACTAAATCTCGTTGGGATGATTGTTCCGCCGTCCCCCTCGACCCATCCCCCCCCGGCCACTCCCCAGACCCATCCCCCAACCCGTCCCGTCAAACCACCCGACCCATCCCCCCCGGCCACTCCCCGGCCACTCCCTGGACCCATCCCCCGACCCGTCCCGCCAAACCACCCGACCCATCCCCCCCCGGCCACTCCCCAGACCCATCCCCCAACCCGTCCCGTCAAACCACCCGACCCATCCCCCCCCCCGGCCACTCCCAGGACCCATCCCCCAACCCGTCCCCTCAAACCACCCATCCCCCCCCCCCCGTCCCGTCAAACCACCCAACCCATCCCCCCCCCCCCCCGGCCACTCCCCGGACCCATCCCCAACCCGTCCCGTCAAACCACCCGACCCATCCCCCCCCCCCCCCCGGCCACTCCCCGGACCCATCCCCCAACCCGTCCCGTCAAACCACCCGACCCATCCCCCCCCCCCCCCCGGCCACTCCCGGACCCATCCCCCAACCCGTCCCGTCAAACCACCCGACCCATCCCCCCCCCCCCCCCGGCCACTCCCCGGACCCATCCCCCCCCCCCCGTCCCCTCAAACCACCCGACCCATCCCCCCCCCCCCCCGGCCACTCCCCGGACCCATCCCCCAACCCGCCCCGTCAAACCACCCGACCCATCCCCCAACCCGCCCTGTCAAACCACCCGACCCATCCCCCCCCCCACGTCCCCTCAAACCACCCGACCATCCCCCCCCCCCCGTCCCCTCAAACCACCCGACCCCTCCCCCCCCCCCGTCCCCTCAAACCACCCGACCCATCCCCCCCCCCCCCCCGGCCACTCCCCAGACCCATCCCCCAACCCGTCCCCTCAAACCACCCGACCCATCCCCTTCCCGGCTACTCCCAGGACCCATCCCCCAACCTGTCCCCTCAAACCACCCGACCCCTCCCCTTCCCGGCTACTCCCAGGACCCATCCCCCAACCTGTCCCCTCAAACCACCCGACCCATCCCCCCAATCCCCCAAACTGCCCTCTCGATCCCCCCAACACCTCCCCCACTTGTCCCCATTGACCCACCCGACACACCCCCCTCAACTCGTCCCCCTCGACCCATCCCCCCGGCCACTCCCCGGACCCATCTCCCGACGTGTCCCCTCAGACCACCCGACCCACCCAACACACCCACCCCCCTCGAACCACCAGACACACCCCCTCAACCCGTCCCCCTTGACCCCCCCGACCCGTCCCCCGACCGCTCCTCCAAACCCATCCCCCATCCCATCCTCACACCCGTCCCCCTTGACCCACCCATCCCACCCGACCCAACCCCCATCCTCTCGACCCAACCCCGACCCCTCCTCCCAACCCATCTCCCCCCATTCCATCCCCCCAACCTATCCCCCGACCCTCCTCCCAACCCATCTCCCCCATCCCATCCCCCTCAGCCACTAACCCCCCCCCCCCGACCCATCCCCCGGACCGATCCACCCTCCCAACAAATCCCCCGAGCAACCCATCCCCCGCAGGGACTGCTGGTCACCCTGACCCATCTCCCCTTACCAGCTCACAGTCACACAGACCACCGATCCCATGGACAGGGTTCTCGCCCACAGCACCCTGGACCCTGAAGACCACCAGCCTGTGCCCGAGGTGAGGGAGTGGATGGGAGACACAGGGCCGCTCTATGGCTAGGGTGGGCGCAGACACAGTGACTGATGGTGCGGCAGGGACAGCAGTGAGCATGCACAGACAGCAACAGCAGGGTGACAAAGCGCAATTACCTTCACGGCCGCCAACCAACACACACATTCGCTGTGGCAAGCGCTGCACGAGAAAGCAGGGAGAAGTGTCAGCCTGGAACAGCTCAGCTCAGGCAGCTAGGAAAGGCAGCTCACACTCACACCAACGCTCACACGCACCACCACTCATTCACCATCACTCACACCAACGCTCATACTAATCACTGCTCACACCCACATCAATACTCACACTCATACCAACGCAACAGTCAACCACCACACACAAACAACCCTGCTCACACATCATACTACTGCTCCTAGTCAACCAACACTCACACACGCATAAATGCTCACTCATTCCCCTGTTCAGTCACACCTCTGCCGAATCACTCTCACACACTGACCCACACGCACACACTGACCCACACGCACATACATTGACCCACACACACTGACCCACACACGCACACTGACCCACACAAACACTGACCCACACAAACACTGACCCACACGCACACTGACTGCTCACCCTTACCAACCTCTGCAAGCATCCCATCCACATGCCGCACACGTGATCACAAACCCCTCGCTGTGACCTGTGACCACACCGTCCTCCCTTTGTCCATGCGGTCACACCCCCACACCCTGCTCACCTCTACACACACTGCCCTACACACTGCCCCTGACCCCTACACACACTGCCCCTGACCCCTACACACACTGCCCCTGACCCCTACACACTGCCCCTGACCCCTACACACTGCCGACCCCTACACACTGCCAGTGACCACTACACACAGTGCCCGACACCTACACACACTGCCCCTGACCCCTACACACACTGCCCTACAACACTGCCCCTGACCCCTACACACACTACCCCTGACCCCTACACACACTACCCCTGACCCCTACACACACTACCCCTGACCCCTACACACACTGCCCCTGACCCCTACACACACTGCCCCTGACCCCTACACACACTGCCCCTGACCCCTACACACACTGCCCCTGACCCCCTACACACACACTGCCCCCGACCCCTACACACACTGCCCATGACCCCTACACACACTTCCCCTGACCTCTACACACTGCCCCTGACCCCTACACACTGCCCCTGACCCCTACACACACTGCCCCTGACCCCTACACACACTTCCCTGACCCCTACACACACTGCCCCCGACCTCTACATACACTGCCCTCGACCTCTACACACTGCCCCTGACCCCTACACACACTGCCCCCGACCTCTACACACACTGCCCTCGACCTCTACACACTGCCCCTGACCCCTACACACACTGCCCATGACCCCTACACACACTGCCCCTGACCCCTACACACACTGCCCCTGACCCCTACACACACTTCCCCTGACCCCTACACACACTGCCCTACACACTGCCCCTGACCCCTACACACACTACCCCTGACCCCTACACACACTGCCCCTGACCCCTACACACACTGCCCCTGACCCCTACACACACTGCCCCTGACCCCTACACACACTGCCCCTGACCCCTACACACTGCCCCTGACCCCTACACACTGCCCCTGACCCCTACACACTGCCCCTGACCCCTACACACACTGCCCCTGACCCCTACACACACTTCCCCTGACCCCTACACACACTGCCCCCGACCTCTACATACACTGCCCTCGACCTCTACACACTGCCCCTGACCCCTACACACACTGCCCCCGACCCCTACACACACTGCCCCCGACCCCTACACACACTGCCCCTGACCCCTACACACACTGCCCCTGACCCCTACACACACTGCCCTGACCCCCACACACTGCCCCTGACCCCTACACACACTGCCAGTGACCACTACACACTGCTCCTGACCCCTACACACACTGCCCCTGACCCCTACACACTGCCCCCGACCCCTACATACACTGCCCCCGACCTCTACACACACTGCCCTGACCGCTACACACACTGCCCCTGACCCCTACACACACTGCCAGTGACCACTACACACTGCCAGTGAGGACCACTACACACTGCCAGTGACCACTACACACACTGTCAGTGACCACTGCACAGACTGTCTCTGCTCCCAGATGCTGTAGCCTCACCTCCTCATTCTCCAGCCGATGCAGGGTGACAGTGATGAACTTCAGGTACTGGCTGGACAGTGTCATCAGCTCAATGTAGCGACTCCTCAGATCCACAACCTGCAACGAGAGCACAAAACGGGCTGAGTATAGACAGCACAGAACAGGCTGGGGGTAGAGAGCACAGAACAGGCTGGGGGTAGAGAGCACAGAACAGGCTGGGGGTAGAGAGCACAGAACAGGCTGGGGGTAGAGAGCACAGAACAGGCTGGGGGTAGACAGCACAGAACAGGCTGGGGGTAGAGAGCACAGAACAGGCTGGGGTAGACAGCACAGAACAGGCCGGGGGTAGAGAGCACAGAACAGGCCGGGGGGGAGAGAGAGCACAGTACGACCCGGGTGCAGAGAGCACAGAACAGGCTGGAGGCAGAGAGCACAGAATAGACCAGGTGTAGAGAGCACAGAACAGGCTGGGTGCAGAGAGCACAGAACAGGCTGGGGGGTAGAGCGTCGAACAGGCTGGAGGTAGAGCACAGAACAGGCTGGGGGTAGAGCACAGAACAGGCTGGGGGTAGAGAGCACAGAACAGGCTGGGGGTAGGAGGGGGTGGGGGACATGTTACTGGATGTTACTGGATGCGTGGGAAGTTCTCCAGGGAGGAGAGATGTTGGTGACTGGATTCTCACCTCCTGAATGACGTTTTCTGATGCCGAGACCAGCTTCTGCTTCTTCACAGGAGACGCCACAGGTTCACTCTGGACTTTGTATGTCACCAACTGGAGCTCATAGTCCTGAAATGCAGAGACAGTCGGTGAGAATCCACGGTGTGTGTGTGAGGCGTGTGTGTTCTGTGCGTGTGAGGCATGTGTGTGTGTGTATGTCAGGGTATGTGCATTGTGCATCAGTGTGTGCGTCAGTGTGGGTGCGTTTGCGCATAAGGGTTCGTGCGTGTGTGCGCGTTAGTGTGCGCGTGTGTGCACATGTGTGCGTCAGTGTGCAGTGTGTCAGTGTTTGTGGCATCAGAGTGCGTGCGGGTGTGGCAGTGTGCATCAGCTTGCGTGTGTCAGCGTGTGCATCAGCGTGTGCTTCTCTGCGTCAGCGTGCATGCGCGCCAGCGTGCGGGCATGCGCACGTCAGCGTGTATGCATGTGCATGTGTGCGTGTATTCGTCTGCGTGTGCGTATATGTAGCGTCAGTGTGCGTGTGTGTACGTCAGCGTGCGTGTGTGTGCACGTCCGCGTTCGTGTGTGTGCGCGTCTGCATACATGCGGGTGGTGGTGTGTGTGTGTATGCGTGCGTGTGCATCTGCATGCGTGCTTGTGCTTGTGTGAAGCCGGTGTATCTGTGTGTATGCATCTGCGTGCAAGCGGGTGTGTGTGCTCATGCGTCTGCTTGGCGGGTGTATGCAAATGCTTTTGCTTTGCAGTTGTGTACATGTATGCGCGTGCATACATGAAGCCAATGCGTGTGTGTGAGTGTGAGAGGCTGGTGTGTGTTCTACCCCTTATTCTTAAACTGTAACCCCTGGTTCTGGACTCCACCAAAATCAGGAACATGTCTCCTGCATCTTGACTGTCCAATCCCTTGAGAATTTTATATGGTGCTATGATCCCCTTTGATCCTTCTAAATTCCAGTAAATACAAGCCGAGTCGACCCATTCTTTCATCCTGTCAGTCCCGCCATCCTTGAAATTAACCTGGTAAACCTACGCTGCACTCCCTCAATAGCAAGAATGTCCTTCCTCAAATTAGGAGACCAAAACTGCACACAATACTCCAGGTGTGGTCTCACCATGACCCTGTAGAACTGCCGCAGGATATCCTTGCTCCTAAACTCAAATCCTCTCGCAATGAAGGCCAACATGTCATTAGCTTTCTTCACTGCCTGCTGTACCTGCATGCTTACTTTCAGATGTACAAGCACACCCAGGTCTCGTTGCACCTCCTCTTTTCCTAATCGGACACCATTCAGATAATAATCTGCCTTCCTGTTCATGCCACCAAAATGGATAACCATGCATTTATCCACATTATACTGCATCTGCTAAGCATTTGCTCACTCACCCCAACCTATCCAAGTCACCCTGCAGCCTCATAGCATCCTCATCGCAGCTCACACTGCCACCCAGCTTTTTGTCACCCGCAAACTTGGAGATATTACATTTAATTCCCTCGTCTAAATCGTCAATATATTGTAAATAATGGGTACCAGCACCAAGCCTTGCGGCACCCCAGTAGTCACTGCCAGCCATAAATCCATGCTGACATTGACCGATCCTGTCACTGCATTCCGAATGCGCTGCTATAACAACTTAATTAATCGACTCGAGCATCTTCTCCATTACAGATGTAATGGGCCTGTCCCACTTAGGTGACTTTTTAAGGTGACTGCAGGAGACTATGCAGTCACCACATGGTCGCCACATGTTCGCGGGTGGTTGCCGGGGAGTCGCCTTCATGGTCGCGAGGAGTTCCAGCATTCTGGGAACTAGTCGCGGCCTCATTATGCTCGCCGCAAATTTTTTCAACATGATGAAAAATTTGTGGCAACGAGAATGAAGCCGCCATGGAGAGTAGCGAGAATTCTCGTGCCGTAGGTGGGTCGCCAGGAGGTCCTAATGGATTGTCGAAGGTCAGGAGGTCGAAGGTTCTCGTAGGTTGGCGCCAGTGCTGACCGGCGAATTCATTGGCTCATTGGGGAAAAAAAGGTAAGCAGTCGTTTCAGAACCAAGGATAACCGACCGGTAACGTTAAATGTCCACCAAACTTCACAGCCGTGTATCTCTGGCTTCTGAAAGTTATCTCCACTCCTTCTCCCCCCTTTTTAAAAGGACTTACTGCACACTGTGCTTTAGCCATCTTAATTACAGCGCCAACCTTCCTGTTCATCGCGGTGTGCGTCTGTATCACCTTGGCTTTGCACCGTGTGAATTTTTTAGACAGTGCTCCGCCTGCTTGCCCTTTCCCCCGCCTGCATAATGGTGAAGGAAGCGATGTGTTTGTGTGTGTTCCACTCAGACAGTCGCCGTTCCAGTTGCCTGTTTTTCAGGCCTGTCCCACTTAGGTGATTTTTCAGCAGACTGCCAGTGACTGTCAAGTCGCCGGCAGACCACAAAAAAAAAATCACCTAAGTGGGACAGGACCATAAGGCTAACTGGTCTATAATTCCCCGTCTTCTCTCTCCCTCCTTTCTTAAAAAGTGAAGTTACATTGGCTACCCTCCAGTCCACAGGAACTGATCCAGAGTCGAGAGAACTTGGAAAATGATCACCAATGATTAGTCAAGCATGATTTCCCCTTCATAAATCCATGCTGACTTTGACCGATCCTGTCACTGCTTTCCAAATGTGCTGCTATCACGAAGTGTGTGTGTGTGTGTCTGGCTGTGTGTCTGGCTGTGTGTGTGTGTGTGTGTGTGTGTGTGTGTGTCTGTGTGTGTGTCTGTGCGCACGTGTGTCTGTGTGTGTGTGTGTGTGTGCGTGTGCGTGTGTCTGTGTGTGTGTGTGTGTGTGTGTGTGTGTGTGTGTGTGTGTGTGTGTGCGTGTGTGTGTGTGTGCGTGCGTGTGTGTGTGCGCGTGTTTACGTCCGTGCGTGTGCGTTTACCTTGATGGCATCGATGTACTGCTTGGCAAGTTTCTCAGACTCGTCCACCTTCTCTCTGTTCTTCTCAACCTCCTGCAAGATTTTCTACAAAAGCACAACGCTTGGATTAGAGCAGACCGTGCAACAGGTGGTCACAGTCAGCTCAACCCCCTGGGGTCTGCTCTGTGGTGCTCATGTGGTGCTTCTCCACACCCTCCCCCCGTCCAACATCCCTAGTCTCTGCCTGACCCTCTCTGCGGTCCACACCTGCTCCCTCTCCCCCACTGTCCCCCCTCTCCTAGGTGTCCCTTCTCTCCCCCCCCCAGTGTCCCCCTCTCCCCCACTGTCCCCCCCTCTCCCTCCGTGTCCCCCCCTCCCCCCACTGTCCCCCCTCTCCCTCCCACTGCCCCCCTCTCCACTAGTGTCCCCCAGTGTCCCCCTCTCCCTCCGTGTCCCCCCTCTCCCCCAGTGTCCCCCTCCTATCCCCCAGTGTCCCCCCCTCCCCCAGTGTCCCCCCTCCTATCCCCCAGTGTCCCCCCCTCCCCCAGTGTCCCCCTCCTATCCCCCAGTGTCCCCCCCTCCCCCAGTGTCCCCCCTCCTATCCCCCAGTGTTCCCCCTCTCCCCCAGTGTCCCCCTCCTATCCCCCAGTGTTCCCCCTCTCCCCAGTGCCCCCCCCCGGTCCACACCTGCTCCTGCTGCAGCTGCTGCCTCAATGCACCGCTGTCATTGATGGGCACTGCCTGCAGCTTTTCCTGCCGCTCCTTGGCCCCCTGCATCCATTGCAGTAGCCAGTCGTGGGCCTGGCGGTAGTA
>JAWMAR010000018.1:244767-303045 GCA_036785375.1 Leucoraja ocellata | reverse complement strand
GTGAGCTTGTGGAGGAAACTGCACTAGGACCACCAGGGATTGGGAAGGTGGGTGGCTGGGGTGCTCCGGGAACATAAAGAAATGCTATAGCACGAGCAAAGCTGTATTAACAGACAGCAGCATGCAGAATAACACCTACCTCAACTCTCCAATGCTAAACCACACAGCAAGATCAGGAGCAAGGGCAAGGAGAGAGAAGGAGAGGGAGAGGGGGAGAAAGAGAGTGATGGGAAGGCAGGCGGGAAGGAGAAAGAGAAAGAGAGACAGAGAGAGGAAGGAGGAGATTAATGGAAGATAGAAAGAGACAAGTTGATGGAGAAAGGGGGAAAGATGATGATGATGATGATGAAAATGGTTAAGATAGTGAGGGATAGGGCATGAATAGGTAGGAAAATGGGGCAATGAGAGGGTGGCAATGAGAGGGTGGAAATGGGAAAGAAGTGGGGATGGAGAAGGGTGAGATGGAGAGAGGAAGAACAGAAAAGTTAGTATTTGTTCAAAGGCAGGATGTATGGTGCTAACAGCTGACACAGTGAGCATGTCCATGTGACACGCCGGCTCCCGTGACACCCGGCCCCACCGAGACGCCCGGCTCTCTCTCTCTCTCTCTCTCTCTCGATTCCCGCCTCTATTCAGTCCTCACTGACATCCCCTATGCTCCCCTCCCATCTACCCCCCCCCCCCCCATCTATTAATCCTGCGGTGATCACCCTACCTGCCACCCCCATCCATCCTACACTGGTTCCCCAATTCATCCTGTACTGACCCCCCTTCCCATCCATCCTGCACTGCTCCCCCCATCCATCCTGCACTGCTCCCCCCCATTCATCCTGTACTGACCCACCCTCCATTTATCCTGCACCGATCCCCCCCATCCATCCTGTATTAATCTCCCATTCATCCTGTAGTGATTTCCCCATTCATCCTGTCCTGATCCCCCCATTCATCCTATACTGATCCCCTCATTCATCCTGTACTGATCCCCCCCCCCATTCATCCTGTCCTGATCCCCAATTCATCCTATACTGATCCTCTCATTCATCCTGTACTGATCCCCCCCCCCCCCCATTCATCCTGTACTGATCCCCTCATTCATCCTGTAGTGATCCCCCATTCATCCTGCACAGACCCTCCGATCCACACGGTATTGACCCCCTCCCCCCAATTCAAGAAGAATGGGGGGGAAGAGTCTGAAGATTTCGACCCGAAACGTTGCACATTCCCTTTGCTCCATAAATGTTGCCTCACCCGCTAACTTTCACCAGCATTTGTCTACGACCCATTCATCCTGTACTGTTCCCCCCCATCCATCCCGTTCTGATCCCCCATTCAAAACCACTGGCATCCCCCATGCTCTCCCCTCACAATTTGACATACTCCAACAAACACGTACTAATTCACCTGCCTCAATCCATCCATTCCGCACCAATTGCCTTCTCAAACCCCCCCCCCCCCCCGCCACCATATATCCAACCCGCACTGATTCACACACCCCTCCCTGACCCTATTGTGTATCTCTCAATCTAGCGTGTGCAGCCCTTGCAGCTGGAGCACTATATTCTGTATTCTATTTACATTACTTTTTGGCATTATCCAACATACTCGTGTATGGCATGATCTGCCTGGATAGCAGAAAAATAAGTTTTACACTGTTCCTCAATACCCGTGACAATGATTAAAAAAAACAGGGTGGCGCCCTGTCTCATCCCTTCCTTCTTTGTTGTTTTATAGTACGTGTTAAATGTATGTTTTAGCGTTCTTTAGCTTGTTTTATGTGGAGGGTGGTTGGGGGTAACTTTTTTTTAATCTCTTACCTCGACGGAGATCCGATTTTTTCCCAAATCGTATCTTCGTCCGCACTGTGGCCTAACATCGAGGAGTTGGCGGCCTCTTGCTGGAGACCGACTTCGAGAGCTCCAAACCGCAGGAGCTTCGACCGCCCCGATCACGGGAGTTTCGATCGCCCTGACGCGGGGGCCTCGACTGCCCCGACGCGGGGTTTTGATCGTTAGGCTGCGGGAGCTGCGATCGCGCCGACTGCTTGTGGTTCAAACCTCCAACCCCGGGAGAATAAAGTGGACTTTATTGCCTTCCACCACAGTGAGGAATGTGGGGAATCCGCGGTGGTGGATGTTTATGTTAACGTTTATGTAGTTGTGTGTCTTGTTGCTTTTTTTTTAAGTATGCTGCATGGTAAATCGAATATCACTGCACCTAGTGGTACACGTGACATTAAGCTGACCTTTGAACCTTTGAAATCAATATCAATTAAGGTTTATCAAATCTTGATGGTCATAGACAAAGTGAATAGCCAGTTTTTTTCCCCAGGGTACAGAAATCTAAAATTAGAGCATGTAATTGACAGATTTTCCTATTAAAACTTTCCCTCTAACAAATCCAAGTCCTTTCGTGTGTGCAGAAGGGTCCCAACCCAAAATGTCACCTATTCTTTTTCTCCAGACATGCTGCCTGTCCCACTGAGATACTCCAGCTTTGTGTCTTCCATGCCCTTTAGATCTTGATTCCTTGGGAAAGGGAATATACAATGTCACCCCTCGTCCTCCTAGACTCCCCTCCTGCGCTTCAAGGAATAAAGTCGGGTCAACGAAAGTGTTCACGTCGCGGCCCTGTTTCCACCAATCTTTCCATCACCGCACACAAGAAGCGACAAGACAGATACCATTGTATGCTCTGGCTGAACAACTAATCTTGCGTGTGGACTCAATAAGAAGAAGGAATAAAGTCTTAACCTGCTCAACTTCTTCCTATAGCTCAGGCCCTCGAGTCCTGGCAACATCCTCGTAAATCTTCCCTGTGCCATTTCCAGCTGGACAACATCTTTCCTATAACATGGTGACCTCACCAATATCTTATACAACCATAACATGTCCTCCCAACTTCTATACTCAATAGTCAGATGAAAGCCAATGTTGACCACCATATCTACCTGTAATGCCACTTTCAAGGAACGATGTACCTGCACTCCTCGATCCCTCTGCTCTACAATACTCTCCAGAGCCCTACCATTCACTGTGTAGGTCCTGCCTTCCAAAAATGCACCACCTCACATTTCTCTGCATTAAATTCCATCAATCTGGAATTAAACTCCATCAGCCCACCCGAGCAGGATACTGCTGCAATTTTGGACAACGGTCTTCACTATCTACAATACCACCCGTTTAGTGCCGTCTGCAAACTTGCTAACCATAGCATGTACGTTCCCATCCAAATCATTGGTAGAGATGACAAACAGTAACGGGCCCAGCACCAAGCCCGAGGCACATCACTAGTCACAGGCTTCTAGTGTGAAAAACGAGAAACCTTCCACCATCATTCTCTGTTTCCTTCCATGAAGTAAAGTTTCGATCCATCCAGCTCTCTCTGATGTCGTACAATTTAACCATACCACCCTACCATGCGGAGTCTTGTCAAATACCTTACTGAAATCTATATATACATCTGCAGCTCTGCCCTCGTCAACCTTTTTGGTTATGAATTCTATCCATCTCCCTGGATGGCTCCCATGTGGGACCTTGCAACGGTTTCACTATAGTCATGTAGACGACATTGACTGCACCGCCCCCATAACTCCACTCCTTCCCTTCTTCAGTCTGGCATGGCCATTAGTCACGTTCCAAGGTCCCATCCCTGAACACAACCAGTTTGATTAAAGGTCCCTCCTGTAAAGATCACGTCATCAGCCCTGTTCCTCAGTTAGAGGGCTCTGGGACTGAACAAAAACCGTGTAGAGTGTACGTGACCCAAACCTCAGGCCAGGCCCATCCCCCCCCCCCCCCATCCCTCCTCCCGACCTCATCCTTCCTCCCCACCACGCCGTCTCTCCTCCCAACCCCCCCATCCCTCCTGCCCACCCCCCATGCCCACTACTACATTACTTCTCCCCACCACCGCTACCCCTCATGCAGACCCACTGACCACATCATTCCTCTGTCATCTCCGCCTCATCCAGCGAGTTGCTCCCCACCCTCACTACTCCCTCACCCTGGTGTCTGGCTCTCTCCCCTCTATTCCACCCCCATCCATGACTCACCTTCATCAGGTGTTTGTTGACCCATTTGGTGAATGTTTTCTTCTGGACCCGGTCCCGCTCATCTGCAACACAAAAGATCAATGACATTCAGCTGGGGCAGAAGACAGAAGACACGGGGGGGGGGGGGGGAGACATGACTAGACCACAGGGAACAGCTCGCAGACAAGAGGACCCCAACAACAGGGGAACACATCACAGGGTGCAGACCCCACACAGCAGGGTGCAGACCCCAGGGTGTAGACCCCACAACAGGGTGGAGACCTTGGGCAGGTAGGGAGAAAGTGAAGGTAGGAGAGAAGTGCGAGGGAGATGGGGAAGGAGGATAGAGGAAGTGCATTTGTCTCTGTCACGGGTGGCAGCCAGGGCTGGGGAGGGTTAACAAAGTTTGCAGAGTCTGAGAGGGTGGGGCAGAGGTTCAACCATGGTAACCAGGTATACAGTGAGGAAAGAGGATGAGTGGGTGGAGAGGGGGCGCAAGGGTAGGGGAGAGTGAGCGGGGTGGGGAGGGTGAGCGGGGTGGGGAGGGTGAGCGGGGTGGGGAGGGTGAGCGGGGGGTGGCGGAGGGTGAGATTGCCATGTGAGAGTGCAGAGCCACAGCGGTGGACCCTGTGGGGCATACCGAGATCCGCAGGGTGGAAGGTTTCTGGACCTGCAGGAGAGCCCCTGGGTTGGGAGAGGGGTAGTAACCTGCCCCCATGGGAGTACAGAGAGTTGCTGACATTACGGGAAGCAGGCAGGAGGTGCGGTGGGCAGCGGCGGAGAAGGAGTGAGCAGGGGCGGGGTGTGGAGAGCATTCACTCTAGGCTGAGCCTCTCCCACAGACCAGTGGATCCTCCGAGACAAAACACAGCAAATCCTGACCTGAAAGAGTTAACATCAGCCGAACATCGCAACACAACCATTCCCCCCCGCCTGCTCTGCTCCGGAAAGAAAGCCCAGCCCAGCCCTGGGTAAATACCTTTCCGTGCCTCAGTGGACTTCAACTTGTCCTGGTACAACCTGTCGTCGGAGGTCAGGCGACCCCGGGGGACTGTGCTGTAAACATCGGGTTGGAGCAGAGTCTGAACCGATTCAACTGTGTCTCTCTGACTGAATGACGCTTCTGTGCTTACACAGCTCTACTTGTTAGAGCTAGTCTGCACAACTTTCAATCACTGCCCCTCCCTACGCCACAAGGTGTGGTTCGAGGTGTGGCTACAGGCACACAACAGGAGAGGGCGGGCAGAATGGGGTTGTGAGGGGGCAGAGAGTCAGGGCAAGTGTACCTGCCCACTCCCACTCCCACTCCCACAGCGGCTGCTAGCCTTTTTTTTTAATTATACCAATACTTTTATTCGGAAACTAAAAATAAACATAGAGTATTAACCCGATCAAAGGCTGCCTATGTTGACAGTTTACAAACAAATGTTGATCAGATTAATATACCGCTAACATTATCAACAATACACTCGACCTCCCGCGGCGAGCTGCGTTCACGGAAGGTCTCCAGAGTCCCCGTAGACACCGTGTATTTCCTCTCCAGAGACACACGGGCACAGATGTAGACCCGGACAAGGGGCAGGCAGCCAATCCCGGTGCGGCCGTCGACCACCCGCTGCCTGGACCCGTGAATGGCCAACTTGGCCACGACCAGGAGCAGACGGACAGGGAGATCCCCCTCTTCCCTCACGACCCTCCCCCCTCTGTACCGGGTGCCCAAACATCAGGAGCGTGGGGCCAACACGTGGCCAATACTTGAGGAGCAGCCCCTTCAGATAGTCGTACAGGGGCTGCAACCTCTCACACTCCATGTAGACGTGGAACACGGTCTCTTCCTCGCCGCAGAAGTGACCGGTTGCTGACGAGTCCGTGAACTGGCTCAAGTACCTGTTACAGGTCACGGCCATGTGCAACACTCCTCACCCCGGGTCCCCAATGTAAAGGGGGAGGACTCCCCTATAGAGAGACCTCCACTGGGGATCGCTCCCGCCGTCAGGTGGTAACACGGACCGCCAGTGCGTGTCAGGATGGAAGACGAGGGTGAGGAAGTGTATAGTGTGCAGGAGCAGCCTGTACAGTACGCGCCTCTCAGCGTCACGGAACGGCACGCTGGGCATCTCGGAAAGGCAGTTCATGTTGCCTGGGGCTGGCTCTCGGGAATGGACCCGGGCCCTGGGTCCGATGAGCAATTTCAACAGAGCTGGGGTAATTGGGAGTGTAAATGAGTCACATCCTGCCTATCTGTTGGCTCACCCTGCACTGCCTCATCCACTCAAAGGTCCGCAGTTGCCCGATAGACTGTGCCCTCCCCCACCCCTGTACAACAGATAGATGTGCCTAGCAGGCAGCAAGCATAGCCAAAGGGTGGGGAGGGACAGGGTGATGTGAAACATTGGCTGAGGGTGGAGACACAGGGTGATGTGGGGGTGGGAGTGGGGATGTGGGGGTGGGGATGTGGAACGTGGGGGTGGGGACAGGGTGACGTGGGGGTGGGGATGTGGAACGTGGGGGTGAGGACAGGGTGATGTGGGGGTGGGGATGGGGATGTGGGATGTGGGGTGGGGGTGTGCGGACAGGGTAATGTGGGGGTGTGGACAGGGTGATGTGGGGGTGGGGACAGGGTGATGTGGGGTGGGGGTGTGTGGACAGGGTAATGTGGGGGTGTGGACAGGGTGATGTGGGGGTGGGGACAGGGTGATGTGGGGGTGGGGATGGGGATGTGGGGGCGTGGACAGGGTGATGTTGGGGTGGGGATGGGGATGTGGGGGTGGGGATGGGGACGTGGGATGTGGGGTGGGGGTGTGTGGACAGGGTAATGTGGGGGTGTGGACAGGGTGATGTGGGGGTGGGGACAGGGTGATGTGGGGGTGTGGACAGGGTGATGTGGGGGTGGGGATGGGGATGTGGGGTGGGGACGGGGATGTGGGGGTGGGGACAGGGTGATGTGGGGGTGGGGATGTGCGGACAGGGTAATGTGGGGGCGTGGACAGGGTGATGTGGGGGTGGGGACGGGGACGTGGGGGTCGGGGTGCGGACAGCGTGATGTGGGGGTGGGGATGAGGTGGGCAGAGGATGATACAGTGCGGTTTCTGCTCTGTAAGGGGGAACGGAGAGGCGTCATTCTTTAACTGGGGAGGGACCACACGTTGCCCTATAAAGGAAACAAAAGTCTCAATAAATCAGGCGGGGGAAAGGGGCCTTTCGGCCCATCTCGCCAGTGCCGACCCTGGTGCCTTGCTACACTGATCCCATTGATAAAGGAGGTGGGGGAGAGGAGGCAGCAGATATCGGAAGCCACTGGATCACTGGAATTGCGAGGTGTGCGTGGGACTACAATAGGAGGGTGTGGCCGCTGTCGAGACCATGTGCAGTGTGTGCTCTCCGTTTACACACTGCATGGTGTGTACTAGAGGCTGTGAGTCACAGGTCATGGGGTTAATAAGTGGGGGTGAAGGGTTAACACAAAGCGACAATGAGCAGGTGGGACCGGCATCGCTACAGCAATGATGGTGATCCCATTGACAGATACGAGCACCAAAACATAGAACAGTTCAGAACAGGAACAGGCTCTTCAGCCAATAATCTGTGCCCAGCAAGACATATCTGCCTCCACCACTGACAGGCAGTGTGTTCTAGCTCCCGCCACTCTCTGTAAAATAGTCCTGTGCATCACCAGTAAACTTTGACCCTCTCACCTTCAAGCTCTGTCCTTCACTCTGGGAAAAAGGTTCTGACTGTCTACTCTATCTATGCCCGTCATAATGTTATATATTCCATCAGGTCTCCCTTCAGCCTCTAATGTACCAGAGAAAACAATCCAAGTTGGTCCAAATGTTTAGCTAATAGCCCATAATCCAGGCAGAATTCCAGTAAACCCCTTCTGCACCCTCTCTAAAGTTTCCACATTCTTCTTGAGACCGGAACTGCACCCAGTACTGCCAATGCAGCCGAACCAAAGTGTTATAAAGCTGCAACTTGCCTTCTTGACTTTTATACTCAATGCCCCGGCCGATGAAGACAAGAGAATAAAGGGGTCACCAAATTAAAATGACATTAGGGAGGAATGTCCCTCTCCCCCAGCGAGCTCAGGAGGTGACCAATGTTGTACTCAAGGCTGAGGCTGAGAGATTTTAATACAATGGAGTTGAGGAGTTTGCAGGGAGAGTGGGAAACAGATTGAAGCAGCTGCAATCCTACAGGGACGAGGAGCACCGTGTTCCCTTTGCATTTCCTTGTTACTTTCCTCTATTGCATTCAGTTTCCCTTCCTCTCTCTCCTCCCTGTCCCTCTTTCTCCCCTTCACCTGCCTTTCCATCCATCCCTACCTCTCCCCATGCCTCAGCGAGCTACTCTTGGATGGTGTGCATGAGACCTGGGTGGATTGTGTGCCTGCCTTCAGATGTCACCGGCTCAGCCCCACACCCTGGGACAGGTGAGGAAGGTTTGGCTCCATGCTCCACATTTCTCAGCTTGTTCCGACAGCCCCACACACACAACACAGAGCGAAGGTTCAGCTGCAGCAGAGCCAGCCCAGGCAGGGCCAGACCTGCCCCAGGGAGCAGGGAAAGCACAGTACTCATGCAGAACATCTCACTGCTCCCAGCATAACCCACCCAAACACACTATCATATATCAAACCCCTAAGCCACCCCATCTCTCCGTCAGCCCCAGCCCACAACCCGGTATCAATCCCACTGCCCCACTCTCCCCCCACAGCCCTATACCAATCCCACACTAATCCCACTGCCCTGTGTCAATCCCACTGCCCTGTGTCAATCCCACTGCCCTGTGTCAATCCCACTGCCCTGCACTAATCCCACTGCCCTGTGTCAATCCCACTGCCCTGTGTCAATCCCACTGCCGTGTAGTAATCCCACTGCCCTGTGCAAATCCCACTGCCCTGCACTAATCCCACTGCCCTGTGTCAATCCCACTGTCCTGTGTCAATCCCACTGCCCTGTGTCAATCCCACTGCCCTGTGTCAATCCCACTGCCTTGTGTCAATCCCACTGTCCTGCACTAATCCCACTGCCCTGTGTCAATCCCACTGCCCTGCACTAATCCCACTGCCCTGTGTCAATCCCACTGCCCTGTGTCAATCCCACTGCCCTGTGTCAATCCCACTGCCTGCACTAATCCCACTGCCCTGTGTCAATCCCACTGCCCTGTGTCAATCCCACTGCCTTGTGTCAATCCCACTGCCCTGGGTCAATCCCACTGCCCTGTGTCAATCCCACTGCCCTGTGTCAATCCCACTGCCCTGTGTCAATCCCACTGCCATGTGTCAATCCCACTGCCCTGTGTCAATCCCACTGCCATGTGTCAATCCCACTGCCCTGTGTCAATCCCACTGCCCTGTGTCAATCCCACTGCCTTGTGTCAATCCCACTGCCCTGTGTCAATCCCACTGCCCTGCACTAATCCCACTGCCCTGTGTCAATCCCACTGCCCTGTGTCAATCCCACTGCCCTGTGTCAATCCCACTGCCATGTGTCAATCCCACTGCCCTGTGTCAATCCCACTGCCCTGTGCAAATCCCACACTAATCCCACTGCCCTGTGTCAATCCCACTGCCCTGCACTAATCCCACTGCCCTGTGTCAATCCCACTGCCCTGCACTAATCCCACTGTCCTGTGTCAATCCCACTGCCCTGTGTCAATCCCACTGCCCTGCACTCAATCCCACTGCCCTGAGTCCATCCCACTGCTGTCCCTGTGTCAATCCCACTGTCCTGTGTCAATCCCACTGTCCTGTGTCAATCCCACTGTCCTGTGTCAATCCCACTGTCCTGTGTCAATCCCACTGTCCTGTGTCAATCCCACTGCCCTGTGTCAATCCCACTGCCCTGTGTCAATCCCACTGTCCTGTGTCAATCCCACTGTCCTGTGTCAATCCCACTGCCCTGTGTCAATCCCACTGTCCTGTGTCAATCCCACTGTCCTGTGTCAATCCCACTGCCCTGAGTCAATCCCACTGTCCTGTGTCAATCCCACTGCCCTGCACTAATCCCACTGTCCTGTGTCAATCCCACTGCCCTGTGTCAATCCCACTGCCCTGTGTCAATCCCACTGCCCTGTGTCAATCCCACTGCCCTGTGTCAATCCCACACTAATCCCACTGCCCTGCACTAATCCCACTGCCCTGCACTAATCCCACTGCCCTGTGCAAATCCCACTGCCCTGTACTAATCCAAGTGCCTCCACCCTAGACACTGAACTCGACCCGATGCTCTCCCTACAATGATTGCTAGGTGGGTAGTAACGCAAGGGAGACCTCGGTACTACCTTTGCCAGGGTGGATGGAGGCAAGTTGCTGGCCAGTGTTTTACCCTGCGATGGGCAATTGCCCACTGGGGTTAGTGATGTGGTGGGGAGTATTGATGGTATGGGTTAGTGCCCTCTCCCTCACACAGAGCCAGTGCCCGGGGGGGGGGGGGCAGGAGAAAGAGAGAGAGGGGGAGAGGGAGAGGGAGAGGGGGGGGAGGGGCGAGAGAAAGAGAGAAAGAAGGAGAAAGGGAGAAAGAGAGAAAGAGAGAAAGAGAGAAAGAGAGATGAGATGGTGGAGTGTCTGGAATGTGTGCCTCGCCCTGAGCGAGAGGCGGATCAGGGCTGTGGGGAGAGCATGACCACACCCTGCAGGATATAGGCAGTGGTCCAACAGTAGCTCCCTGACTCACAGTCGGAGCACCGGAAGCTGCCGAGCTGGGCAAGTACACCCAGTGAATCAGGCGGACAGGCAGCCCTGCCAGGAATGCTGCCAACTCACTCACTCCGCACATTCCACAGATCCATCATCATCAGCATTTACCAGGATCAAAGTCCCAGACACATCCACACAGAGACCAGTGACACATGACCCTCGAGCCAGGAGCACATCCAGCAGCACAGCATAGGAACAGGCCCTTCGACCCACAATGTCTCTTCATAACATGATGCCATGTTGAACTAGTTGCTTCTGGCTGCACAAGATCCCTCCATTTCCAGCATTTCCATGTGCCTATCCAAAAGCTTCTTAAACATCATTATGGTATCTGCCTCCACCACCACCCCTGGTAGCACGTTCCAGGCACCCACTCCTCCAGATTAATATACTTGCCTCGCACTTCTCCTTTAAACATTTCCCCCTCTCACATTAAAGCTATGCCTCCAGTCTTTGACATTTCCACTCCAGAGAAAGCTGCAGATGCCCGTCACCCTGGCCACTTCCTTTTCTCTTCAACCTTCTGAGAGCAGATACAGGAGGTTGAAAGCTGAACGTACAGAAGTAAAAACAGCTGCTTCCCCATGAGAGGATTAGATCGGATAGACGCAGAGTCTCTTGCTCAGAGTAGGGGAATCGAGGACCAGAGGACATAGGTTTATGGTGAAGGGGAAAAGATTTAATAGGAATCCGAGGGGTACCTTTTTTATGCAAAGAGTGGTAGATTATGGAACGAGCTGCCAGAGGAGGTAGTTAAGGCAGGGACTTTCACAATGTTTAAAGAACATTTGACAGGTACATGGATAGGACAGGTTTGAAGGGATATAGACCAAGTGCAGGCAGGTGGAACTAGTGTGGCTGGGACATGTTGGGCAGTGTGGTGAACCAATCACCTCTTTCACACCCCATTCCCGGAGGAGCTGCCATCTATTAGAAGAAGTATAACATAGCAAAGGTGAGCGGGAAGCCAGAGGATTGGGTAACTTTTAAAGAGCAACAGAAGATAATTAAAAAGGCAGTACGGGGAGAAAAGTTGTGGTACGTAGGTAAGCTAGCCAAGAATATAAAGGAGGATATTAAAAGCTTCTTTAGGTATGTGAAGAGGATAAAACTAGTTAAGACCAAAGTTGGACCCTTGAAGACTGAAAAGGGTGAATTTATTATGGGGAAGAAGGAAATGGCAGAGTTGAACAGGTACTTTGGATCCGTTTTCACTAAGGAGGACGCAAACAATCTTCCTGATGTACTAGTGGCCAGTGTATCTAGGGTGACGGAGGAACTGAAGGAGCTTCACATTAGGCAGGAAATGGTGTTGGATAGGCTGATGGGACTGAAGGCTGATAAATCCCCAGGGCCAGATGGTCTGCATCCCAGGGTACTTCAGGAAGTGGCTCTAGAAATTGTGGACACATTGGTGATCATTTTCCAATGTTCTATAGATTCAGGATCAGTTCCTATGGATTGGAGAGTAGCTAATGTTATCCCACTACGACTCTTTAGGCTACTGAGGAGTCTACTCACAACCATACAGGCGACACCCTGGCGACATGTCGCAGGTTGAAGCCTGTATGGTCGTGAGTAGTCGCTCAAAGAGTCGTACCTTTTTCTGGTCGCCGCTGGATTTTCAACATGTTGAAAATTTTCGGCAACCTGCAATGACAGATGACAGGTGCCGGCAGTCACCGAAAAAGTCACGTAAGTGGGTCAGGCCCATTAGGGTTTGGACACGCTAGAGGCAGAAAACATGTTCCCAATGTTGGGGGAGTCCACAACCAGGGGCCATAGTTTAAGAATAAGTGGTAAGCCATTTGAACGAAGATGAGGAAAAATAAATTCAAACAGAGTGTGAGTGTGTGGAATTCTCTGCCTCAGAGGGCGGTGGAGGCTGATTCTCTGGATACTTTCAAGAGAGTTAGATAGAGCTCTTAGGGATAGCGTAGTTAAGGGACATGGCGAGAAGGCAGGAACTGATTGTGGATGATCAGCCATGATCACGTTGAATGGCGGTGCTGGCTCAAAGGGCCGAATGGCCTACTCCTGCACTTACTGTCTATTGTCTAGTACTTTGAACTCTATTTAAAGGACAATAAACTAACCTGAATGTGAATTCCTCACTGCAGATAAACATTCTATGACTCAAGCCAGCAGCTGATGTGGGCACAGCCCATGTTACACACTCATGCGGGCACGGCCCGTGTTACACTCTTGTGAGCACTGCCGTGTTACACAACTCACAGTAAGCATACTTATCACAAGTCAGGTCTCAGGAGCCAGGAGTAACTGAGTTCACCATCATCTTGCGTGCACACCAGGATTAGAATCAGAGTCATACAGCTGGGAAACAGGCCCTTCCGCACAACCCATCCATGCAAACAAAGATGCCACAACGCTGAGGGGAAGTCCTGTAATGATTAAGGTTGGAATCTCTTTGTTCAATGACAATGTGATCATACCACTGGGACCAACAACGGGTTGCTAACTAATGGGAAGGATGCAATGAATAAGTTTGCAAGGAAGTTCCAGATATCTGGAAAAGTGGTCAGGCGGTGAGAATGGAGACCTGCACCGTCCAACAACAGACTGGGCCACAGCAACATACTGGGCTGAGGAGTGTGTTCACAACTCCATCAATTAGCATGTTTCTACGCAGCACATTCAGTGGATGATATCAGAGAGGACATAGTTTCAGGGGATGATATCAGAGAGGACATTTCGGAGGTGAGGTTCTGTGAAATCTGGTTTCTTGGTTCTGGAGTCGCATTGCGTGTACTTCACTTTAACACTAAGTACTACAGCTAATATTATTATTGATTATTATATATTATTTGTGATTTTGCATTCACAAGCCTGTAAAGCTGCAGCAAGCAGGAATGTCATTGTTTCGTTGCCAGTATATACAACACTGATGATTCCTCATGCATATTTTACTCTGCCTTGATTCAAGTGTTTATCTCAATGATTCTGAAACAGGAAATAGTCCCCGCCACCCCCCCCCACAGACAGTGTGTTCTGCAACCATCCTCTGGGGGGAAATATTCTTCCTCTGATTGCTTCTAAACCTCCTACACCTTATCTTAAACCTGTGCTTTCTAGATTTAGATAGTTCTGCTTTGGGGAACGTTTCCTCCTGTCACTGCTCTTTGCCCATCACAGTTGGGATCATCTTTCTCAGTTCCCCCTCAGCCACCTGCAATCATTAAGCTGGGCGCAGGCATAACGTGAGGCTGGATCGTGTGGCATTTTCCCCCTGAAGGCTTAGAGGCTGAGGTTTGACCTTGTAGAGATGTATAAAATCATGAGGGGAATAGATCTAGTGGACGGTCACAGTCTTATCACCAAGGTAGGTGAATCAAGAACTAGAGGGCACAGAGGAAGGAAATAATAGGAGCAACTTTCCCACAAAGAGGATGGTGGTTATACGGAAAGAGCTGCCAGAGGAGGTAGTTGACACAGGTACAACGACTACTTTTGAACAGGTACATGGATAGGATAGGTTTAGAGGTATATACAATGCATTCAGAAAGTATTCAGACCCCTTCACTTTTTCCACATTTTGTTACGTTACAGCCTTATTTTAAAGTGGATTAAATTCTTTTTTTTTCATCAATCTACACACAATACCCCTGAATGAAGAAGCAAAAACAGGTTAGAAATATTTGCAAATAAGAAATAACTGAAATATCACATTTACATAAGTATTCAGACCCTTTGCTCTGACACTCAAATTTGAGCTTAAGTTCTTCCTGTTTCCATTGATTACCCTCGAGATGTTTTCTATAACTTGATTGTAGTCTACCAGTGGTAAATTAAAATGATTGGACATGATTTGGAAAGGCACACACCTGTCTATATAAGGTCCTGCAGTTGACAGTGCATGTCAGAGCAAAAACCAAGCCATGAAGACGAAGGAATTGTCCGTAGACCTCTGAGACAGGATTGTGTCGAGACACAGATCTGGGGATGGGTATAAAACAATTTCTGCAGCATTGTAGGTCCCGAAGAACACGGTGGCATCCATCATTCTTAAATGGAAGAACTTTGGAACCACCAGGACTCTTCATAGAGCTGGCCGCCCGGCCAAACTGAGCATCGGGGAGAAGGGCCTTGGTCAGGGAGGTGACCAAGAAACTGATGTTCACGCTGATAGAGCTCCAGAGTTCCTCTGTGGAGATGGGAGAACCTTCCAGAAGGACAACAATATCTGCAGAATTCCACAATTAGGCCTTTATGGTAGAGTGGCCAGACAGAAGCCACTCCTCAGTAAAAGGCACATGACAGCCCGCTTGGAGTTTGCCAAAAGGCATGAGAACAAGATTCCGTGGTCCGATGTGGCTTTGTGACAGGTCTGTGAATGTCCTTGAGTGGCCCAGCCAGAGCCCGACAGGAACCCGATGGAACATGTCTGTAGGGACCTGAAAATAGCTGTGCATCAACGCTCCCCCATCCAACCTGACAGAGCTTGAGAGGATCTGCAGAGAAGAATGAGAGAAATTACCCAAATACAGGTGCCTTCATATCCAAGAAGACTTCATGCTGCTATTGATGCCAAAGGTGCCTCTCAACAAATTACTGAGTAAAGGGTCTCAAAAATTATATAAATGTGATATTTCAGTTCTTTCTTTTTAATTACTTTGCAAAAATTCTAAACACCTCTTTTTGCTTTTTTATTATGGGGTATTGTGTGTAGATTGATGATTTAAAAAAATGAATGTAATCAATTTTAGAATAAGGCTGTAACGTAACAAAATGTGGAAAAAGTGAAGGGGTCTGAATACTTCCTGAATGCACTGTATGGGCCAAGTACAGTCAAGTGGAATTATCCCAATTAGGCAACTTGGTCGGCATGGATATGTTGTGCTGAAGAGCCTGATTCTGTGCTGATTCAGTCTGGGACTCTATAACACTCCGGGGAGAACAGACCCAGCCTCTCCTGTCTCTCCTCTTGTATCCGAATACCCCATCCCATGCAACATCCTGGTGAATCTCCTCTGCCCCCTCTCCTGAATGATCCCATTCTTCCCGTAGTGTGATGACCAGAACAGAGCAAAATATTCCAGTTGCGGTTGAACCAAGTTGTACATGGAACACAAGAACAGGCCCTTTGGCCCACAATGTCTGTGCTGAACTTGATGCCAAACCTATCACTGTCCACTTCACTGAATCCATATGCCTCCATTGCTGCTCTTACATTCTGTGCACTGGCTAAAGAAGGCGAATATACTGTGTGCTGACCTGCCCATTCCATCTACCTGCCATGCTATCTTCAGGGATCATTAGACGTGTACACCAAGGTGCCTCTGTTCCTCATCACTCTCCAGAGCCTTCTATCTGACCAACCCCGCCCTTACTATTCCATACAAAGTGCATCATCAGTAGCTCCCAGCCCATCATACACCACACTTGCTGATCGACACAATAACCTGTCATTAGCACATGATAGGGTGGTGAATTTGGGGTAGTTTTGGAGGCGGCGGCATGGGGGGGGGGGGCTTTGACTTTAGGACACAGGATTCAGGACACAGAGCTCTGGCGGTGGTGATAGGGGAGAGGAGAGTCTGGGGACAGGCGAGGATGGATAAGGTGGGCTCTGGGACAGAGGCAGTCAGAGATAGGGTCGGAATCATGGAAGGAGTCTAAGGAGAAGGGGCTCTGGAGGAGGAGACGGGGATGGAGTCCGTTCAGGCAGAGACATTTCCACCTGGGAAAATGGTTCGAGTAGATAGACAGTCTACCCTTTCTATGCCTCTTATAATTGTATATGTCGTCTATCAAGTGACACCAGGTGGCGCCAGCAATGGGTGCCTCATCAACAGTCCCTCCCTTCTTTGTTGTTTTAATAGTATTGTGTTAAATGTATGTTTTTGTGTTCATTGGCTTGTTATATGTGGGAAGGGGGGGGGGTTGGGGGAAACTTTTTCTAATCTCTTACCTTGACGGTGATGGAATTGTTTTCCATATCGTATCTCCGTCCACACTGCGGCCTAACATCGAGGAGTTGGCGGCCTCTGCTGGAGTCCGACTTCGGGAGCTCCAACCACGGGGACCTGCGGGACTTACCATCGCGGAGCTGGCGAACCCTGTAGGGGTTTGACCTTGGAGCTCCAACCGCAGGAGCCTGTGGACTTAACATCCTGGAGCTCGCAGTCTCTGGTTAGAGACCGACTTTGGGATCTCCAAGCCCCAGGAGGTTCGATCGACCCGACTCGACAGCTTCGACCACCCCGAGCGGGGGTTCGACCGCCCCCAACGGGGGCTTCGATCACTGGCTGTGAGAGCTTTGACCGCCTGACTGCGGATGGTTTGACTGCCCGACCGTGGGAGAATAAAGTGGAAGAAGATTGGACTTTATTGACTTCCATCACAGTGCGGAATGTGGGGAATCTGCTGTGATGGATGTTTATCTTAACGTTTATGTAGTTGTGTGTCTTGCTGATTTTTTTTTTAGTATGGTTGTATGATAATTCACATATTACTGTACCTTAATTGGTACGTGACAAAAGACCTTTGAAGTCTTCCCTCAACCTCCAATGTTCCATTGAATCAATCCAAGCATGTCCAACCTGTCCCTGTAACTGAAACCCTCTCATCAAGTCAGCATTCTGGTAAATGTCCTCTACTCCAAAGATGCCACATTCTTCCTGTAATGGGGTGGCCTGAACGTCATACAATACTCCATATGCAGCCTAACCAAAGTCCTATAAAGCAGCATCATTATTTCCTGACTCTTACACTCAATGCCCCGATCTATCGACCTGCGTGGCCACTTTCAGGGAGTTATGGACCTGGACCCCAAGATCCCTCTGTACATCAATGTTGTTAAAGATTGTGCCACTGATTGCATATTCTGCCATTACATTCGACATTCCGAAGTACAACACCTCACATTTGCTCATATTAAACTCCATCTGCCATTTCTCCACACATTTCTGCAGCTGATCTGTAGGATGTGGCCAGCGCACACTGGGTTAACAACTGTGTGTAGGGTAGCAGAAACTGATGGGGCAGCGCAGACTGGCTGACTCATGAGGGGTTAACAGGGTTGGGTGCAGTGTGACAGAGACTGAAGGGGCAGTGTGGAGTGACAGTGGATAACAAAGTGTCAGAAATCGACAGGGCAGTGTACAGAGCTTCACTGGATCGCGAGGAGTTAACAGGGCAGGTCTAGACTGGCACTAAAACATAAAGGGTTAAGAAGCATTGTGGCACTATCTGGATCACGAGGGATTAATGAGACTGTGATGGGCTGACACTGGTTGAGGAAGGGTTAAAGGGGAGTGATGGGCTGACACCGGCTCTGGAAGGGTTAATGGGACTGTGATGGGCTGACACCGGCTCGGGAAGGGTTAACGGGGAGTGATGGGCTGACACTGGTTGAGGAAGGGTTAATGGGGCTGACACTGGTTGAGGAAGGGTTAATGGGACTGTGATGGGCTGACATCGGCTCGGGAGGGGTTAAAGGGGAGTGATGGGCTGACACTGGTTGAGGAAGGGTTAATGGGACTGTGATGGGCTGACACCGGCTCGGGAGGGGTTAAAGGGGAGTGATGGGCTGACACCGGCTCGGGAAGGGTTAAGAGGCAGGGCTACACTGATGAAACTTGATACGCACCCAGACAACACATCTGTGTCAGGAGGTAACGATTAACCTCTCGCTCCCGGGTATAACTGCACCAGACACCATGCTCGCTCCACATGATGCCGGAGTCCTGCCCCAAGTCCAGACTCAGCTCACCGCTGCTCCACATCCTCAGCTCGCCGTTGCTCCACTGCCTCGGGCCCGGCCCAACTTACAGTCTTGTTCCCCTCAGCAACCAATGTGAAGCACAGCCACACCCAGCCGCTACCCCCCCGGTCCCCAGCCTGGCCTCCGCTTCAGCCCCACCCTCCACATATCCAACATCATGGAACTTGGCTCCGCAGCCAACACCCAGCCACACTACTATCAAGTTAAAAGGGCAACGCCGCAGGGGCACTTTGCGTCTCTCCACCGCTTCAGGCACTGAACCCTCGGCAACATGATTGATGCATGCATGGCGTAAACAACAATTGGATGGGGAGGAGGCGAGGGGTGGTGGTGGGGGTAACGGGGCAAGAAGGGTCCCGGGAGTTGCGCTTCTACGTCTGAATGACATTTACACTCGGAGTTAGCAGGATAACGATCAAGGTGGCCATTTCTGTTCCTCCGGGGAGATCTAGGTAGTCACAGACCAAAGAATCGGCATCGAAATTCCCAGTGCTCCACTCCGCCCTCTCTTCTCCCTCAGTACTGTCCCCTCACTCGGTGCGGCGCTCCCTCAGTAATGCCCCTCCCACACTGCGACGCTCCCTCAGTACTGCCCCCCTCCCTCAGTACTGCCTCCTCAGTGCGGCGCTCCCTCAGTACTGTCCCCTCACTCGGTGCGGCGCTCCCTCAGTAATGCCCCCTCAGTACTGCGCCCCCTCAGTGCGGCGCTCCCTCAGTAAGCCCCTCCCACACTGCGACGCTCCCTCAGTACTGCCCCCCTCCCTCAGTACTGCCTCCTCAGTGCGGCGCTCCCTCAGTACTGTCCCCTCCCTCGGTGCGGCGCTCCCTCAATACCGCCCCTCCCATAATCCAACTCAAAAATAACTTTCACCTTCAAAGCCCCTGGAGAATTTGAGCTCCTCGTTTGTCTCCTCCCCCTTAACTCTCAGTGGTCTGATGTTTGTAGTCGAAAGGTGTTTCTCCGAGCTGTGACGAATGGATTCTGCAGGGATCAGTGCTGTGACCACTTTTTCCTGACAAGGGTTTGTTAATAAGTTTGCAGACACCACCAAATCGGTGGAGTTTAAAGAAGATGTTTTAGGATAGTGGTTGCCTGTAATGCATTGCCATAGGTGGTGGAATCAGTTGAGAGTGAAGATTAAAATGCTTTATGGTAGGTACAAAGATATGGAGGGAATGAATGGACATGGATTATATGCAGGCAGATGAGATTGGTTTAACAACATTATGGGCTGCGCTGAGCAGCCTGTACCTGAACTCAATTGTATTATGTCCTATGTTTCAATAAGATTGCTTCTCATTCTTGGAAAGTACTCTCAGCCCCAACCTAGAGTAAGAGCCAAATATCACAGGAACAGTCCCTGCAGCCCTCCATGTCCATACCAACCATTGGGTTCCTATCTATACATCCCATTTACTTGATCCATATTTTTCTCTGTCTTGGCAATTCAAGTATTCATCTGGATACATATGAAGTGTTAGAGAATCTCCCCCCACCACCAATCAGTGTGCTCCAGACTCCAACCCGTGGTATGCATGCCTTCATCAGACACAGCAATGGGAACAAGAGATGAAACATCATGTTACAGCTTTACAAGTCACTGGTGAGACTCCTTTTGAAGTATTGGTCAGAGCCATGGAGCATGGAAACTGGTCCTTCAGCCCAGCCATGCCAACCAAGATGCCCATCAAAGCAGTCTCATTTGCCCATGTTTGGTCAAATGGACTACTTTCCCCTTTCGATCTTTTCCCTCATACCTTAAACTAGTACCCATTAATTTTAGACTTCCCCCACCATGGGAAAATGATCAGGCTACCCTTCAGCTTCCTTGGCTCCAGGGAAAGCAATGCCAGCCTGTCCAGCCGCTCCTTATATATCAAGCACTCCAATCCCAGCAATATCCTTGCAAATCTTTTCTTCACCCTCTTTCACTTTTTTACACCAACATGAACGACATTTCAAAAACGTTTGTTCAGATATTATGGATAAGAACGTTTTATAGGGATCGGGGCCAAATGGGACGAGTTGGGCCAAAGGGTCTGTTTCGGTCGAAGATAGACACAAAAAGCTGGTGTAACTCAGCGGGACTGGCAGCATCTCTGGAGAGAAGGAATGGGTGATGTTTCAGGTCGAGACCCTTCTTCAGAAGGTCTGTTTCGATGCTGTACTAGTCTGTGACTCCACAACGACACAGCATAGCAAAATAATCCTTCATCGGATCAAAGGGATTCTGACGGACAGGATTGATTTGCATTTGTAAAGGTAGGGACTGATTAGGAGTTATCGTGGTTTTGTGCATGAGAAATTGTGTTGCACAAACTTGATAGAATTTTTTTGAAGTGTATGAATGAGGGCAAGGTGGTACGTGGACTTTCACAAAGCATTTTAAAAGTAACAAAACAGCAGACCAATCTGTAAGGTTAAGATTACAAATTAGTTTTTGTGTTAGAAAACCGGGGTGGGTGGGCGGGCAGGCTTGTGGCTGGTGGCATGAAACAGTTATCAGGGTGTGGCTTGTCATAGATATTAACAATGTTTGTAGGTAATGTGATCAGTATGTTTGCAGATGATGTATTGGTGGTACAGCAGACAGTGAAGATGCTTGTCTAAGAATACAATAGGATATTGATCAACTGGGAAAGTGGCCAAAGGAATTGCAGATGGAATCTAACGCAGGCAAACATTAAGTGATGCATTTTGGGAATATATACTAGGGCAATGATGCAGCAGAATAGAGATGAGGAAGCAAATTTGGACAGGAATGGCAGATGGAGTTTAATCTGGCAAGTGTGAGATGTTGCACACTTTGGGAGGTCAAATGAAAGGGGAAAGTATAATGGCACAACCCTCAGCGACTGATAGAAACATAGAAAATAGGTGCGGGAGTAGGCCATTCTGCCCTTTGAGCCAGCACCACCATTCAAAATGATCATGGCTGATCATCCAAAATCAGTACCCTGTTCCTGCTTTCTCCCCACATCCCTTGATTCCCTTAGCCCCAAGACCATCAGAGAACTCCGTCAGAGGTAAATCTAACTGGTGTACAGAGGGATCTCGGGGTCCAAGCCTGCTACTCCCTGAAAGTGGCAACACACGTGGATAGAGTGGTAAAGAAGCTATATGGTATGCTTGCCTTCTTTGGTCAGGGCATTGTTTCAAAGTATGTTATTTCTACTTGTTTTCTGGGAGGCAGAGAGATAACCTGATAGACATTTATAAAATTATGAGAGTCATGGTGGAAATATCAAAGACTAAAGAACATAGCTTTAAGTCGAGATGGGGAGAGTTTAAAGAAAGTATTCAAAGTGTTTTTTTAAATATATAATAATAATAATAATAATAAATTTTATTTATGGGCGCCTTTCAAGAGTCTCAAGGACACAAAAAGGCAGTGCTGGGGCTAGTGGCAGATACAATACGAAGCTTATATAACAGGCATGGATATGCAGGGAATGGAGTAATTATGGATCACAGGCAGGCAGAAGAATTTAGTTCCCTCGAAACCTCACCCTGAATTATGCCATCCAGCGTTAAGACAGTACTTCGGGGAAATGTTTCTCAAAATCGTTGTTATCGGGTCACTGCACAGCTACCTACAGTCCATGGAAAATTCCAGCCTATTGAAATTCAAGTTATGCAGCACGGAAACAGGCCCTTCGGCCCACCTCACTCACATCGACCACGTTTTCCACCTGAGCTTGACCCATTTTCTCACATTGGGCATCTATCCCCCTCAAACCTTCCTATCCACGAATCTCTTTTAAACATTGTAATTGTAGCCGATTTGCACTGACCAACCATGACTGAGAAACAGCTGTTTCTCCAACACATCAGCCCTCTGTCTGTGATCCAGGCAAGGAAGCAAACACTGAGCTGTCACCACTCAGCGCCATCTCTGTACGCACCGTCCAAAGCTGCACGCACACAGGCCCTTTGCCCATCCAGCCTGTGCTGGCTCTTTTGTTCACTCCCCTGCCCTGACCCCTATCCCAGAATGTACCCCTGGTGTCCCTCACTAGTAAGCTCATTTTCCTGTTACATCGACCTGCCACATAAATCCTCCTCACCTTAATTTATCCACGACTCTCCAATCCCCACCACCTCCTCGCAGTCACTGTCAAAACCACTCCGATTCTCCACACCTCTCAATCTTGGTCCAAAGACCAGCCCAACTTCTCAGCCATCAAGCCCAACACCCAGAAACACAATGGACCCCTCAGGAAAACGACCTCTAAACAAGGTCTCTCAACAATAATGTCACCACAATGTGCTTGCCCCTTTTAAGGAGGTCTCCATAGCTTTCTTAAAGTGCCATGACTGTATTAAGCAGGTCTCCACGACGTGCATAGCCCTTTTAAACAGGTCTCTGTGCAATAGCAGCTTCAAGCAGTCCCTGAAGCGCGCATAGCCCTTTTAAGCAAGTCTCATATTGTGCACAGCCGCTTTAAGCAGGTCCCCACAGGCAGTCATTACAGCAAGTTGCCATGGAGCTATGTACACAGCCGCCATTTTCCCAGTTAAATGCCGACTGGTTAAATCAGCTGGAGTCCCGTTGCCTGTCGAGTGGGTCCCACAGCTGGTGAGGCGGAACCTCGGTGTCCGCCCACCCCTCGCCTTACCTGATCTCTGCCTCTTCCTCTTCCTCCAGTGCCAGACCACCAGCAAGGTGACAAGGTGCCCCAACACCACCAGCGAGGGCAGCAGCCGGTCGGGGGAGCCCTGAGGCATGAGGGGGGTTGGCGTCTGCGCTCCTCAGCCAGACACTAAGCGAGACCAGGGCAGGCTGCAGGCGGAGCGTTGGCTGGGAGCCGGCCACCCTCTGCAATGCAGCGCCGCGATGCTGCACCTCCCTCAGCCTGTCCCTCCCTCACTCACTCACTCCCTCACCCACTCCCTCCTCACTCACTCCATCACGGCCACTGTGCGCTGCCGCAGCCAAGGGAAGCGAGGAGCAAGAGGAAGAGGCAGGCAGGGTCAGAGTCGGAGGGAGAGAGCAGTTGGCAACAGTCCCACAGCAAGCACTGCACAACGTGGGCTCGGGCCGCAGAGTGCGCTATCACTGAAGCAGGAGCCGCCGCCACAGTTCACTCTCCACTCCCTGCAACATCTTGATATCACTCTCTCTGTTTATCTGCTTATTTCTCCCCTCTGTCACTCTCTCCCCGTTGACTGTATCCTCTTGCTTTACTCTCCACCCCCTCTTTCGTTCTTTCTGTCTCCCCCTCCCTCCATCCCACCTGTTTCTCTCTCTTGCCCTGTTTCTCTCTCCCTCTACTAGTTTTTTACTCCAGCCCCCACCCCTGTCTGTTTGCCCCCACTCTCCCCTCAATACTCCCCACTTTTCCGTTTAACTGTATTCAATGCCCTCTCCCTCTCGGCCACACAAAGGACCACAGCGGGGAGGGCAGTTCCTATTTACAGGTGTCACCTTTACAAAGGAATCTAGTTTTCACATTTAGCGCATACGCAAATAGTTCCCTGGCTCCTCGCCAGTGTAGACCAAAGATACTGGTTTAGACCAGGAGGAGAGAGAGGCCAGGAGTATTTTAAGAGAAGTTGCTGCCAGTAAATTCAAAACATGATTCAAAGCAGATGAGAATTTGACTCCGCTGAAATAGTGGAAAATATGTGAATGCTCAGCTTCAAGGTGGCGCGGCACCTACCCGGAATCAACTTCATTCACCTCGACTCCCGCAACGGGGGCAGCAGAAGGGTCTGGAGAGGCCCAGAACCCAGAGAGTGCAGTGCGACACACCGCCAGCCGACTATACACAGCACAAGAGTACCGTTGTCCCCGGTGAGGGGCTGCGATATAAATATCCTCTGATTAAAGGCTACGGGCATGGCAGTCCGGCTCAAGGACATGAGATCCTGCCAGCAGTGATCACTCACACCCACCCCTTACACACTGGCCCCTCACACTCACACTGACACACTGGCCCCGTCACACCCACCCCTCACACACACCCCTTACACACACACCCACCCCTCACTGACACACTGGCCCCTCACACCCACCCCTCACACACTGGCCCTTCACACCCCCCCCCCCCCCACACACACACTGACCCCCCACACACACCCCCCCTTACACACACACCCCTCACACACCGGCCCCTCACACCCATCCCTCACACCCAGACTGGCACACTGGCCTCTCACTGACACACTGGCCCCTCACACCCACACTGGCACACTGGCTCCTCACACCCACACTGGCACACTGGCTCCTCACACCTATCCCTCACACACCCACCCCTTACACACTGGCCCCTCACACACCAGCCCCTCACACCCACCCCTCACACACACCCCCCTCACACACACCCCCAACACACACCCCCCACACACTGGCCCCTCACACACTGGCCCCTCACACCCCCACTGACACACTGGCCCATCACACCCACACTGGCCTCTCACACCCACACTGGCCTCTCACACCCACGTTGACACACTGTCGCTTCACACCCACCCCTCACACACACCCCTTACACACTGGCCTCTCACACCCACCCACCCCTCACACACTGTCCCCTCACACCCACCCCTCACGCACTGTCCCCTTACACCCACCCCTCACACACACCCCTTACACACCGGCCTCTCACACCCACCCACCCCTCACACACTGTCCCCTTACACCCACCCCTCGCACACACCCCTCACACACACCCCTTACACACCGGCCTCTCACACCCACCCACCCCTCACACACTGTCCCCTTACACCCACCCCTCGCACACACCCCTCACACACACCCCTTACACACCGGCCTCTCACACCCACCCACCCCTCACACACTGTCCCCTTACACCCACCCCTCACACACTGGCCCCTTACACCCACCCCTCACACACTGGCCCCTCACACCCACACCAACACACCAGCCCCTCACACACCCACACTGACACACCGGCCCCTCACACACTGGCCTCTCACACCCACCCGACACAACCACCCTCACCCTCAGTCCTGACACTCAGTGAGACTACACTGGCCATCCCTTAGCGAAAAGACCATCCCTAGCGCCCTCTGAGTGAAAATGTCCCATCCCCGCCCCCATTAAATCATTCCCCTCTCATCTTGTACCTATGTCCTCTGATTCTTGATTCCCTTACTCTGGATAAATGACTGTGAATCCACCCTCTCCCCCTCCTGATTCTATCCACCTCTACATTCACCCCCTCATCCTCCTGCACGCCAAGAAATAAAGTCCAAACCTGCCCAACCTCTCATTATAGCTCAGGCCCTCGAGTCTTGACAACATCCTCGAAAATCTTCTCTGTGCTATCTTGTACAACTGTAACACAACACAAACTAGCTCTACTTGATTTTCTGGCTGATACCAAAAGCATTTTCACCACCCTATCTACCTGTGTGGCCACTTTCAGAGATTGATGTAATGTACTCCTAAATACCTCTGATCTACATTATTCCCCAAGGCATTTCTGTTCACAGTGAAAGTCCAGCCCTGGTTTGATTTCCCAAAATACAACCTCACACTTATCCGAATTTAGAAAGATGAAATCATCCCGGGCCTTTAAGCAGTATTAAGCAAGCAGGAAAGAACTCAAGCGAGCCATCAGAAGGGCCAAAATGGACCATAAAATGGCTTTGGCAAATCAGATTAAACAAAATCCCAAGGTAGACAAAAATGCTGTACACTCAGCGGGTGAGGCAGCATCTATGTAGTGAAGGAATAGGCGACGTTCCGGGTCAAGACCCTTCTTCAGACTGATGTGGAGGTGGGGGCCGGGAAGAAGAAAGGAAAAGGCGGAGACAGTGGGCTGTGGGAGAGCTAGGAATGGGAGGGGAAGGATTGAGAAAGCAAGGACTACATGAAATTGGAGAAGTCAATGTTCATACTGCTGGGGTGTACACTACCCAAGCAAAATATGAGGTGCTGCTCCTCCAATTTGCGGTGGGCCTCATCCCGGTCAATTTGTCCCTTCCCACCCAAACCCCCCCCCCCCCCCCCCGGCATTTTCCCCTGCAACCACAGGAAATGCTACACTTGTTGTTTTACCTCCCCCCTTGACTCCATTCAAGGACCCAAGCAGTCTTTCCAGGTGAGGCAGAGGTTCACCTGCACCTCCTCCAACCTCATCTATTGCATCCGCTGCTCTAGGTGTCAGCTGCTCTACATCGGTGAGACCATGCGTAGGCTTGGCGATCACTTCGCCCAACACCTCCGCTCAGTTCGCAATGGCCAGAGTGAGTCCCACCGCAAATTGGAGGAGCAGCACCTCATATTTCGCTTGGGCAGTTTACACCCCAGTATGAACACTGACTCCTCCAATATCAGGAGGTCCTTGCTTTCTCCCTCCTTCCCCTCCCCTTCCCAGCTCTCCTCCAGCCAGTCGTTCCAGGTGCGACAAAGGTTCACCTGTATCTCCTCCAACCTCATCTACTGCATCCGCTGCTCTAGATGTCAGCTGATTTACATCGGGGAGACTAAGCGGAGGTTGGGCGATCGTTTCGCCGAACACTTCTGCTCAGTCCGCAATAACCTACCTGAACTCCCGGTGGCTCAGCACTTCAACTCCCCCTCCCATTCCCAATCCAACCTCTCTGTCCTGGGTCTCCTCCATTGCCAGAGTGAGCAACACCGGAAATTGGAGGAACATCGCCTCATATTCCGCCTGGGTTGCTTGCGTCTGGATGGCATGAACGTTGAATTCTCCCAGTTTTGCTAGCCCTTGCTGTCTCCTCCCCTTCCTTAACCCTCGAGCTGTCTCCTCCCATCGCCCCGCCCTCGGGCTCCTCCTCCTCCCTTTTTCCTTCCTTCTCCCCCCACCCCCCATCAGTCTGAAGAAGGGTTTCGGCCCGAAACGTCGCCTATTTCCTTCGCTCCATAGATGCTGCTGCACCCGCTGAGTTTCTCCAGCATTTTTGTCAACCTTTGATTTTTACAGAATCTGCAATTCTTTCTTAAACAAAATCCCAAGGCTTTTTTATACATTGGAGGATAAACAAGAGGGTAACCAAAGAAAAGATTGGACTGTTCAAGGATAAATAAGGAAATTTGTGGATGTAGGCGAGGTACTAAAGAAGTACTTTTCATATGTTCATAACTTCCAGGAGCAGAATTAGGCCATTCGGCCCATCAAGTCTACACCACCATTCAATCATGGCTGATCTATCTTTCCCTCTCAACCTCATTTCCTGCTTTCTCCCCATAATCCCCGACACCCGTACTAATCATGAATCTGTCAATCTGCACCTTAAAAATACCTAATCAATGATAATTGATTGAAGGACACTGAATGGAGACAGGCCCCTCAGTCCAAGTCAATCATTCATTACCCTTTTATATTAGTTCTATGTTATCCACTCTCATCCACTCCCAGCATACTGGAGACAGATTTATGAGGTCCATTAACCTACAAACCCACACATCTTTGGGATGTGGGAGGAAATCAGAGTACCCAGAGGAAACCCTTGGTCACAAGGAGAAAGTACAAACCCCACACAGACTGCACCCGAGGTCAGGATCGAACCCAGGTCTCTGGCGTTGTGAGGCAGCAGTTCTACCCGCTGCACCACTGTGCTGTCCATATGTGGAAGTAAAGTATTTCACATGACATGAAGAGACATGATATCCCATTAAAAAAAAAAAAATGTTGTTCGTTTTTACATATTTCATTATATTTTGGAATATTTATCTGAAGGAATTACAAACCAGATACGCAAGACAACTACAGGCTGCCAAAAAGTAATTAGAAACATAAAAACATAGACAATAAGTGCAGGAGTAGGCCATTTGGCCCTTCGAGCCAGCATCGCCATTCAATATGATCATGGCTGATCATCCAGAATCAATTCCTGCTTTCTCCCCATATCCCTTGATTCCATTAGCCCTAACTCTCTCTTGAATACATTTTTATTTTTATTCACCGAGGAGAAGGACATGGAGATCAGTAAGATCATTGTGAAGAATAATAATAACGTGCAAGGGCAGTTGAGATCAAGGAGGAGGTCGTGTTGGGAGCATTAAGGTGGATAAATCTCCAGGGCCTGATGAGATCTATCCCAGGTTATTAAGAGAGGCAAGAGAGGAGATTGCGGGAGCTCTGATGAGGATCCAGAGGACAGGAAAGTAGATAATGTATATTTAAGGTAAGTAGAGAGAATTATAGGGCAGTGAGCCTCAGATCAGTGGCAGAGAAGCTATTGGAGATGACTTTTCGGGATAGGATTTCTTCCCATTTGGAAGATAATGGGTTAATTAGGACCAGTCAGCATTGCTTTTCACACGGCACGTCATATCTTACTTACTTTATCACATTTTTTGAGAAGGTGATTAATGAGGGTAGGGCAGTGTTTGTTGTCTACATGGATTTTATTAAGGCATGTGATGAAGTCCCCCATGGTAGGCCGATCTAGAAGATTAAGATGCGCGGGATTAAAAGTGACTTGGTTGTGTGGATTCAGAACTGATTTACTGATAGATGACTTCCCTCTATATGGTGGAAGGACAACATTCAGATTGGAGGTCTGTGAACAATGAAGTTCCGCTGGGACCTCTACTGTTTGTGAAATATATAAATACCTTGGACGTAATCGTAGATGGGTTGATTCATAAATGAAAATATCAGAATTATGCCATTTAGTCCATCAAAGTCCATTCCGCCATTCAATCATGGCTAATAGTGATACAGTGTGGAAACGGGCCTTTCGGCCCAACTTGCCCACACCAGCTAACATCTGAAGAAGGGGCTCGACCTGAAACGTCACCCATTCCTTCTCTCCAGAGATGCAGCCTATCCCACTGAGTTATTACAGCATTTCCAGCTAACATGTCCCAGCTACATTAGTCCCACATGCCCACATTCGGTCCATAACCCTCCAAACCTGCCCGATCCATGTACCCGTCTAAATGTTTCTTAAATGTTGGAATAGTCCCTGCCTCAACTACCTTCTCTGGCAGCTTGTTCCATACACCCACCCCCTCTGTATGAAAAGTTACCCCTCAGATTCTTATTAAATCTTTTCCCCTTCACCTTAAACCTATGTCCTATGGTCCTCAATTCACCTACTGGGGGCAATAGACTGTGCGTCTACCCGACCTATCCCTCTCATGATTTAATACACCTCAATAAGATCACCCCTCATCTTCCTGCACTCCACGGAATAGAGTCCCAGCCTACTCAACCTCTCCCTATAGCTCAGACTCTTTAGCCCTGGCAACATCTTTGTAAATCTTCTCTGTGCCCTTTCTAGCATGTTGCCCAAAACTGAACACAATCTCTCTTTCCCTCTCAACCCCTTTCTTCTGCCTTTTCCCCATAACCCCTGACACCAGTACTAATCAAGAATCTATCTATCTCTGCCTTAAAAATATCCACTGACTTGGTCTCCACAGCCTTCTGTGGCAATGAATTCCATAGATTCACCACACTATGACTTATATGCAAAGAAGTTCCTCCTCAACTCCTTCCTAATGGAACAACCTTAAATTCTGAGGCTATGACCTCTGGTCCTAGATTCTCCCACTAGTGGAAACATCTTCTCCACATCAACTTGATCCTGGTTAGTAAGTATACAGATGATATTAAGATTACTGGGATCATGGACTGTGAAGAAGTCTGTCAATGTATTCAGCAAGATGTAGATCAGCTATAAAAATGGGCCGAAAAATGGCAGATGTAGTTTAATCTGAGCAAGTGTGCAGTGTTGCACTTTAGAAGGCCACTTGAAGAGTCAGGAAATCATGATGCAGCTTTACAGGACTTTGGATGGGTCGCGTTTGGAGTATTGCGTGCAGTTCTGGTCGCCCCATTACAAGAAGGACATGGAGGCTTTGAAAAGGGTGCAGAGGAGGTTTATCAGAATGATGTCTGGATCAGGGTTTTTTTTAGCTACAGGGAGAGGTTGGACAGAATTGAATTATTTTCACAGGAATACCAGAGGTTGCAGGAAGACCTGATAGAAGTCTACAAACTTAAGAGAGGCGTAGATAGCGTAGCCAGTCAGAACCTTTTCCCCACTCTTATGGTGAGAGAGGCAAAGTTTAAAAAAGATGTGCCAGTCAACTTTTATTAACAGAGGGTGGTGTGAGCCTGGAACTCCAGAGATGATGTCTGCCCCACTGAGTTACTTCAGCTTTATGTGTCTATCTACACTTCATCTCTCTCTCTATATATATATATCTATTGAGAGCTTCAAGTTCCTTGCTGTTAATATATATATATATATCTCCAGAGATGCTGTCTGTCCCGCTGAGTTACTCCAGCTATATATATATATGACTTGAACATTAACATACATGGGTTGGTTAGTAAATTAGCAATCAACACTAAAATTAATGCGATTGCGGACAGTGAGGAGGCAGTTAACGGAGGCGGCAGATCAATTAAAGATATGGGTAGAGAAACGGCAGATGAAGTTAAATCCAGGCAAGTGTAAGGTTGTTACACTTTGGGAAGTCAAATGTAAGGGGAAAATATACAATTAATGCAACACCTTTAACATTATTGAAGTACAGGTGGATCCTGCGGTCCAAATTCACAGCTTCCTGAAGGTGGCAACACACTATACATTCATGACTGTGCGGCCTAATTCAACTCAAACTCCATCTACAAATTTGCGGATGAGCAATGACGAGATGGACTACAGAAATGAGAGAGCCAACTTAGTGATATGGTGTCAGGACAATAACCTCACCCTCAATGCCAGCAAGATGAAGGAGCTAGTTATCGACTTCAGGAAGCATGGTGGAGTACATGCCGAAGTGATAAAATGTTTGAGAGCTTCAAGTTCCTTGCTGTTAATATTATCAACGATCTATTGTGGACCAACCACAATGATGCAACAGCCAAGAAGGCCCCATGCCTCTACTTCCAGAGCAGATGAGAAATTCTACATGTCTCCAATGACTCCTACAAGCATCTACAGAATTACCACGGAAAGCATATTGGGTTCTAACTAATGTTGGGTTGCGTCACACCTTGGTTTGGGAACAGCTCTGCTCAAGACCGCAAGAAATTGCTGAGAGTTGTAGATGTAGCCCAGTCCATCACACAGACTAGAATCCTCATCATCGACCCCATCTACACCACGCTGCCTCGGAAAAGCAGCCAAATTAATCAAAGACCCCCCCCCCACCCCAACTTTTTCTCCCTGCCCATTTCTGGCAGAAGATACAGACTCAGGAACAGCTTCTTCCCCTCTGATATCAGGCTTCGGAACGGTCCTTCCATCAGCTAGGGTACTGTCTGATTCACTTCTACCCCATTGCAGACATTGGACTTTGTCTAAGGTACTGAAGTGCTACGATGCTGAGAACTATATCCTGCACTCTGTATCTTCCCCTTTGCTCTACCTATTGTATTTGAGTTTGACTTGATTCTTATTTACATGATCTGTTTGAATAGCATGCAAAACAAAGCTTTTCATTGTATCTCGGTACACGTGACTGGAATAAACCTAAACGTGAACACATAGAAACATAGAAAATAGGTGCAGGAGTAGGCCATTCGGCCCTTCGAGCCTGCACCGCCATTCAATATGATCATGGCTGATCATCCAACTCAGTATCCTGTACCTGCCTTCTCTCCATACCCCCTGATCCCTTTATCCACAAGAGCCACATCTAACTCCCTCTTAAATATAGCCAATGAACTACCTTCTGTGGCAGAATTCCAGAGATTCACCACTCTCTGTGTGAAAAATGTTTTTCTCATCTTGGTCCTAAAATATTTCCCCCTTATCCTTAAACTGTGACCCCTTGTTCTAGACTTCCCCAACATCGGGAACAATCTTCCTGCATCTAGCCTGTCCAACACCTTAAGAATTTTGTAAGTTTCTATAAGAACCCCCTCAATCTTCTAAATTCTAGCGAGTACAAGCCGAGTCCATTCAGTCTTTCTTCATATGAAAGTCCTGACATCCCAGGAATCAGTCTGGTGAACCTTCTCTGTACTCCCTCTATGGCAAGAATGTCTTTCCTCAGATTAGGAGACCAAAACGGCACGCAATACTCCAGGTGTGGTCTCACCAAGACCCTGTACAACTGCAGTAGAACCTCCCTGCTCCTATACTCAAATCCTTTTGCTATGAATGCTAACATACCATTTGCTTTCTTCACTGCCTGCTGCACCTGCGTGCCTACTTTCAATGACTGGTGTACCATGACACCCAGGTCTCGTTGCATCGCCCCTTTTCCTAAGCACAAGTAGATGGAGTGGGAAAGAAGACGAATGGTATATTTTATTTCATGGTCAGAACATTGAGAATAAGATTTAGGAAGTCATGTTACGAACGAACTTCACACAGCTTGCCCACGGTGCACCTAATTTATTCAAACCTCGCGTTCTCTGAGGAAGGTGCCTCTCAAGATCACCCTGCACCTTCCAGACCTGCACATAGAAGTTGGGAGGTCATGTTGCAATGCTGAGACCACATTTAGAGTATAGTGTTCAGTTCTGGGCGGCGTGTTATAGGAGATATATTGTCAAGCTTGAATGGGTTCAGACAAGATTTGCAAGGATGTTGCCAGGACTTGAGGGTCTGATCTATAGGGAGAGGTTGAGTAGGCTAGGTCACTATTCCTTGGAGCGCAGGAGGCTGAGGGGTGATCTTATAGAGGTGTATAAAACCATGAGAGGAATAGATCAGGTAGATGCAGAGTCTCTTGCCCAGAGTAGGGGAATCGAGGACCAGAGGACATGGGTTTACGGTGAAGGGGAAAAGATTCAATAGGAATCTGAGGGGTAACTTTTTCACACAAAGGGTGGTGGGTGTATGGAACAAGCTGCTAGAGGAGGTAGTTGAGGCTGGGACTATCCCATCGTTTAAGAAACAGTTAGACAGGTACATGGATAGGACAGGTTTGTAGGGTTATGGACCAAGCGCAGGCAGGTGGGACAAGTGGAGCTGGGACATGTGGGCCGGTGTGGCCACGTTGGGCCGAGTGGCCTGTTTCCACACTGCATCACTCCATGACCTCTCCCAGTGTGTGGCCCTCAGACTCGGCAGCTGCAGCTGAACCCGAGGTTTATGATGTTCACCGTGACATCCTCACTCCCGATCTCTGAACCCCAGTTCGCAAAGCCCATATCGTGTGTCTCTTTATCCCCCGTTCCCTCTGTCGCCACCTCCACTAATGATGCACATACATCTCGGAGCCTCTGTTCTTGCACACCCTCATACTCCTGCCTGAAGTTTAGAACATAGAACAGTGCCGCACAGGAACAGATAGAGCTCTAGGGGCTAGTGGAATCAAGAGATATGGGGAAAAGGCAGGAATGGGTTACTGATTATGGATGGTCAACCATGATCACAATGAATGGTGGTGCAGGCTCGAAGGGTCAAATGGCCCGCCTCCTGCACCTATGTTCTATGTTTCTATGTTAAGTACTGCATGGGAACAGTACCACACTTAAAAGTCTCTTAAATCTCACTATCATACCTTCCTCCACCACCATCCTTGGCAGCATATTCCAGGCACCCACCCCCTTCTGTGTAAAACTGTGTAAACATCTTTAGCCCTAACCCCTTCCCCCTTCACTTTAAAGGTAAAACCTCTCAACTTTGACAAAGAAAATAGGTGGAGTAGGCCATTCGGCCCTTTGAGCCAGCAACGTCATTCAATATGATCATGGCTAATCGTCCAAAATCAGTACCCCGTGCCTGCTTTCTCCCCATATCCCTTGATTCTGTTAGGCCTTAGAGCCATATCTACATGTAACTCTCTCTTGAATACATCCAGTGAATTGGACCCACAGCCTTCTGTGGCAGAGAATTCCACACATATAGACATTTCCACTATTGGAATAAGATTCTGACTGTCTACCATATCTGTGCCTGCCATAATTTAATTAACATCTATCAGGTCTCCCGAAGTCTCTGACGTTCCAGAGAAAACAATCCAACCTCTCCTTATAACTAATACCCTCTAATCCAGGCATCATTCTGGTGAACCTCCTCTGCACCCTCTCCAAAGCCTCCACATCTTTCCTGAAATGGGGCGACCAGAACTGCACACATACACTTCTGCCCTCTGATTTGTGTTGTCCCTCCTGTTTCTCCCTGCCAAAGTGTACCTCGTCCCATTGCTTTGTGTCAGACTGCTCCCAGCACATCCAGTAAGTCCCACCAATTATGTATACAGTGTTCAGGATCTGGGCGTCTCTGGCAACGCCGACATACTATGCCCTGGAGCTGAGTGATTGGCTTGGTTTGTTTTGTTCTCGGGGTAGCCTAGAGTCACCTCCACGGGAGGCTGAGGTGTGAAGTGCAGGCCAAGTCAGATGAGGGTGGAGATCTCCTCCCCAAAAGGCAGGCCGCAAGACATCCCATGACAATCCAGTGATCCTTCACTTAGCATGACTCACGACTCGATTACAATTACGGATGTGGTATGACTCATGGGACCAGTCAGCAACTTGCACCATGCTGGCTTAGAGAATCTCTGTCCCTCACAACACAATCTCTCTCACAGGCCCACCATTTTGTTATCAACGTACACTCTCGGGATAATTTCAGTGGCCAACTGCTCGTCTTTGGGTCGTGGGAAGAAACTGGAGCATCAGATAATCAATGTGGTTACAGGGAGAACGTGCAAACATCACACAGACAGCGCCTGAGCTCAGGATGGAATTGGGGTCGCTAGCGCTGTGCCACTCTCTGTTCTAGGGCTCCGGACTGCCTGTGCTCTGGGTATTGGTCCCACCACCAGCCCACAATTTAGCCCACAATTTACTCTGACCCCGACTCTGGGAACTGTGCACTCAGCATAACAACTTATCAACTAATACTCAAAGACCCACTATGACATTCTTACATTCTGTGACACAGCTGTACACACACGGCACTCCCACACGCAACACAGGTGTACACACATGATACTCCCACACACCACAACACAGGTGTACACATGTGACACTACTGCACACAACACAGGTGTACACACATGATACTCCCATACACTACAACACAGGTGTACACATGTGACACTACTGCACACAACACAGGTGTACACACATGATACTCCCACACACTACAACACAGGTGTACACACATGACATTCTCACACACAACACAGACACTCCTGCACAACGCCCTACAGACGTACCCATGACACTCCTGCACACTACGCTACAGATGTATACGTGTGACACTCATGAACACATGACAATCCACACACTGTGAAACTCCAGCATACTATAACACATACAAGTAACAAAGGTCTGAACATGCACTGAAAGCCCACCAATCCTGATGCGCATGTGGACACATCGACCAAGCCACGATTCACCCCATTTCCCCCCGCACATTTCCCAAAACAATGAGATGGGATGGTCTGTGAGGTGAAACATGCTGGGGAGGGGTGGGGAGACAGTGATGGTGACTAGCGGGGGAGAGGGAGGCCTGTGGGTGGGGGGTGGTGGTGGGGAGAGAGAGGCATAGGACAGGAGAGAAACAACAGGTTGGGAGAGATAAGAGAGACAAGGGAGAGAGATGAGGCCAGAGAGATGGAGACAGAGAGCGACAGGGAGGGGGGATGGGGAGAGGGACGAGGGAGAGGGGGATGGGAGAGGGGATGATGAGGGAGAGAGGGGGATGAGGGAGAGAGGGGGATGAGGGAGAGGGGGATGGGGAGGGGATGAGGGAGAGGGGGATGGGGAGGGGGATGAGGGAGAGGGGGGTGGGGAGGGGGATGAGGGAGAGGGGGATGAGGGAGGGGGTGAGGGAGGGAGGTAAGGGAGGGGGATGAGGGGGGTGGAGATGAGGGGAAGAGGAAGAGGGATGGGGATGAGGAGGTGGAGGGGATAAGGGGGGATGAGCGTTTGAGGGGGATGAGTGGGAGAAGGGGATGAGGGGGATGAGTGGGGAGAAGGGATAGAGGGGAAGAGGGGGGAGAGGGGGGGGGGAGAGGGGGGGAGGGGGGGGGGAGAGAGGGGGGAGATGAGCAGGGAAGAATGGCAGGCAGGGGGGAGGAGGAGAATGTGGTGATAGGCAGAGAGGGGATAAGGGGAGAGGGATGAGAGGATAATAAGATGGAGATGATGTGGGTAGTGGGGTAATGCATGCCACATGCAGGATGGAGGGTCACAATGGAGTCTGATGTGTGGGGGGGGGGGGGGGGGGGGGGGGGGGGGGAGGTCACGGCTAACCTGCTGAGGGTGGTCCCGTTCAACACCAGCCCCACCTCGGGCCCCTTCTTGTCTCTCAGCTCCTCGATCTTGCGATACTCCTGCCTCCCCCGCTCAACGACGGTGGAGGGTCCTGGTGGCCGAGGTGAGGGGTGGGGGAGGGGGGCCGGGGGCCCGGAGGGTGGGGCGGTGCTGGAGCCTGTCGCTGCAGGGTGGCGGGCACGATGTCGGGGGGCAGGTTGCAGGTACTGGCGAAGGAAGCACACACCCTGGTCCGTCAGGTACCAGTAGTGGTGTCTCCACACGAAGCTCTCCCGCACCAACCCCCGAGACTTCAGTGAGCCCAGGGCCCGGGATCACCTGCAGGTTGGACAGGGCCCTCAGCTCAGGGGTGCCGGGACTGGGGGCACCGGCTCTCCTTGGCCACCACAACCCCCGTCGCGGAACAGCAGCTCGTACAATGCCCGCAGCTGGGGACAGGGGCAGCAGCATGCCCGCCACCATGGTAGGGCCGAGACTGCGCCGGCCTCAGGCACAAGGACTGGGCCTTGAGTGCAGGGACCTCAGGCTGGGCCTCAGGTGCAAGGACTTCACAGTCTGAGCTGCACAGGCTGCAGGATCTAGGCTGACGAGGGTTCGCTGGGAGGGACCTGGGCATGCAGGACTGATCGTCAGTGAGTGACCACAGAGACCTGGGGCAGTGACTGGGGCTGCGCTCAGCTCCATGAAGCCCGGTAGAGGAAATGAATGGGCAGGAGGGAGAGGCGGAAGGCAGGCCGCCCCCCCCCACACCCCCCCCCCCCCCCTCCCCTCCGTCCACACCCGCTGACACCACAGCACTGGTGCTGGAGCCAGGCCAGGTGTGAGTCAGGCTTGGGGGATGTCGTCAGCCACAGGCAGCCAGGGGCAGCCCAGAGCCAGAGGCTGAGGCCTGGCACAGAGCCAGGCACCACAGGCTGCAGGTGAGGGGTGAGTCTGGCACAGGAGTGGGGTGCTCAAACAGCCCCGGCCCAGGCTCCCAGCCTTTCCTTTCACCGCAGGACACAACCTTCACCAGAGACAGGAGGGCGGGCACGAGACAGGCTTGTCCCAATTTAACACTGGCATTTCAGCGGCCCCGAATAGCCCGGCTCATTGTGGAGCTGTAACTCGAACCAGCAGCTGATTCAGCAGCCAAGCACAGCCAATGTCACTCACACTGGCTTCCCAAACTACCCATCCAACCGTCCCACCACAGCCCATCCCGGGGCCCCATCAACAGGCAAAGGAGTGAGGGCCCTGGGTGGAAGCAGTGTGGGTGGGGTGTGGACCAGGGGTTGGAGGGGAGGTGTGGACCAGGGAAGGTGTTCATTGTGGGACCGGGGGGGGGGGGGGATTGGGCTGTGGACCACAGGGGGGTTCAGTGTGTGAGGAGTGGTTGAGTGCGGACCAGCAGTGAGGGACTGTTCGCCCCACACCACCCACACTGTTCCCTCAGTACCATCCTCACACTATGCGGCACACCCTTAAATCACTCTGCTCCCCTGTTCTTCCATTCATGGCCGCGCCCTGGAGCTGCTCTCTGTCTCTCTCCTCTCTCTCTTTCTCTCTCTATCACCAGGCCAGCACTGCGGTCAGTGTGGAATGTGCAGGACATTCCTGCTGCAGAATGTGGAACTGCACAAACACAGTGAGGAGCAGGGAGTGGGGAAGGTTACTGCCACACCCATACCCAGGGTGAAAGCAGAGCAGTCCCCCCAAATCCACACAGGTCATCCACCATCTCAGAGACCCAGACACAGCTCACCCCACAGACACAGTCTCTCAGAACCAGACACAGACCCACAGACAGAGAACCACAGACAGCCCCACAGACACAGACCAACAGACACAGATCCACAGACAACCACAGACAGACTCACAGACACAGACCCACAGACACAGACCCACAGACACAGACCACAGACAGAGAACCACAGACAGAGAACCACAGACAGAGAACCACAGACAGAGAACCACAGACATAGACCAACAGACACAGATCCACAGACAACCACAGACAGACTCACAGACAGAGAACCACAGACACAGACCCACAGACACAGACCCACAGACACAGACCCACAGACACAGACCCACAGGCACAGACTCACAAGCAGTCTCTTAGAACCAGACACCAGTCCCACAAACCGAGTCCACCCACAGATCCAGACACTCACAGACGCAGTCGAACAGACCTAGACAGTCCCACAGATCCAGTCTCACACATCCTGACAGTCACATAGACGCAGACACAGTACCACAGATCCAGACAGTCTCACTGACCCAGACACAGTCTCACGGACCCAGACGCAGTCCACCCACAGACCCAGACCATCCCGCAGATGCAGACCCACCCACCACCCCAGTTGCGGACTACACTGCCAGGGAGAGTGTGACCCACTCCACCTCAGCAACCTGACCTCCTGGTACTGACCTGGGCACCAGACTCACAGAGTGGCATCTGACCACAAGACCAGACGAAGAGAGGGGGGCAGAGAGGGAAGGGGAGCGACTGGAGGGGAGAGCGGGGAGAGAGGGAGGGGAGATAGGGTGGGAGAGAGAGGGAGGGAGAGAGAGGGAGGGAGAGAGAGGGAGGGAGAGAGAGGGAGGGAGAGGTAGGGTAGAGAGGGAGGGGGAGAGAGGGAGAGAGAGAGGGAGGGGGGAGAGAGGGGAGGGGAGAGAGGGAGGGGGGGGGAGAGAGATTGCGAGGGGGATGGGAGGGGGAGAGGAGAGAGGGAGGGGAGAGGAGGGAGGGGAGATGGTTGGGATGGACAAGATGGGTCGAAGGGCCTGTTTCTGCTCTGAAACAGAGGTGGAGGGAGGAAGGAGGAGCCAAGTTCTCCGAAGCAGCGTGGAATAGGTCAGAGGTCAGCCCTGGATGGAGAAAGGTGTTGATACTTTATTCACACCAGCAGGGTGAGTAATTATTCTGTTGTGAGGCTGGACAAATACATGGATAAGTTAGGTTGACAGGGATATGGGTCAATGGCAGGCAGATGGGACTAGCTTAGCTGGGGCATCTTGGTCAGCATGGAGGAGTTGGGCCGAAGTTGGCCGGGTCGTACTGTTCTGTATGACTATAAATACCCAGCAGCCAGGGTGGGATTCAAATCCACACCACTGGATTGTAGGGCAGCAACAATCACAGTGTTATTGGATCCCTCAAGCTGCAGTCTCTGACTCCAGGATCCATGGCAACAGCATAACTCCACATGGAAATATTTCCAGACTCTCATTGGGACAGGAGCTGGCTGGGGAACGGAAATCTATCCCAGCGCCAGATCCCCACACACAGTATTTATAACTCAGTTGGCCAGGCAGCTAGCTGCCAACTGCTTCCTTCCATCAATGCTACCAGAATCCTGGAACCATCAGAACAGTCCGAGCACGAGAGAGTGAGTCATACATCATGGAAACAGGCCGTCAGCGCAACAGATACCAATGCCACTTACCCACCGGCAGCTCGTTCCATAACACCCACCCACCCTCTGTCTGAGGTACATCACCCCCTCATCTAGATCAGTTGGGAGGGAGTTCCAAGAAATGGCAAATGGAATTTAACTCTGACAAGTGTGAGACGTTACAGAGCAGGAGTTACACAGTAAATGGCAGAGCCCTGGAGAGTGTGTTGAACAGCAAGAACTGGGAGTACGGATGCATAGTTCCCTAAAAGTGGTGAGGCAGGTGGACATGGGTGGCGAAGAATGTGTTTGGCACGCTTGCCTTCATTAGGAAGGGTATTGAGAACAACAGTTGGAACATCATGTTACAGTTGTACAAGTCAAAGAGATTCACCAGGATGTTGAAGAAGGAACTGCAGATGCTGGAAAATCAAAGGTAGACAAAAGTGCTGGAGAAACTCAGCGTCTATGGAACGAAGGAAATAGGCAACGTTTCGGGCCGAAACCCTTCTTCGGACTGAGGTTTCTCCAGCACTTTTGTCTACCTCCACCAGGATATTGCCTGGACTTGTGGAATTGAGTTACGGGGAGAGGTTGGACAGGCCAGGACTTTCATTTTGGAGCGTAGGAGGCTGAGGGGTGACCTTATTGAGGTGTACAAGATCATGTGGGGCATGGATAAAGTGAACACTCACAGTCTGTTTCCCAGGGGAGAGGATTCTAAAACTAGAGGGCACAGGCTTAAGGTGAGAGGGGAGAGATTCAAGAGGTTGAGGAACCTCAGGGGCAACTTTTTCCATTCAGGTTCATTTTGCTAATCTGAACCTGGAATGAGCTGCCAGAGGAAGCTGTAGAAGATGATACAATTACGACTTTTAAAAGACATTTAGACAAATGCTGGCAATTGGTATAAGCCTAGTATTCAACAAGGTCAGCATGATCACGATGGGTCTGAGAGCCTGTTTCTGGGCACCACAGCTCTATGACTCCTTGAAAATTGACACAAAATGCTGGTGTAACTGGCAGACAGGCAGCATCTCTGGATAGCAGGAATGGGTGAGGTTTCGGGATGAGACCCTTCTACAGACTGAGTCAGGTGGGAGGGAGATACAGAGATAAGGGAATGTATGTTGTGAAAACGAGATAAAGGGGATGGAGATCAAGGAAAATAGAGAATAGATCATTGTTAGCTCCAAGAAGGTAACCGCAAAGCAAACAGAGATAAAAGATAGAGAGATAGGGAAATCAAAGGTTACTTGAAGTTAGAGAAGTAAATATTCATACTGCTGGGTGTAAGTTGCCCAGTGGAAATATGAGGTGTTGTTCCTCCAATTTGCGCTGGGCCTCGCTCTGACAATGGCCAAGAAAGGTCAGTGTGGGAATGGGAAACGGAGTTAAAGTGTTTAGCCACCGGGGGATCAGGCAGGTTAAGGTAGGACTGAGCGGAGGTGTTCAGGAACACGATCGCCGAGCCTGCGCCGGTCGCCGATATATAGACCACACCTGGAACAGCGGATACAGTAGATGATGTTGGAGGAGGTGCTAATTAACCTCTGCCTCACCTAAAAAAAACTGCTGGGGTCCTTGGACGGTATAGGTACCTCTTGCGGTTGCAGAGGAAAGTACCTGGGGATGGGGTGGTTTGGGTGGGAAGAGATGAGTTGACACAGAGTTGCAGAAGGAACGGTCTCTCCAGAAAGCAGAAAGGGATGGCGATGGGAAGATGTGGCTAGTGGTGGGATCCCGTTGGAGGTGGCAAAACTGTCGGAGGATTATGTGTGGTTTGCAACGGCTGATGGGGTGAAAGGTAAGAACTAGGGGGACTCCGTCCCTATTGTGACTAGAGGGAGGGTGACTATGAAGTGCAGAGCGACATGGTGAACGGTTCATGAGGGATGGGGGCCTGGAAATCGGAAGTCATTGAAGAGACGAAGGGCGTGAGAGATAAGAAGTTGTCTTGGACATACAGTGGCTTGCAAAAGTATTCATACCCCTTGAACTTTTCCACATTTTGTCACGTTACAACCAGAAACGTAAATGTATTTTATTGGGATTTTATGTGATAGACCAACACAAAGTGGCGCATAATTGTGAAGTGGAATGAAAATGATAAATGGTTTTTACAAATAAAAAACTGAAAAGTGTGGCGTGCAAATGTATTCAGCCCCCTTTACTCTGATACCCCTAAATAAAATCCAGTGCAACCAATTGCCTTCAAAGTCACCTAATTAGTAAATAGAGTCCACTTGTGTGTAATCTAATCTCAGTATAAATACAGCTGTTCTGTGAAGGCCTCAGAGGTTTGTTAGAGAACATTAGTGAACAAACAGCATCATGAAGCCCAAGGAACACACCAGACAGGTCAGGGATAAGTTGTGGAGAAGTTTAATGCAGGGTTAGGTTATAAAAAATATCCCAAGCTTTGAACATCTCACGGAGCACTGTTCAATCCATCATCCGAAAATGGAAATAGTATTGCACAACTGCAAACCTACCAAGACATGGCCGTCCACCTAAACTGACAGGCCGGGAAAGGAGAGCATTGATCAGAGAAGCAGCCAAGAGGCCATTGTAACTCTGGAGGAGCTGCAGAGATCCACAGCTCAGGTGGGAGAATCTGTCCACAGGACAACTATTAGTCGTGCACTCCACAAATCGGCCTTTATGGAAGAGTGGCAAGAAGAAAGCCATTGTTGAAAAAAAGCCATAAGAAGTCCATTTGCAGTTTGCCACAAGCCATGTGGGGGACACAGCAAACAAGTGGAGGAAGGTGCTCTGGTCAGATGAGACCAAAATTGAAGTTTTTGGCCTAAATACAAAACGCTATGTGTGGCCGGAAAACTAACACTGCACATCACCCTGAACACACCAACCCCACTGTGAAACATGGTGGTGGCAGCATCATGCTGGGGGGATGCTTTTCTTCAGCAGGGACAGGGAAGCTGGTCAGAGTTGATGGGAAGATGGATGGAGCCAAATACAGGGCAATCTTGGAAGAAAACCCGTTAAGAGTCTGCAAAAGACTTGAGACTGGGGCGGAGGTTCACCTTCCAGCAGGACAACGACCCTTAACATACGGCCAGAGCTACAATGGAATGGTTTAGATCAAAGCATATTCATGTGTTAGAACGGCCCAGTCAAAGTCCAGACCTAAATCCAATTGAGAATCTCTGGCAAGACTTGAAAATTGCTGTTCACAGACGCTCTCCATCCAATCTGACTGAGCTTGAGCTATTTTGCAAAGAAGAATGGGCAAAAATTTCAGTCTCTAGATGTGCAAAGCTGGTAGAGACATACCCCAAAAGACTTGCAGCTGTAATTGCAGCGAAAGGTGGTTCTACAAAGTATTGACTCAGGGGTGCTGAATACTTTTGCACGCCACACTTTTCAGTTTTTTATATGTAAAAAAATTTGAAAACCATGTATCATTTTTCTTCCACTTCACAATGATGCGCCACTTTGTGTTGGTCTATCACATAAAATCCCAATAAAATACATTTTATTTGTGGTTGTAACGTGACAAAATGTGGAAAAGTTCAAGGGGTATGAATACTTTTGCAAGCCACTGTAGGTGGGGAGGGATTGGACCAGGGGAGATGGGATGTAGTCGAGGTAGGTGGAAATTAATTCAGTGGGACAGGAGCAAGCTGAAACAATGGGTCTGCCTGGGCAGCTCTGATTATGGATTTTGGGGAAAAGAGAAAACTTTTAACATTAAAACATGTGGGGCTGGGAAACGATAAGGTTGGATGGAGGCTGTGGAGGGCAGACAGCCGGAAGTGATAAACTCAGAAATGTTTTTTGAGATTATTGCCTTGTGCTCATCTGTGGGATCATAGTCCAAGGATAAGTAGAAGGTGCTGTCTGAGCGTTGGCGCCAGGTCTCAGACACCTCTTCCTACTTATTCTTAGATCATATTGTTAAACTGGAAGGGTGCAGAAAAGGTTCACCAGGATGTTACCTAGACCAGAGGGCTTGAGTTACAAGTGACTGGATAGTAATAACAAGAAGATAGATACAAAATGGAGTAACTCAGTGGGACACACAGCATCTCTGGAGAGAGGGAATGGGTGACGTTTCGTGTCGAGACCCTTTTTCAGACTTTATAACAAGAAACTGCAGATGCTGGTTTATACCAAAGATAGACACAAAATGCTGGAGTAACTCAGCGGGTCAAGCAGCATCCCTGGAGAACATGGACAGGCGATGTTTCGGGTCAGAACCCTTCTTCAGACTGAAGAAGTATGCAGAAGGCTCCCCATCCAAAACATAACCTATCCGATTCCTTTAAGGATGCTGCCTGAGCTACTGAGTTACTCCAGCAATTTGTGTCTATCTTTGATATGAGTGGATAAGCTGGCATCGTTTTCCCTGGAGCGTAGAAGACCTTATTGTAGTACATAAAATCACAAAGGCATAGAAGACGTGAAAGATCACAGTGTTTTTCCCCCAGGGAAGGGGAATTGATATAATTGTACCAGCTTTCACCATTGCCAATTACATTGTTTAGAACACATTTGGACAGGTACATTGCTAGAAACAGTTGAGAGGGATGTGGTTAAATGCAGGCAAATGGGACTAGCTCAGATGGATTTTATGATCCAATAAGGAAAAGATGAGAGATCACCTTGAGTGGACAGGAATGCAGGGGCAAGGTCAGAATCAGAGTAACTGTGATGTTTTAAACTCAGGACAGGTTAAAAGGAATGACGTTCAGCACAGTTAGCACAACTACCTTCCCTCCCCCCAGCATCAATGCTAATCACTGGGTTCATAGAATCTATGCTTTGGTAATTCCAATGTTCACACAGTTTTAAAATCATGGGGCAAAGGACTTGTCGAGGACAAGTTTGTACATAGATGGTGGTTAGTGCCAGGAACATGCTGCCGGAGGTGGTGGTGGAGGCAGTTACAATATGGATTGTAACTGTGTGTGTTGGATGGGTATATTTGGACATATGGATGCGCAGAGAATGGAGGGATATGGATCATGTGCAGACAGGTAAGAGTGAGTGTTGACATCGTTTGGCACAGACTTTGTGGGTCGAAGGGTCCGGTCCCGTGCTGTATTGTTTTGTATTGTATCGTGCTGCATTGTATTGTATAGTATGTCAACGAGTACTGTCTTGAACTTCTACAGGTGTACATTAGAGACCATACTGGTTAGGCAACTCGAATGCCCCCTGAGTAAAGATGATTGTAAAGAGTGGTAAATACTGCCAAGTCCATCACGGGTACTGACCTCCCCGCCATCAAAGGGATCTACCAGAGTCACTGCCTCAAAAGGGCAGCCAGCATCATCTGTGACCCACACTATCCTGACTACACTCTCATTTCACTCCTGCCATTGGGAAGAATGTATAGGAGCCTGAAAATTGTACTGTCCAGGTATAGGAGCAGCTTCTTCCCTATAACCATCAGAATACTCGACTCTACAACCTCCAAATAGGTTTGAAACTATATGGACTTGGGGGCTTTATTTTTGACTTTGCATTATTATTGTCCGTTTATTTGTCTGTGGTTTTTATATATACTAATCTTGTTGTTGTTGATAATTATGGGTTTTACAGAGTATTATGTTTACAGGAGAGAAGGAATGGGTGACGTTTCGGGTCGAGACCCTTCCTTCTCTCCCTTTCATGTCTACCTTCGATTTAAACCAGCATCCTTCATCTATTGATATAAACCTTAAACCGTTGAGACCTTCATATTACTCCCTGTGAGACTTTAATCATGACATCTTGCCAACCAGCCAACCATTTTTGCAAACTCCCCATTTCTCATTGTATTCACGTCAACATGTTGCCACTCACAACATTAGCTTTAGTTTACACAACAATCTATGATACCACAGCCAATCTAACACATTCTGGGGATCAAAGTATAGCTTGCCCTAGCTATGAGAGGTTGTACAAACTTGGATTATTTTCCCCAAGAATGGTGGAGGTTGAGGAGATACCTGATAGAAATATATCATTGATAGAGGCATTTGAGAGGCATTGATAGAATAGAGAGTCAGAAACTTTTCCCCAGGGGGCAAATGTCAAAGCTTAGAGGTGAGAGGGTCAAAGTTTAATGAAGATGTGCGGGGCAAGTTTTTTTTACACAAAGAGTGGTGGGAGCAACATTTAAAGGAGATGTGCAGTGCAAGTTTTTTTTTACACAGAATGGTCGGTCCCTGGAATGTGCTGCCAGGCATGGTGGTGGAGGCAGATCTGTTCATTGTGTTAAGAGGCTTTTCAATAGGCACATGGATATGCAGTAGATGGTGGGATATGGATCACGTGCAGGCAGAGGAGATTAGCTTAACATGGCTTTGTGTTCGGCACAGCCATTGTGGGCTGAAGGACCTGTTCCTGTGCTGTACTGTTCTATGTTATATGATTGTAATCATATATGGATAGCACACAAAACAATGTTTTCCACTGTATCTCCATCCACGTGACAATAACTAATGAATACCACTTTAGAACAGTGCAGTACAGAAACAGGCCCTTTGGCCCTTAATGTCCGTGTCGAACATGATGCCAAGTTAACCTAATCTCCTCTGCCTGCACATGGTCTAAGTTGTTCCAATGTCTGCCTAAATGCCTCTTAAACATTGCTATCACAGCTGCTTTCATCACCATCCATGGCAGCACGTTCCAGGCACCCACCAGTCTGTGTGTGAAAGTCTTGCCTCGAACCCCTCTTGTCTTAAAGTCAAACCCTCTACTGTGGAGGTAATGGAAGCTCGTGAGTTCTAGGACCAGAACCGTGATGTTCTGCAACACATCAACATTACCAAAGAGGAGGTATTGGCAGTCTTGACGTGCATAAAAGTGGATAAATCCTCAGGGACTGACCAAGCGTTACCCAAGACATCGTGGGAACCTAGGGAGGAAGTTGCTGGGACCTGGTAAAGATAGTTGTATCATCATCCATTCTTGAATTCACCTCTCATATGCTGAGGATGAATCCATAATCTTCTACATTGTGGCTGTATTTTTGTTCTCTCTCTGCAACTGTGGAACTATGTTCTGCATTCTATTTATTTTCCCTTTCACACTGAAATACGCAAGTATGGTCCGATTTGGCTGCATAGCGCAAAAAACAAAGTATTCCACTGTATGTCAGTACACATGACAATAATAATCAATACCAAAATTGTTAGCCACATGTGACATGCCATAAGACAGGAGGGTGACTAATGTTGTGGTGTTATTTAAGAAAGGCTGTAAGGACAAGCCAGGGAACTAAAGATTGACACAAAATGCAGGAATAACTCGGCGGGACAGGCAGCATCTCTGGAGAGAAGGAATGGGTGATGTTTTGGGTCGAGACCCTTCTTCAGTCTGAGTGTCAGGGGAGAGGGAGTAACAGGGATAAGGAAGTGTAGGAGATAAAATGATAACAGGACTTGACAAGCTTGATGCAGGAAAAATGTTCCCAATTTTGGGGGAGTCCAGAAGCAGGGGCCACAGTCTAAGAAAAAAGGGGAGGCCATTTAAAATTGAGATGAGAAAAAACTTTTTCATCCAGAGAGTTTGTGAATTTGTGGCATTCTCTGCCACAGAAGGCAGTAGAGACCAATTCACTGGATGAATTTAAAAGAGAGTTGAGCTCCAGGGGCTAGTGGAATCAAGGGATATGGGGAGAAGGCAGACACAGGTTACTGATTGTGGATGATCAGCCATGATCACAATGAATGGCGGTGCTGGCTCGAAGGGCCAAATGGCCTCCTCCTGCACCTATTTTCTATGTTTCTATCAAAAGAAATGCTAAAGTTGGGTAGGCAGATAATATTAAGGAAAATACTAAGATTTTATGGACATTAAGGGAAAGATGATAACCAGAGAAAGAATAGAGCACCTCAGAATCCAAAGCGGTCATCTGTGGAGGAAGGAACTGCAGATGCTGGTTTACACCAAATACATACACAAAATGCTGCAGTAACTCAGTGAGACAGCCAGCATCTCTAGACAGAAGGAATGGGTGACGTTTCGGGTCAAGACTCTTCAGATCCTCTTCACACTGAGTTACTCCAGCATTTTGTGTCTATCACTGTGTGGAGCCGCTGGAGATGGGAAAGGTCCACAATGAGTATTTCTCCCGTTTTACCATGGAGAAATACCTGAAGACTGTGGAACTTTGGGCCGTTATGGAGATGTCTTGAGGACAGTCAGTAATATGGTCAATGAAGTGCTAGACATCCTGAGACATTTTGAAGATAGTTAAATCTCCTTAGCATGATCAGATATATCTGGGCATGTGTATGTTTTATGTTTTTGTGTGTAGCGAGTCCTGCTGCAAGGAAGATTTTCATTGTACCTGTACCTCATTATTTGTGTACGACAATAAATTCAATTGATTTGATAAAGTTACGACTGTTTCACAAGTTAAAATCCTAAATTGGGGCAAGCCCAATTTTGAAGCTTTGACAGGAACTTACAGAGGTCAACTGAGAGATATTGGGAGCAGATAAAGGGACATCAAATAATTGGGAGGCTTTTAAAGGTGAAGCTGGGAGAGTTCAGGAACAACATGCTCTGATAATGCGGGAAGTGCAAAACTGGCAGAATGATGATATCTTGGCTGACAACAGATATTGATGTGTAAGAAGGAGCTGCAGATGCTGGTTTAAACCGAAGATAGACACAAAATGCTGGAGTAACTTAGTGCGACAGGCAGCATGTCTGGAAAGAAGGAATGAGTGACGTTTCAGGTCGAAAACCTTCCTCAGACTGATGCCAGGGGAGAGGGAGATAAAGAGGTAAGGAAGTGCAAGGTGTGAAAACGAGACAAAGGGGTGAGATCAAGGAACTTGTAGAATAGATCATTGTTAGCTGGGAGAAGGTAACAACAAAGCAGAGATAAAATGTAAACAAGGACAGTCAGGCTAGTTGGAAAACTGGGAAAGGAGAAGGATGGAGAGAGAGGGAAAGCAAGGGTTACTTAAAGTTAGAGAAATCACTGTTCATATAGCTGGGTTGTAAGCTGCCCAAGCGAAATATGAGGTGTTGTTCCTCCAATTTGCGCTGGGCCTCACTCTGACAATGGAGGAGGACAGAAAGGTCAGTGTGGGAATAGGGGGGGATTTAAAGTGTTTGAGAGGGAACTGCAGATGCTGGAGAATCGAAGGTTACACAAAAAAGCTGGAGAAACTCAGCGAGTGCAGCAGCATCTATGGAGCGAAGGAAATAGGCAACGTTTCGGGCCGAAACCCTTCTTCAGACGGGGGATTTAAGGTGTTTAGCCACCGGGAGATCAAGTAGGTTTCACCTGGACCATCTCCGACACTTCCCTCCTCTTTCTTGATCTCACAGTAGATAGACTACACATCTTCCTACCCTGCTTTCTGCAAAGACTCTATCTCCTACTCCCATTTCCTCCGCAGAGAGATCTAGTGCAGATATATAGTTCCTTGGAAATGGCATCACAGGTAGATAGGATAGTCAAGAAGGCTTTCAGTATAGTGGTCTTTATCAGTCAGGATGATTGGGTATAGAAATTGGGATATTATCTTACACTTGTACATGACGATGGTCTGAAGAAGTCTCGACCTGAAACGTCACCCATTCCATCTCTCCACAGATGCTGCCTGTCCCGCTGAATTACTCCAGTATTTTGTGTCTATATAAGACAATGGCGAGGCTGTATTTGTAGTATTATATTCAGTTTTAATTACCCTGCGATAGGAAGGATGTTGTTAAGCTGCAAAGAGTGCAAAGATCTATGGGAATGTTGCCAAGACTTAAAGGCCTGAACTATAGGAAGAGGTTGGGCAGCTTAGGACTTTATTGTTTGGAGCGCAGGAGGCTGGACGGTGATCTTTACAGATGTACAAGATCACAAGGGGAATAGATGGGGTGCATGCACAGAGGTTTTTTTACTCATAGAGTTGAGGAATCAAGAGCCAGCGGACATAGGTTTATGGTAAGAGGGGAAAGATTTAATAGGCACCTGAGGGGCAACATTTTCACACATATGGAACGAGCTACCAGAGGTCGTACCATTCATTAAAACAACACTTAAAAGACATTTGGAAAGGTACATGGATGAGAAGTATTTAGAAGGATATGGACCAAAGCCAAGTTTTTCACTGTACCTATGACAATATACCAAACTAAACTAAACAAAGGCAGGTGGGACCAGCATTAGATGGGGCATCTTGATCGGCATTGGCAAGTTGAGCCATAGGGCCTGTTTCCGTATAGTATAATTCTATGGCTATGAGTCTAACATTTGTGAGCAGGAAAGTTAGTAAAGGATGATTCTCAGAGATAGAGTCCACCAGTATTTTGAGTGTGGGATATTGTGTCTCACAAACCTAATTGAGGTTTTTGAAGAGATGAACAAGAGGATTGACGAGGTCAGGGCAGGGCATTAAAAGTCATTTATATGATGAAAAAGAAGTCTGGCATATTGCCTTCATGAGTTGGGGTACTGAGTACAAGAGTTTGGACTTTACAAGACATTGGAGAGATTGCATTTGAAGTACCATGTGCTGGTTTGGTCAGCCTGCTATAACAATGATGTGATTAGGCTCGAGAAGGGTGAAGAGAAGCAAATATGCACGGAGATTGCAGATAGCTAAAGAACAATAGGCTGGCAATTATAGGTAATTTGAAGCTTCACCGCTTTTAACTGGTAATACCATTGTGCAAAGGGTTTGGATGAAGTTTTCTGAAACATTATACAGACAACCCTACAAGAGAGGGCGCAACGAGACCGAGCACGTAACTGCAGCATCAGTACAGTTACATTTTGGAACCAGTAACCATAATTCTAATTGTTTTAATATAATTATAGTGTTGCCTCTAGAAGGTGGCATTATCATCAACAATCACCACTATATCCACCGTGCCCTCTTCGCACTGCTACTGTCGGGCAGGAGGTACAAAAGCCTGAAGTCCCACACCACCAGGTTCAGAAGCCTGCAGTCCCACACCACCACGTTCAGCAACAGCTACTTTCCCACAGCGACAGTTTCTTGAACCGAGACCCCCAATCACTAATCCTACCATGATAGTGAACACCACCGCTTGCACTGCCATGAACTTTATTTTCTAATTATATTTTACACTAATATCTTGTTCCTTTTGCAATTTTTTTCTTTTTCACTGTCTTGCAAAATGTATGTACAATTTATGGAAAATGTGTGTATGTTTTATGTTTTTGCGTGTAGCGAGTCCTGCTGCAAGCACGATTTTTATTGTGCACTTCTGTACCTCATTATTTGTGTACGACAATAAACTCAATTGATTTGATAAAGTTACGACTGTTTCACAAGTTAAAGTCCTAAATTGGGGCAAGTCCAATTTTAAAGGTTTGACAGCAACTTACAGAGGTCAACTGAGAGATACTGGGAGCAGGTAAAGGGACATCAAACAATTGGGAGGCTTTTAAAGGTGAAGCTGGGAGAGTTCAGGAACAACATGCTCAGGTAATGTGGGAAGAGCAAAGCTGGCAGAATGAGGAAATCTTGGCTGACAACAGATATTGATGTGTAAGAAGGAACTGCAGATGCTGGTTTAAACCGAAGATTGACACAAAAAGCTGGAGTAACTCAGCGGGACAAGCAGCAGCTTTGGAGAGAAGGAAAGGATGCGCTAGTCTAAAAAAAGGAAGCATTTATCAGGTAGAGGCAGCTGGATCAGTGAAGCTTTGAGAAAATAGGTGGTTCTGCCCTGAAAGAGGAAGTACGAGCAAAGGTAGAAAAATACCCAGGGCTGCAAAGTGGGTAACGCAGAGGCAGAACTTGCCTGTGCTCTGGCAGAGATATTTAACACAGAACAGTACAGCTTATGAACAAGCTCTTCGGCCCACAATGTCCGTGCCAATCATGATTAGTGCCAAGTTCAATTAATCGCTGTCTGCACCTCCCCACCAGGGGGAGAGGTGCAGGGATTTATTAGTTTAGGAGGCACTGCCTCAAAAGACAGCAGCATCATCAAAGACTCACACCACCTGGCCTCACTCGTACCACGTTGCTACCACCAAGAAGAAGGTTTACGAGGCAGAAAACCATGACATCCAGGTTTGAGAACAGCTTCTTCCCAGCAACCATCAGTCTCGAACACTAGAACACGGTCATTAACTATAAACAATGCACTGTCTTTGGGTGCACTGAGAACTTTGGCCTTTTTTGCACTGGTATGGTTATTAAAGTATTGATTGCTTTTGTTTTTTATATATCTATGAATATTGTGTTTACGAACCTGTTATGCTGCAGGAAGAAAGAATTTAATTGTCCCAGTTCATTTGACAATTAAACACTCTTGACTCTTGAATTGCCCCTCACATCTCCATTCAACGTTGCCCCTCTCACCTTAAAGCTATGCCGTCTAGTCTTTCATATTCCCACCCTGGCTGTCTACACTTTCTACACCACATAACTTTATATACTCTAGCAGGTCTCCCTCATCCTCCAATGCTGCAGAGAAAGCAATCCAAGTTTATCCAACCTCTCCTTATAGCTAATACCCTCAAATCCAAGCAACATTCTGAATCCTCTTGAAAGCCTCCACATTGTTCAGGAAATGGAGTAACCAGAACTGCATGCAATACTACAAATGCAGCCTGATCCTATAAAGTTGCATCATGACTTCCTGATTCTTCCACTCAATGCATCTGGAGGATCTACTGAATCCCACGACAGAAATCAAAGAACAAACGCCACTTAGCTGGGCCAGACACCATGTGTCATGTTTATCCCAGAAGCCCCCTTTACCTACATTCTCACCGATCATAACCCGTGTGCAGGTTAGGCCAATTAGTGCATCTGACCTTGTTGTTATTGAGCTCTTGTGGCTGGACCTTCTCATGAGGCCGCTGGGGAGTCGCTAGCGGTGACAGGCTGTGTGCAAAACCAACTTGGGCGTGAAGGCGCCATCACCGGAAGTGGTAGAGGCGTGTACAATTACAATGTCTACAAGTATTAGGACAGGTACTTGGACAGAAAAGCTTTTGAGGGTCAAACGCAGGGAAATCAGATTGATGTTGGTCGGGGGAGATCATGGTGGGCATGGACAAGTTGGCTGAAGGGCCTGTTTCCATGCTGCATACCTCTACACAACCCAGTATTTGACATTTCCAGCCCAGTAAAGAAGACTGACTATATACCCTATCTATAGGTATGTTACAAAACGTACCTGAATCGTGGCCGAGCATCTGCCCCACCCCTTGTGTGTGATTTTGGCGCTGTTTAGAGGGGGCGGGTTTAAAACGCGATTTTTACTAGGCTGTTGCAATCGAAAATGTTCAGCCTAGTAAATCATAAACGGAAAATCGCTGAAAGACCCCGTCGCAAAAGGTATTATTAGTTTTTATGGCCTTGTAAAATAGTTAGAGTAGTTTAAAAACCACTCTCTCACTCCGCAACCTCTCGCAGCCCCAGGGTTTTATAAAGCAAACAATTAAAGGTATGTACCTTATTTTTACATTAAATGGGGCATGTATATAACCCTGTGTATAAAGTTTTCTATAGCGAGTAGCTCATTTTGGGCTCTTTATATCCCGCAGTATTTTTCTGGGCATTTGAGGGCACAAATCCAGCGCAATGTGAACGTTCTAAACCAGCGCGTTCACAGGAACCCACTAGAAAGCCGATTTAAATTCTTTAATTTACAGCAATTGAACACTAAATTCCTTCCATTTGGCCTATAAATTGATGTAAATGAGATTTAAAAATCATGTTTTATTGTGAATTATTTGTGAATATTATTTGGACACTTGGGCTATTTAAAAATGTTAATCATTTATTAAGAAATGGATAGATGTTTAGATCTAGTAAATTGAAGTTTGAAATTAGCTACAATTGGGTAACTAACTAATTATATGCTTTAATTTCAGGTCATCCAAGTTAGATTATTTTATATTTGTTTCAGAATGGTTCAATCTATGATAACTGAAAATTTCATTCAGTTCTCTTAATTTTTAAGAAGGTTATGGGCTTTTGACTGTCCACGATCACAGCTTTTTTGTTATGTCCATGGAAAATCAATAGGGAACAAGATGCTAATTTCCGAGTATGAAAATGGCCATAACGTTTTTATTACTTGAGATATGAAAGTGAATTAGGTGTCAAATTAAACTTATTGTTATGCTTTATCTGATGGGATAAATTGCAGACTTGATTTTTTAAATCTCAAAATTTAGTAACATTGCTACTATCTATGCCTCACACAGAGACACAGCTATCGAGCACAGATATACTGTAGGCTCTTTGGTTCAACTTGTTCATGCTATCCATTGAATAACCAAGTCAGCGCGTTTTGCACATGACTGACCGTCGTGAAGGGTGAGGGGAAGAACAATAGAGGAGCCGGCGTGGGAGGACCGCTGTGGGGGAGGGTAAAGAAAGGAGGAGCCAGCGTGCTTTGTAACTTTGTCAGTGCCGTAGGTGGCCGCTATTTGTATTGTATATGCAAGCAAAGAATCTCACTCTGCCTTGTCACATGTGACAATACAGTATTTCATTCCATCCATTAACCTCCAAACCTTTCCTACCCTGTTACAGTTGCTTTTAAATGTTGTAGCAACTTCTACGACTTCCTCTGGCAGCTTTCCTCAGGTCCCTGTTAAATCTCTCTAACCTTGAACCTATGTCCTCTAGTTGTTGACTCTATGAGCCTGGGAAAAAGATTGTTATTCACTTATCTATGCCTCTCACGATTTAATAAAGCTTTATGGCCATGTCACCTCTTTGTCACCACTCACCCAAAAGTGTCCCATTCTATCCAACATCCACATTAATCTTTTTTGCAGTCTTTACACTTTAATGGCATCCTTCCCTTGGCAGAGTGACCAGAAATGGACATATGTGACCTGCACTCAATAATGACCGGCGGCAAGTTTGCCAAACAACTTCTGTGCCACCAATCTACCTGTGTCTTTAACAAGGTAGATACATGGGAGGTGGTCTTGGAGGGGAGGATGCTCCTCAAACTGTGGAACATCTTGGGCAACACAGCTCACCCCCTCCATGACACACTGGTCAACCTGAGGAGTACCTTCAGCAACAGACTGATTCCAGCAAGATGCAGTGCAGAAAGCCACAGGAGATACTTCTTCCCTGTGGCTATCAAACTGTACAACTTCTCCCCCCTAGACTGAGACTGACTCCCACCCCAATCTTTGCACATTCCCAATCCTTTCCACTCGTCACATTAATTTCATATTTCATGTATTTTGTGTTTTATGACTGTTGGCAAATCAATTTCTCACCTGGGATAAATAAAGTTTTATCGTATCGTATCGCCACTTTTATGAAACTATGTATTGCACCTCTCAGTCTCCCCATTTTATAACACTTCCCAGGCCCTAACATTTATTGTGCAAGTCAATGTTTGTTTCACCAAAATGCAACGCTTCGCATTTATCTACATTCAACTCTTCCTCAGCCCAATTGATGAAGATTGTGTGGTGATCATAGATAACCTTAGTTGTCCCCTGTACTGCCAATCTCATGTCATTGTATTGAGTATAGAAGTTGGGAGATCATGTTGCAGTTGTATAAGACGTTGGTGAAACCGCATTTGGAATATTGTGTTCAGTTCTGGGCACCATGTTCTAGGAAAGATATTGTCAAGCTTGAAAGGGTTCAGTGAAGATTTACGAAGATGTTACCAGGACTAGAGGGTGTGAGCTGTAGGGAGAGGTTGAGTAGGTTGGGTGTCTATTCCTTGGAGCGCAGGAGGATGAGGGGTGATCTTATAGAGGTGTATAAAATCATGAGAGGGTCGATGCAGAGTAGGGGAATGGAGGAACAGAGGACATAGGTTCAAGGTGAAGGGGAAAAGATTTAATAGTTATCTGAAAGATAACTTTTTCACACAAAGGGTGGTGGAACAAGCTGCCAGAGGAGGTTGTTGAGGCTGGGACTATCCCAACGTTTCAGAAACAGTTAGACAGGTACAGGGATAGGACAAGTTTGGAAGGATATGAACAAAGTGCAGGCAGGTGGGACTAGTGTAGCTGGGACATGTTGGCCGGTGTGGGCAAGTTGGGCCAAAGGTCCTGTTGCCACACTGTATCACTCGGACTCCATCCGCAAACTTACCAACCATGTCACTTACAATCACATCTAAATCATAGATATAAACAACAAACAACAGTGGCTTTCGCTGCAATATGTTACTTCTCACAGGGCTCTGGTCTGAAAACATCCCTCTACCATATTCCTCCATCACCCAAATTTAAGCCAATTTTGTATTCATCTAGCTTGCCTGGATCCCATGTAATCTACCAATCCAGACCAGTCAGAGGAGGAATTTCTTTAGTCAGAGGGTGGTGAATCTGTGGAATTCATTGCCACGGTCAGCTGTGGAGGCCAATTCATCGGGTATTTTTAAAGCAGAGATTGACATATTCTTGATTAATAAGGATGTCAAAGGTTATGTGGAGAAGGCAGGAGAATGGGGTTGATGGGGAAAATAGACCAGCCATGATTGAATGGCAGAGTAGACTCAATGGGGCAAATGGCCTAATTTCTGCTCCTAACTAATGAACTACCATGTACATTTTAAGGCCATGTAGACATCATACACCCACTAACTCACCAGCCTTCTTTGTCACCCCTTCAGAAAATCATTCAAATGTGTGAGTCTCTATTTATCGATAAAGGGATTTTGCCTTTATGTATTTTAAGAATCTCAAGCTCCTCCCTTCTGTTATGGTGGACTCTGTTCAAGCGTACTTTTATAAACTTCAATCAGGTCTACCCACAACCTCCAACATTCCAGACAAAACAATCTAAGTTTGTGCAACCTCTCCTTACAGATAATACTCTCTAATCCAGACACCATTTTGGTAACCCTCTGCACCGTCTACAAAGCCTCCATATCCTCCTGCAATGGGGCAAAAGGATCTGAACTGCACACAGTACTCCAAGTGTGACCCAACCAAAGTTCTATAATGCTGCAACATGACTTCTTGACTTTTCTATTCAATGCCCCGACCTATGAAAGTAAGCACCCCACACGCCTACTTCCCACTCGATCTACTTGTGCTGCCAATGAGTTGTGAGCTGGGACCGCATCACATCCATCACACTGTGTTGATGCTGACCGTGGGCGAGGTTATTTCCGTTAGCACTGGGGTTACCACTGTATCACAGCTCTCCCCCCGGCAACGTCTCCAACAGTAGTGGATCCCCAATCTCTGCGCTCACAGTGTCCAGGTACAACCTGCCCTGTCTTTTGAAAATTATAATTGTATCCGCTTATATATCTTTCTCTGGCAGCTCATTCCAGATACACATTACCCTCGGAGTGAAAAGATTGCCCTTGAGACCCTCTTAAATCTCTCCACTCGCACACGTCCTGTTTTCACAGGATGCCCATTTCCAGGCAGCTCAGCAGACTTACAATAAGCCGTAGCAATGCGGAAACTAGTTGGACAGAGGCCCAGGGGAGAGCAAGGGAAGGAGAGTCCTGAATGTCGCAGGAGGAGAGATTCCACAGACTGGATCTGTACTTAGAGATCGGAAACAACGACAATCTCACGAAAACATAACTGGACGAACACAGAACAGTACGGCACAGCAACAGGCCCTTCAGCCCACAATGTCTGTGCCATACATGATCCATATCCCTCCACTCTCTGCACATCCATTTGCCTGTCCAAAAGTCTATTAAATGCCACTATCGTATCCGCCTCCACCACCAATCCCAACAACACATTCGTTCCAGGCACGCACCACCTTCTGTGTAAGGACAGCCAATCCCGACTGGACAAACACAAACAAATCCTCTAATCCAGACTGCATCCTGGTAAACCTCTTCTGTATCCTCTCCAAATCCTCCACATCCACCCCCTGTAAAGGGGAAACCAGAACTGCACTCCAAATATGACCAAACCAAAGTCCTATAAAGCTGCAGAATAACATCCCGACTCTTACATTGAATACCCCTTTTAAATTCTCTGCTGAGACACTCCCGCGTGGCATGCGCCCCCACCCCCCTCACAGGTCCCTGCCCCACCCCCCTGCCACATGGCGCAGGTACTGAGGAGAGGATATGACTGGCTGCTGGAGAACAGCAGTTCCATTGCTCAATGCCCGGAAACGGTGCTGAGCCCAGACAGTGTACCAAACCTGTGCCCATGGACCGTGCCGAGCTCTGGGGCGGTGTACCAGCCCGGCACGGCCGTACCATGCCCCATTACCTTGACCACGGTGGAACATGGCTATCGGCCCGTCCTGTGAGTGACGGCTGGGCTCCTCTCCTGGGTTGGTCAGCTCCTGGATTGCCACTGGAGCAGCACGGAGCTCCCCGCGTGCATTATGCTGCCTTCCTG